>JARQZJ010000091.1:6337500-6785000 GCA_030704895.1 Henosepilachna vigintioctopunctata
ATTAATGAGAATTAATTTGGATTGGTATCGGAAACAATTTGCTTCATTGGATCACATCATGATTTGAACATGAAGTTGAATAAAATCATTTAAATCAAACTCAAAAATAGAATCATTAACATTGTACATGTACATTACTGTCAGAATTAGAGACCATTTAAAATCAAATCGGCTAATATTAATATTATTACTGGCGAAAGTGTTTTACAAAATTGAAAGATAAGGTGCCTCCACCTTCAGTGTCTGACTCTGTTTATGGTATTCCGTGCTTGGATTGTGAGGGATTGTATATAAATCAAATTTCTCAGACCACAATAAAAGAATAAATGTCTATAAAAGTGATGTAAGAGTTCACCCTGATTCGTGTGCTTTGGCTATCCCTTCTTCTTGAATATTTCGAGATACTTAATATTGCAGGCAATTCCCAAAAAAAGGTATCCTTGGAAATTGAAAAAAATTTTATATGAGCCCTTCTACAACTAACTTCCGAGTTCTTGATGAAGGTTTTGTATTACTTCTTTGTGGTGACATTTGGTTTTTGAGAGTTTACATTTTCACTCTCTGTGTTCTTCGGTGACGTTGATCAGTGTTCCGACATTCCGTTCTCAATTCTTTAATGATTGTTAGGTTACCTCAATTTTTACACTTTTATATTTTATTGTTAGCATTTGGTTTTTTTCATTATTATATGTTTATTCCAACTGCATACAAGGCTTCTTACAGTTTATTCAAACTTTCATCCTAGTTGGGCATAAGATGTCATACATCTTTCATCGTTTTTTATTCAACATCTGTATTTTGTAGAGTCCTGATGGAGAATATATCCATATTCGAAATATAGACCAAGTCAACAAATTGTTTGTGTATCAAATATAGTGGACCTCCACATTTATTCACACAATTCTTGAAATTTACTATCAAATTTTGTGCTCTGTGAAATTTTGTTTATTTTGTTGGACATTAAACCATTGTCTCGATGCGTACAGTGAGTTCTGAAGAGAATATTGCAGCCGTGGCGTACAGTGTTAATGAGGATCGTGAAATGTCAATTTATCGCCGTTCTCAGCAATTCGGCATGCTTTACTCAACCACATGGAAAATTTTACGTGTTGTTTGGGTTTGATAGCCTATAAAATTCAACTACTGCAAGAATTTAAGTCAAATGACCTACCAGAACGTCTAATTTTTGGTGAATGAGTTTTAGAACAGCTTAATGAAAATCCGCTTTTTTATCGAAAAATTGTGTTCAGCGATGAGGCTAATTTCTGCTTAACGGATATGTAAATAAACAAAACTGTCGCATCAGGAGTGATATCTCCCGAATAAACGACAGTTTGGTGTGGTTTATGGGCTAGTGGCATCATCGGTCCATTTTCAAAGACGACCGTGGAAGAAACCTTACCGTCAACGGCAAACGATATCGAGCCATGATTTACCAACTCTGTTTTGCCCCACTTGGCCGAGTTGACTTTGGTTGACATGTGGATCATCAAGACGGTGTCACATGCCACACAGCTTGTGAAACAATGGACATGTTGAAGAATGAATTTGGTGAGCAGCTTATCTCTCGAAATGGCCCTGTGAATTGGCCGTCAAGATCATGCGATTTGACGTCTCTGGATTATTTCTTGTGAGGTTATGTGAAGTCGTTAGTGTATGTGGACAACATGTGGACCGAACACGATTGAAGCCTTACAGGTTAACATAATACGCGTAATTCGTGGGATACAGGCCGAAATACTCGAAAAAGAGACGCAAAATTGGACCTTCCGAATGGACATTTGATATGGAGCCGCGAACAATATTCACATGAGGTTATGTTCAAAATGTGAATGGCAAAGGCCAAGTTAACGATTTCAATGAAAATTTTGAATATATGATGCAAATTGAGTGTTTTATTCGATTTGAAAAAAACTACGCTTAAAATTATAATACCTATTATAAAAGTATACTATAAACTTTCTCTCGATAATTTGTTGACAAATCAATCAAAAAAACATTATAGCAGAGCTGGTTATGTGAAACAATGTTCCCATCATCATTGATAAAAACATTATAACGTAGACATCACATTGTTAATGGTTCATGTTTCACATAGCAGCTCTCTTATAATGTACTTTCGACTAATTGGTCAAAACATTAGCAACGGAAAGTTATAGTATACTTTTGATGTTGAAAATTTACAAGTATGATAAGATAGCACGAGAACTACTGAATTTTTTTTTGCAACAGATTTCTTTTTTATATATATATATATATATATATATATATATATATATATATATATATATATATATATATATATATATATATATATATATATATATATATATATATATATATATATATATACAAAAGACAAATACGATAACGAAAGAAATCAGAAAACGACGAGCAAAGTTCTATGCACATGTCTACAGAATGAAACAGGCCAGAATACCGAAGAAACTACTCAATATAATTATGAATAGTAAATGCGGAACAGAGTGGCTAAAAGAGGTCCAAGAGGATCTACAACAGATCAATATAAGAAATCTCGAAGATCGCACTGAATGCCGCTATAAAATCGCACATATAAAGTTTGAGTAAAAAGTAAATCGTCAACCTGGAGTAAAGTGGACAGATGAACGGAAGAAAGCGCATTCAGAGAGGATGAAGCGTTTTTGGGAGGCAAAAAAGATGAAGCAAAATTCCTAATGATAGCGAATTCAAGTTCAGTCGCTCTCCTCATGGGGAACAATCGAATAATAATAATAATAATAATAATATATATATATATATATATATATATATATATATATATATATATATATATATATATATATATAAATTAAGAAAAAGGTTTGTCAGGCTGAAAAAAAAGTTTTCGGTATTTAGTAAATCAATGTAAATCTCAGGTAAATACCGAAAACTATTAACTATATATATATATATATATATATATATATATATATATATATATATATATATATATATATATATATTGATTCATAACATATGATGTTTGTTTCCCCATGAAATTTGTTTTCAACAAATCTCTCTAACGATTGAATTAATCGAATCGAATGAGTTTGTTGAAATCATTAAATGATTAAAATTAGGAATGGTTAAATTTTTGACATTTAACAATGCTGATCTCAATCAATTTCTCACATTACCAAATTTTTTCATTCGGCACCTCTTTCTATACCTTCTCAAGTTTTCGAAATATCACGAGAAAAAAAAATTTTAGGGTAGTTTTCCATCTTTTCCCACCCCTCAAATGAGCCAGCAGAGCAGTTCTGAATATGATTTGAGAGACCAGGATGCTATGAAAATGTATAAATGTAGTACGGAAACAGCTAATTCGCCTTCTTTTCTCATAGGATACAGATTTGCTTGATAAATTGGAGAAGTGAAAGCAATGATTGTAAAACTTCGAAGAGTTTCTATATTATTCCGACAATCCTAATATCTGACATTCTTGGTGTATTTATGAGACTTCAAAAGTATCTTCTGTTATTGACGGTTTTGAGTCTCTCAACAGTACGAATAATGAATTTGTGTGTTCAAATTAATTAAACCACATGAATCATCCTAAATATAGACATAAGCGTGCAATATCCAGTTATCTTTTGAGTATTCCACGAAATGAATTTACGTAGAGTTATCTATTTAATCATCTATATTTCATACAATTCTTGTTGTATTTATTGTACGTGTGATAATTCACAGAAACCTTCAATAAAATTTATCAAGATATAATTCTCATTTTCTTAGAAACCCCACAACGAAATGAGAAACGGCTTTCTTCAATTCTTGAAATACAGACTTAATTCGAACTATCTTCTTCTTCTTGGCAATTAGACTGGATGATCTGAATTTATTTGCTACAGCGCAAAATAGATCTATAGATATCATTTCTGTCCACTGTCTTAAATTTCGCAGACACGGTATTTGTCTTCTTTCAGGGCTTGTTTTTCCATAAAGCTTGCCTAGCATAAAAAACTGGAGTAGGCCATGTTTCTGGTTTCGCATGACATGTCCGAAGTATGATTGCGTTCTTTGATTGCGTTCAAAACCTCTTTCTGTTTTCTGATACGCTGTAGGACGGCTTCCTTGGTTACGTGGTCAGTCATGACATTCTAAGCATACGTCTGTAGAATCACATCTCAACTACTTCGAGACCATTTCATTCAGCATAGGTCAGAGTCCAAGCTTCCACCACATATTTTTGTATTGAGAAAACGTAACATCCAAGAATTCTGACTCTGAGGTGAAACTCTGTATTTGTTGAACATCACGCTTCTCATGCGATTAGAAGCTGTTCTACTCTTTTGAATTTACGTTTTGATTCAATTTATCCGATCCCCTTCGTTGTTAAGAAATGTGCTCAGGTTGTTTATCGATGTGACTGTTTCCAGTTGGGACCCGTTTGCGTGAAACCAGCCGTCAATATCTTGTCTGCTTATTATTGTTTGATTATTAATAAGTATTCCGTTTAGTAAAATGCCGTCATGTGTATGCTGTACAGCCTTTCAAACAGTCTCTCCGACTAAACATTGAAGAGCAGAGGAGAGAGAATAAATCCCTGTCGAACTCCTTGTGATAGTTCAAACTCTTCAGATAGCGCATTCTTTACCCGAACAAGAGTCTTTTGTTTCCAGTAAAGGTTACAAATGATGCTGACATCTCTGTCATCTATGCTAATGTAGGAGCGTCCAACAATTTTGTATGATTTACTCTATCAAAAACTATGAAACTATTTGAACTATAGCATTAGTAGTAGTAACGGATGTTTTTTTAGGATGTTTTTTTATGGAACTTTAAGTTGGCATTACTGTTGAAGATGGCGACCGATTTAACAGCTTGGAAGTGATTTATTCTCAGTTTGTTTTGGCAATTCATCATGAATAGACTCACGCCTGAAAACTGCTTGCAAATAGTGCAAGGTTCTGTGCGGAATACGTATCGCGCACTACGTCCATTTTATCGCCGACAAAATCGTCCATCAGAGCAGTTAATTCGATTAATCATGGAACGTTTTCGCACCACGTTTACTCTTATTGATAACTCGCATCCCCAGAGACGTCGTACGGTGCGTACAGAAGAACCTATTGCTACTGTAGAGCGTAGCATTGAGGAAGACCCGAATGAGTCCATCCGACATCGAGCACAGGAATTGGATCTGTGGCCATCCTCTTTATGGAATAGTTTGCGAAAGGATCTTGGTTTGCGTACTTACAAGTCCATTTCGTGCAAGAATTGAAGCCAAACGATTATCAAGCAAGGCGTAGATTCGTCGAATGGGCCCAAAACAAGATTTCCGTTGTTCCCGATTTTTATAAGCGAATTTTGTTTAGCGATGAAGCGCACTTCTGGTTGAATGGCTGCGTCAACAAACGAAACTGCCGCATTTGGAAGGAAGATAATCTTCAGATGTATGTGAAAACACCGTTACATCCAGAAAAACTGACTGTTCGGTGCGATTTATGGGCTGGTGGAATGATTGGTCCGTACTTCTTCAAAAACGATGATGGCCAGAACGTTACAGTCAATGGTGATCGGTATATAGCGATGAATACTAACTTTTTCATTCCTAAATTGAACAACCATGATGTCCAGGAGCTGTGGTTTCAGCAAGACGGCGCAACATGTCACACAGCTCGTGTCACAATCGATTTATTGAAAGACACGTTTAATGACCGCCTAATTTCACGTTTTGGACCTGTGAATTGGCCTCCAAGATCTTGTGATTCAACACCGTCAGACTACTTTCTGTGGGGCTATGTAAAGTCAGTAATCTATGCGGATAGGCCACAAACGCTTGACCCTTTGGAAGACAATATTCGCCTTGTTATTGTCGATATACGGCCACAAATGTTGGAAAACGTCATCAAAAATTGGACGTGCAGATTGGTCTACATCCGAGCTAGTCGTGGCGGTTATATGCCAGATACCATATTCACAATGTAATGCGACAAGATTTTCTCTCGAATAAAAAAACTTCTCGTCAATCGAATGATCCATCGTTGTTTTATTGCAATTTAAAGTTCTATACCTCTAAAAGAAACACCCTTTATTAGAATTAATCTTCATTGTAGAGAAGAGGATATTCTCTCTTACAAATGATTTTGACGTGTTGACGTTTGAATGAGTTTGACGAAAAATTCTTCCACTTCTCCAAAGATTAAGTTTACATAAATTGAGAAAAAATATAGAATAATACATGAAGATACACTTAATCCCAGGTGGAACTCATGATTGAAATCTAATAAGTCTAAACTTAGTACATATAAGTAATTAATCCAGCCATAAAACTGAAGAAAGAATACGTATAATGCACAAAACAGGGAGAGATTTGGTGAGTATGTTCATATCGAAGACTTTGCCTTCGAATGTGAAGTGCTCCAAATACTTGCTGACACAGAAGTAAAATCTCAGAAGATATTTCTTGATGTTTATTTTGAATTTATTGAAAGAAATCTCTTTGAAATCGAAAGGTAAGATATTGTATAAATTATAATTAATTAAGATTTTTTTGACTTACTCAAACGATATTAAGTTGTTTGGATATTATTTGAGCCACTTGTATTGCAATTATGTATATCAGACTAGTAGCTCAACGTATCTACATCCCCAAGTATTTCTGAAAGTTATATATCTACAATGTAGAAAAGGGCATTATTTCATATAATGACATATAGAGAATGGTTTGCATGAATCACCCAACGCGTGCCATCATTCGAATCGCCTTTTTCTGCAATCTGAAGATTACTAAGGCATTGGCACAATTTCCCCACATGATTTCCCCACATGCATTTCCCCTGCATAACTCAAAAATGAATGGAATTCAGAGATTGTATGTAATTCTTAATGGGATAATGCTCGTTGTAGTTCTCATTCGCCTAAGCAAAAATAGATTACCAGAAAGTTTTGAATAGAGTACCTTTCAGTTGTTCAATATGGGTCGTTTCAAGTTAGTTTGCAATCTAGTGTTACGCCAAGCACCTTGCTGCTTTTAAAGTTCCAAGCACTTTACTTTGCTTATTTGTATGACAATGCCTATTCTATCGACTATTAAGTTACCTTTGGTATTTGAGGTTCTTTTGACCTTGTGGTACTATGGAGAGGTTTTGTGGTATTTTATACTGGACTTTATGACCATTTTGAAAATTAATATTTTTGTATTGGATTTACTTATAGAAACTGTTTTTTATGTTGAGGTGTACCAACTTCTCTATGTTTCTCATTGATACCAATTAAAAAAACTGATATACTGTTGAATTTGTGAAAAGATATGTAATTTTTTGTGCTGATAAATATCTATTATTATTCAATCTGTTTAAGACAAATTGTTATTTTTTTCTTTTATTGAAAATAATGTGTCTCGACAACTAAGGGCATTGACACAGATACAATGACACTAGTAAACTACATATTCACTCAAATTGATGTGCTTCAAGTATTGAAGAACTCTATGAATCTGATCCGGAGTCGAATTGTCTCCTTTGGTTTATGAACTGCTGTCATTCAGTGAGCAGGTGATTCACAGATAAGGCACTGTTACAATTATCATATAAAGTTGGTAGTTATTAGGAACTTGTGTGGAAATATTTGTATGTCCAATTCTTAGCCTTCGTATTATCAGTTTATCCTTCCTTGGTAACGAAGGGAGGTGGAACTGCTTAACGTCGTGGCGAACCTCACGTAATTTTGAAGGGATTCTATTCCAATGTTACTGCCATGAAGAGTGGGTCCTGTGTTTAAAGAAACTTCTTAAATCATCATAGAGTTCTAGATTTTCTGTGGGGAGACTAGATGATTATTCCTTTTTTAGTGTATGGTCTGCCATTTCGTCCTCGACAATGCCAACATGCGACGGTACCCAGAGCAGAGTTACTCTCACTATTTTGGAATAAACGTTTCGGCAACTTTCATGTATCGCTTGTATAAAGGGATGAGGACTATAAATGTTTTGGATGGATTTGATCGCCGAAAGGGACAAATTGTTATTGTTGTTTCATTTCATAACGGCTCTTAAATGAGAGATCTGCGTGGGAACACAAAGTGAGATATAGGCGTATGTGTGCGTTTTGGACTTGAAAGGCTTTAAAATATAATTTCATAATATTTTGAAATATAATGATAGGTAATATATTGAAATACAACACCGATATTCGAAATGAAAAAAAATGATATGAATCATATTTTCTCATTGTTCTCAATCTTCTATTGATTCAAAGGTTCGTGTCGATATTTTGATATAAGATAACACTGAAGTCACTCTTTTTTAGTTATTCAACAAATTTATTGATATGTACTCAATATTATCTTTTCCATTTTTGTTTTCTTTGTATTTCATCATTTACCGCCTTTATTATACCGATTTTGTTTTTCATAAAACATTAAGTTCGGAGGAGATCGTGCTAAGTATCCATCTATAATATAAAAATGAATCGCAAAATGTGTTGGTAAGCGCATAACTCAACAACGCCTGGACCAACTTAGCAAATTCTTTTTTTGAAATGTTCGCTGAAGTTCAAGAATGCTTTCTACAGCGAGAAATTCGAATAATTTCCGGGAAAACCCTAAAAATATCCCATTTCTTTTTCCCATTCAAACGTTTTCTATCTAAAATGTAGATCAACGGCTGGACCGATTTCACTATTTTTTTTTGTTGTGTTTGTTAGAAAAAAAAATCCAAAAACTGCGTGTAACATCAAAACATTCAGAAGTATTTAATTAATAATATAAGTAAGAAATAATTATTATTTCTCAGAAAGAGGATGTAAGAAAACTGAATATATTATCACGACTAACTTCGAGACTTCTTCGAGATAAAATTTTGGTAAGTATAAATAGACTTACATACACGTTACTAATATAGCACGTGGTATATTTGATGAAAAGAAGAATACATAGTTTCCTTTATTATACTGTTGAAATTTAGATTTAAAAAATGATAGCTATCAAATGTACAAACTGAAGTCGCCGAACTCGCAATGCAGCAAGTCCAAGATATAAAAGAACAATTCAAACTAACGAGCAACACGAATATCGCAATGAAGTTGAACGAAATCGATGGAATCAAAATTAACAATATGAAAAGTTTGCGTTTAACCCCTATCGAATGGACTAAATTCTGAACATTTTTTGACATATATCTAGCAAATATCTCATATAATTAATGATGATATATATGGGACAAGTTGATACGAAATTAGGAACTTTCAACTATAGAACGGACACGTTAATCACTATCAATATCTCAAACGTAATAATATATGAATTTTTTTTGAAAATTCGACTGATTTGAAATAACAGAAAGTATCGCACTCCCTTCGTAGGTGAGTAAATCCCTGGCTCCACACGGGATAATTATTGAAAACAAGATAGTGTAGCACAGATAGTAAAACATATAATTCCGTAGCTTGTTTTATAATCAAAAATATTCAGTCTTTCTCGAAAAATAGACACTTCTTCACACTGACATTACCAAGCAATGGCAATATTTTTCCTATCTTCATGAAAAAGTATGTCTCTCGTACATCAGACACAACATTGGGCAACTCAATCGTTCGATAATACTTGCCATTCAAATAACTTTTTAGTCTTCTATATGACGGCAACGAATTCTGTTGGTTTTTATTTATTCAATAGTGTTGGCGTTTACTAATAATAATAATAAGTTATTATTCTGTAAGCATCTGAAGAAGTCGTTTGTAACGACGAAACGCGTCATGCTATGTAGTCAATGAAGTGTAAATCATAAGTTCAAGTGTTCGAATTTAAGTTTATATTCAATTATTTCGTATGAATTTTTCGTTTGAATTGGTTTTGTTTTTCCGTTGTTTTGTTTTTTTTTGTTTATGAATCTTTTAAGAAAATAAGCTTTTTAAAAAAGTGTTTTCGCAATCCCCTGTTCTGAAAAACATATGAGTCAAACAGAAGAATCTTTTGTAGGGTCGAAGAACTTAAGAAAAATACCAGCACGACATTGTTCGTACGACATATTGCGGCTAATAGTTACATGCTGACAAGAGATGCATCAACCGAATGACTACTCACAGCGAGGAAGAAGAAGATGAACAGAAGAATAAAAGTTGACTGCTCATGCTCAAGACGCAACTTCAGGAGAAGGCTACAAGAGCTCCCCCCATTTCGGCGATAGTCGCCAATCAACGAATATTGCTTTTTTCTGCGGACATTAATAGTGCACTTCAAATGGTCAATAGTAATTTAAATGAAGTTGTTCATACTGAACATAGTTGGGCATTCATATAAACTGCAACCAAAAAAATAATTAAAAAAACATTTCTATTTTTGTAAATCTGCTTCTTCAAAATAGATTCAAGAGAAACCGTACCAAAGGCGAGCATAAGGTATTTCTAGAAACGAATAAAACGGAAAGATACTGAAATAGAGAAACACAAAAATATATATGGAAGAGAAGACGGTATCACGTTACCAGTTTGTTGGAGATTAAAACAAGCTCAACGAATACCTGATGAAAAGATGAAACATCGAACGGAAATTAATAAAGATGTCAGACTTTCAACCCATAAAACCGAGATATTCCAAGGAAGCAGCAATGACATCACAGAATAGCGGACAAGACAATTCCTCAGAAATATTGCGTATACCACCCAGTATGTTATAGTTCGTTGTAAACTATTAACAACAACTCAGTGTGGTTTGAACGAAAGTTGAAATAAACAGAATAATGTTTTTAGCAGTAACAGGTTATTTTCCTTGTTTAAAACTTTATTATCGTTAATAAAAAATGATTTTTAAATAATGCCACATTTTGAATTCTTTGTGTTCTTGGGTCATGCGAACAATTTTAAATTGCAATAGGTACACCCCTATTAAAATTATGCTAAACCCTTTGGAAGTAACGCCTGTTAAACAAAGAATACTCCTTGCTTTAAATATATTCATATTTGAAACAAAAATCAGTTGCTTCCATGTAATGTAATAAAAATTGTAACATATGTTAGTGGTAGCTATCAGTACTAGAAATACTGATAGTTACTATATTCAGATTAGTAAGCTATCTAAATCTAAAAATAGCATATATTATGACGGATTTAAGGCTTTCAATAATTTACCAAATATATTGCAAACTAGTCCAGTATTAAGATATTTAAACGTGATCTAAGAATGTATATTTGAAATAATGAGATAGGTATTAATTCAAAATTGACAAAAAACAAAACACAAAATTCTACGTGAGGAATCGACATCTTTGTAGTTTAAGTATCTTTGATTGGAGTTCTATTCGACTCTGTTTTGAAGACTGAATGAATACCTGTTATACAATATTCATACCTTAAACACATTGTTCTGTGTTTTCAATCAACATTCAAGTTTGAACATATGAAACTTGAACTACGCCAATTAGCTTGAAACATATGTGAACGTCTGTCACAAAAACAAAAAAAAATTGAATGAGAGGTAATAATAAAAACTTGTCTAAAAATCACTGACTGAACAATTCTTTATTCGACTAGTTTCGCCTTTTATAGCATTATCAAGAATGATAGTTCTTGATAATGCTGTAATGCCTTTTACAGCATTATCAAGAATGATCATTCTTGATGATGCTCTAAAAGGCGAAACTAGTCGAATAAAGAATTGTTCAGTCAGTGATTTTTAGACAAGTTTTTATTATTACCTCTCATTTAAATATGAACTATCACAAAGTAGATTCATCGCTCATTGAATTTAAAGAAAAATTGCAGGTAAATACCGTAAATTTCTTCTTTTCTATTTTCATACCTGTATAAACCTTTTCAAATTCATCTTATTGTCGGTACAAAATTCCCAGAAGGTATGAATATCGTCTCACAGGTAGACATTGATTCAGTCTTCAAAACAGAGTCGAATAGAACTCCAATCAAAGACACTCAAGTAAGTCACAAAAATGTCGATTCCTCACGTTGAATCTTATGTTCTGTGTTTTTAATCAACATCCAAGTATGAACATCTGAAACTTGAACTACGCCGTTCTGATGATGGCCAATTAGCTTGAAACTGCTTCGGCTGTCACAAAAATAAACATTGCAGGTATATACCGTAAATTTCTTATTATATATATATATATATATATATATATATATATATATATATATATATATATATATATATATATATATATATATATATATATATATATATATATATATATATATATATATATATATATATATATCCATCATCATCATCGACCTCTGTCCGTCCACCGCAGAACGAAGGCCTCCCTTTGTCTATGACAAGATTTCCTTACGGCAGTCCCTCTCTTACAGTCAACGCCCAGCCAATCCACAAGCTCCTTATCCCATCGATCGTGAGGGCGCTTTCTTGGTCTTACCCTGTCTCTTCCGCTTTGACCTTTTTACACACTCCACGACATCCATCACCTTTGTTTTACCTCTTATCCAGCTGCAGCGTATTCTATCTCGTATTGTTAGGCCCATCATGTATATTTTTATATTCCGCTGGGTTGTTCGAAGCTTCTGGATGTGAGCAGATTTCAGGGTAAAAGTTTCGCTGGCGTAGGTCATCGCTGGTAATACGCATTGGTCAAACACTTTGCTCTTTAAGTTTAATGGCATATCTGATTTGAAAATGTGTTTCAGTCGTCAACTGTACCCCTAGCTGTCCTGGTTCTTTGCATGATCTCCGGCGTAATATTACCATTTCCCGTGACAATTTGTCCCAGATATGTGTAAGACGCTGCTTTTTCTGATGGGGATCCGTCCACCTCCATTTGTTCTATGGTTCAGAAAGGGCTCAATATCATCATTGTTTTGAGGTATATATATATATATATATATATATATATATATATATATATATATATATATATATATATATATATATATATATATATATATATATATATATTATATATATATATATATATATATATATATATATATATATATATATATATATATATATATATATATATATATATATATATATATATATATATATATATATATATATATATATATATATATATATATATATATATATATATAAATGTTCACAAAAATAACTTTTTAACTTTTTAAGTTTATTGTAAGTAGAATAAGTATTCTCTAGTGCACAGCGCAAGACTAATAAGAAGACTGACTTGATGAGTAATAGTTGAGCTTATTTATGAGATTTAGAATGGTAATGGGTAATTACAAAGAGTGGTTTAAAAGTTTCTGATGGACTTCTACAAATATTGAAATTTTACATAATAATTGGATGTTATTTACAGTTCAGAGTTTATACAATGCAATAATTAAATATCTTTTCAAAGATTATTGTTAATGTGGCTTTACAAATTTGAGTTTGTCATCGGAGTTTGTTTGTTAGCTTTCACTATACTTGTTGTTATCTAGCTTCATGGCATTATGATCGGGGAAGTTAATCCTCAGGTTGAAACCGAATCTAATGAACAGAGAATAACCAAGCTCCAAAGGGCCTATAACATGGGCTCACTATAACAAAAAATCGAGAGGCGCCAAATTGAGGCATTATAACACAACGATTCTTCCAGAAGTACGCAGCTGAAACAATGGTCATTCAAGAATTAGAGAAATAGAAAAACAAGAACGAAAAATTCTCAGAAAGATTTGCCAATCAATAGCGGTATTTGGATGAAAAGACCTCAAAACGAATTGTATCAAAAGACAAATACGATAACGGAAGAAATCAGAAAACGACGAGCAAAGTTCTATGCACATGTCTACAGAATGAAACAGTCAGAATACCGAAGAAACTACTCAATATAATTATAAATAGTAAATGCGGAACAGAGTCTAAAAGAGGTCCAAGAGGATCTACAACAGATCAATATAAAAATCTCGAAGATCGCATGATGATGTGTTGACATATATATATATATATATATATATATATATATATATATATATATATATATATATATATATATATATATATATATATATAGTGAAATCGATAGACACCTATTCAGAATATTTATCGTTATCGGATAAGCTGTATCTGTACATATATGCAATCATTTCAAATAATATCGATCTCAGTGCTATTGTTAGCTAATCAGGGTTATATTCAGGTGAAACAGATCTCGACAAAAAATGAAGTCTGTATTGAGTGTTGTGTTATTGCTACTATTCAATTTTCAAATAGGTATGTTTTTCATATTCTTCAAATTATGTTATTAAAATAAAAAACACAAATATCTAGTTTTGAGTTCAAATAATTTCAATTGATTATGATTGAGGCCTCAGTGTTTTGTGGAGATTAATTACACTAATATTGAATTATTGTACCTAAAACTTTCTTTCATTTTCATTTTCATATGTCAGGCATTTCTACACTTTCAAATTCTCTATTGGAAGAAGTTGATATGTTATATTTGAAAATATTCTTGGTTTCAAGATGCTCATAAAAGTAGTGATCAGACAATGATGTACGGATAGAAATAAGAAGTAAATCATTAATCGTTTGCTTTACTAATGAAGCAAGAAGATAGAAATCCTTCTATTGATTCTCAAGTATATTGCATCATAATTGATTATAATTTGTTACACTCTTCATTTGAAACTCCAAGTATTTATTCGATTAATTGATCTTCACGTGGAACTTTCTACTTTTTTTTTATTTTTACTTTACGAGGGAATTATTAACAGTTACACCATCATGTATTTTGCTAGTAACAATAATTCAATTTATTTCGATAACAACGTGAATAGTGATGAAATTAGTAGATGTACTGAGTTGGAAATTCCGAATGGATCTCTCAAACTGAATCAACTATATTGCCCTAAAATACCTCAATACGACCAAAACTAGAATATGCCTAGATTGTGCTCGAATCGTTAGGAATCCAGGCTACGTTTCTTGAATGCGAAAATTCAGATCAAAGACATATATCGATTTACATATATAGATTTTATCATTTTGCTCTGATGGTTTCCGTTCAGAAAGAGGTGTAGCTCATCAAGATGATTTGGTTTTTGATGATTTTCATTTGAAATCATCAATCACAAATTCACAAACATTAGTGAGAATTATTAGAATTATGCTTGGTTAAGTCAACGAGCAATTCTTGCCGCAAAGAATAATGATGTATACGCACTGAATTTCACAATTCAATTCCATAACAAATCCCGATGATGTAGTAAATTATCCAACGGAGTTTTTGAACTCTCTGGAATTACCAGGATTTCCACCACATAATTGCAACTCAAAGTTGGTACAGTTATTATGATATTGCGTAATTTGAATCCACCGCAACTTTGCAACGGTACTTGACTTTCGGTAAAAAGACTTATGCCGAATTTGATTGAGGCAACCAATATTGAGGCAAAGTACGCAGGTGGAAATGTATGTATTCCTCGAATCCAATGATGCCGACTTATCTACCATTTGACTTCAAACGATTGCAATTTCCAGTTCGCCTTGCGTTCGCAATGACAATTAACAAGTCGCAAGGACAATCGATTAGTGTTTATGGAATAAATTTAGAAAATCATTTTTTCATCCGCTTTGTTTGTGTTAACGTCAGACCAAAAAACAAAAAATGTGGTTTACCAAATAGCACTTCAATGAAACGGATAATTTGCGGACACGGATGACGCTTCTATTCAGTATTTACTTTGGATTCACTTTCATTTACTAAAAGAATTTCAAAAAAAAAATTTTTTCTTCATCTTTTAATCACCAAACGAAATGTTACATAAAACGAAGTTATCTGGTGGCGAAACGGAGTTCGCCGGGTTTGCTAGTATATATATATATATATATATATATATATATATATATATATATATATATCATTTTCAATGTTGTTAGCAATAACAGTCTAATTTTAATGTGAAAACTTTATTTTCGTTGACGTTTCGTTGTATCACAACTTTGTCAAAACTGATGGAAAATTTTTATTTAGTTGTGACGAAGTTGTGATTTACAACGAAACGTCGACGAAACGACGAGAATGAAGTTTTTCTTATTAAAATAAGCCTGTTATTGCTAACAACATGAAAAATAAACTATCTTAAACAGGCAATAAATCAATATTATATATATATATATATATATATATATATATATATATATATATATATATATATATATATATATATATATTCAAGAAAATGAACACTAGAACATTCATTTGAAATATTGAAATTAATCAAGAGAATGTTATAGCAGAGCTAGATATGTGAACGTGTACGATGTGATGTCTCCATTATCCTTCAAGGGATAAATGTTAGAGAAATATTGAAATCGATGCCACACCTGATGGAAGTGCGAGACATATATGTTTCGTTCTGCAAGGAACTCGTCAGTCGCACCACGTCCATCGAAGTGAGGCAACGATTTCAACCTCCAAGCATCTTCTTGTGACTTCAAGTGGAAGATCGTAGAGTAATGAATACTCTACAATTCCATCTATATTTTACTCTATATTCCATCAGGTGTGGCATCGATTTCAATATTTCTCTAACATTTATCCCTTGAAGGATAATGGAGACATCACATCGTACACGTTCACATATCTAGCTCTGCTATAACATTCTCTTGATTAATTTCAATTTTTCAAATGAATGTTCTAGTGTTCATTTTCTTAGATATTTCATTCAGTGCCATAAGCACAAAAATTTCATTTCCCTATATATATATATATATATATAGATCGTTATTATTTCAACCGTTTTTCAACAATTTCAACAATATATATATATATATATATATATATATATATATATATATATATATATATATATATATATATATATATATATATATATATATATGAATCAGATATTCGTGGTATAGCCTACATCAGGAGTGCTACAACGTAATTTGCAATCCAAATGGTGAATCAAACAACAAAAAGGTTATCTAACGAAATTGAGGTTTATTCTAAAAGGTTGTTCAATGAGATAAACGAAATTTATTCGATTAACCTCATCACCTCTCGAAAGTGATGGGTTCGTTCTCGTTGACAACATTTGTGGAGACAGCTCCCTGAGAGTTTTATTTGAAATATTTGGATATTTCGATTGAGAGTCTCAGTATTTACTATATATATATATATATATATATATATATATATATATATATATATATATATATAATCTCTGTTATATTTTTCATATACTCCATCAGCACTCGTGATGTTGGAACAAGTGGTACAGGTCACGCTGCTGTGCATAAAGAAATGATAAAGTTTGTAGCTCATGAAGGAGATTTACTGAACTTCTCAGTCAAAAATATTTTCAGATATATTAAAAAACCATTTCGAATCAAATATTGTAAATTAAGTGTTTTTTGAACAGTGATACCGATGACAACACTCGCTGTAAAAATTTGGAGATAAAACAAATGATTTTTCGAATGATGATTACATAATAATAACCGCATGCGATTAGAGCAATATCATTCTACTTTGAATATCTATACTTCATTGTATCGAAATAGCAGTGAACATATTTCAATCTTGCGAAATTTTAAATCTATATCGCATTATCATTGAGTAAACGGATTAAATATTCCAAATATTTATTATAAATTCGATGTCACTGAATTTTCAATTTCAAAATTTTCATGTTCAAAAGCAGATAAACATGGATATTTTGTCGAGTGAGATCTAAGAGTTCGAAACCTATAATTCATCAAACTTTGTTCAAATATACATCGGTTGAAACGTATATTGAACCTATTATTTCAAACATTTCGATATTTATAATATTTAATAAAAAATTCTCATCATTCCAAATTTCAAAATACAACTCAACTAAGATTCGATGATACGAGCATAAAGACAGTGTCACTAACCACTAGCAACTATAAAAGAGCACAACGTCTTACTGTATATAAACCAAGAATTGATTATATTTACTAAAGATTTCTACATTCGCACCTTAGTACTTGTGAACAAACTTCCCCAATTTGAATGACTTATGTAATTCGATATTTGCTAATTACTGAACAATATTCTTCTAGATAGCGATAATTGAAACAAAGGACAAATTGACAAGTAAAGTATAGAAATCTGGATACATTAATTGAAAAGATTCCATTTTTTTCATAGAATGAAAAATTTTCTTGATAAATTCGTTATATGATATGGTGAATGTATATACAGTAGTATAATGATATGAATAGGTTCTGAAATGATGGTTGAAAATTACCATCTGTTACTGTGACTATACCACAGACACCAATGTTACTGAAAACAAGAAAATTACAAACTATAATGCTTGGGAGGTGAAAGCGCGTATATAAGCCAAACCATCCAAAGTGTTATACTCACTCAGAGTATAACACAGCAGAAAAGTCACTGTTCCCTTATGATGAACTCCTGTGTTATTGTTCAGCATTCAAAAAATACAGGTCATACGTTTGACTTTTCAATTTTAAGATTCTTGACCAGAATTGTGGTTATAAAACTAAGTTTTTCCTTGAAATTTGTGACATTGAAAAAGATAATAACTGTTTGAGCTATAAAACGGACACTCGTTAATTGAGCGATATTTATCCTGAAAATCAAATATATGAAATATATCAGCCACCGCTAATTAATGTTACTCTTATCAGACAGTGTCGTCTCTCCTGCTGACAAAATATCTACTGTATGTGTGTTTTCATGTTCTGTTGCTTTTAGATGAGCTTGAAAGTTTTATTGTTCCATAGTCTGATTTGAATTAATCAAGAGAATTTTATAGTGGAGCATTTCTATATTATTATTATACTATATAACTTTATTTATTATTCTCGCACTTTCATCAGGTGTGGCATCGATTTCAATATTTCTCTAACCTTTATCCCTTGAAGGAAGATGGAGTCATCACATCGTACACGTTCACATATATAGCTCTACTATAATATTCTCTTGATTAATTTGAATTTCTCGAATGAATGTTCTAGTGTTCATTTTCTTAAATATTTCATTCAGTGCCATAAGCACAGAAAATTTCATTTCCTTAAAAATATCGCCGAATAGTCCCCTGAAATACGCGAATAAACGCGAGCGTACTACTAACGCAACCTTTTGACATTTAAAACCATCGTTCGATGATATTTGTCAAATAGACATTGCAATTTAGTAGATACTTACGAGTACAGAAGATATGTGAAATTTCGATGCTTGGTGTGTCTATAGTCTGAGAGGTGTTTTCTACTGATTCCGATAGATGGAATTGTGGAGTATTCATAATTCTACTGTCTTCCACTTGAAATCACATGCTTGGGGGTTGAAATCGTTGCCTCACTTCGATGGACGTGATGCGACTGACGAGTTCCTTGCAGAACGAAACATATATGTCTCGCACTTCCACCAGGTATGGCATCGATTTCAATATTTCTCAAACATTTATCACTTGAAGGATGATGGAAGCATCACATCGTACACGTTCACATATCTAGCTCTACTATAACATTCTCTTGATTAATTGAAATTTTTCGAATGAATGTTCTAGTGTTCATTTTCTTAAATATTTCATTCAGTGCCATAAGCACAAAAAATTTCATTTCTTATATATATATATATATATATATATATATATATATATATATATATATATATATATATATATATATATATATATATATATATATATATATATATATATATATATATATATATATATATATATATATATATGTATATATGTTTTTTCTCAATATTTTTAGCAATAACACTCTTATTTTGATGTTAAAAACATTATTTTCGTTGTATATCACAACTTTGTCAAAAGTAACGAATAATTGAATTTTATGAATCACTATAGATATCGAAACGTCAAACTCCTTTAAAAAAAATCAAATTGTTTTTTTTGTATTTTGACATATTCATTTTCAGTATCAGGGGAATATTTCTGGCTAAGCATTCGCTTCGTAAATTTTAATCTTCTTCACCATGAGGAAACCTCTGAAAAAATTCATGCTAAGTCAGGTGAATCTCATGAGTGTGATTTTAATATAGGTACATATATATTATTAAATATAGTTGAGTTTCATACTCATCCAGAATACGTATATTGATTGGTTTATGTTTGTGAAATTCAGGAGAGAATTAGTTTTGAGATATTGAGATATAATGTTTGGTGATGGTTGCGTATTCATTTTATAAGTGTTATTTGTAAGGTTTATCAAATCGTTGTAAATTCAATTAAGATGTTTTATGTCTGTTCTTTCATTTACTGTGTTTTCCAAATTTTAACGAATGTGTAGTATTTCTAAAATTTTTCTACATTTTTCGTCTTTTTCAGTTGCTAAAATCTTTGTATTGTTGTAATCAAAATCGTGTTTTTCAGTTATTTTATGTTTATGTGAGGCTGTTATTTGAGTTTTTGCGTATTTATGTGCTTTTATTCTTTCATCGAGATTTTTCTTAGATTTTTATGTTATAATTGCAGTAAATGATATTAAGGACAAACGTCACAGCAATCACCAAATATCATATCCCAAAACTCATTCTTTCCTGATCTACCATCAATTTCACACACATAAACCAATTAATATACATATTCTGGATGAGTATAAAAATCAACTATATGTAATTATATATATATATATATATATATATATATATATATATATATATATTATATATATATATATATATATATATATATATATATATATATATATATATATATATATATATATATATATATATATATATATATATATATATATATGTATATATATAAATATCACACTTATTAGAATCATCTGGCTTACCATGAGTTTTTCAGAGGTTTCCTCATGGCTAAAAGACTAAAACTTCCGAAGCTAATCCTAATCTCGAAATATTCCTCTGATATTAAAAATGAATATGTGACAATACAAAAAAAAACCAATTTCATTTGAAAGAATAAGTTTGACGTTTTGATATCTGTAGTAATTCATAAAATTCAATTATTTATTAGTTTTGACAAAGTTGTGATATACAATGAAACGTCAAATTCCCTAATGCATCTATGTCTTCTAAAGGCGAAATGAAGCAAGTATTGATACTTAGGTGGTCACCCTCTGTCGGATCAATCAATCAATAAACGTTCATTTTTTCCATTTGGTTTGCGGCTATAGTTCTGAGAATTGCATTAGAAAAGCGGAAGCTATAAGGTTTCGCAACCTTCTTCAACTTGAGTGAATTTAATTTCTACTTCATCTTCTACAATAGATACATGAGCAAAAGTGTGCTAAACTTATCAGGGACTAACGGCTCTGACCGTATATTGTTGTTTATCAGTTAATTATTAGATTTTCAATTCATCCAAAGTTCATTTGTTCCTCATGTAAGGAAAATTAGAAAACCTTCAGAGTGTTCTCATGGGTGGTATATTAACTGGTTGGGTGAAGTTTTCTCAAATCTGACATCTTTAATCATATTTTCTTGTCTCTTCTTTAACTAACCACTAGAGAAATGTGGGAAATAATCCAATCCAGTCGCAATCTCCCGAATGGGCTGAAGGGATTAATTTATTCAGAAATACACCATTCAGCAGCTGAAGCCATTCACTGAGTGGAAAGAATACACTACAATTTTCAACTTATGTAGAACAAAACTAGAAAGATGAGCAATAACTTACAAATGATACATATGAGTGATGTAAGATATTGGCCAAACAAAAATTGAAGCTCACCCACAGAACTACAAGAAAAACTCATGAAAAACTCATACCTAAATTTGTACTCCAAAAAAGTGAGACAAAAATCTCTTCGAGATCTCTTCTGATATCACCAAGCACGTATCGAAATATGGCAGTGGAATTATGAAAAGCCTCAAAGTCACCATAAACAATATGAGATTATTGAATTTCGTGCTTCGACGAGGAAATCTAGGAATTTTGAAATTCATGAGGGAAGCAAAAAAAGTACCGTTAAAAATAACATAAGATCATAATCAATAACTAACCTGTATCGGAACACAATCTCGAATATTTCCTACGCGTTTCCTGGATTGCGAACGACGAAAGCAGCACCAGGGAATGGGTGAGCTGCCAAGGGGATGGGGGGTGTCACGCGGCCAACAAACTTGAATGACCTCGAAAACCCCTCGTACACGTCCACGTCTAAATGGGATTCAGAAAATTTTCGAAAAGGAACCATTTCTGCAAAATCGACCTGCTTTTTCCTTATGGGAATTTACATGTAAATATGACCAAAAGTGGCTCAGAACCGGTGTAGCCCATCTACCGAAAGCATATTCTAGTTACTATCATTTTGAGGAATTGTAAACGAGCATAGTTGGTTCAGATTGAGACAGCCATATGGAATTTCTTATTACAAAACCTAATGCTGAAAAAAATTGAAACAATGTTATTTATGTGAGCAGCAAAAGTTAAATTTGTACCAGAACATACTCCTAAATCACTGATTTCGGGCATCTATCAATTCTTTCACACCTTATATATCATAATAAAATATATTCTTCCTGCGAATAAGAGGCATTATGCTGCACTCAGAAATATTTATGCTAGAAGATTTCTTTCGCACTACGGGTTTAAATTCAGTATGTCTTTTTGAAGAACCTAGCAAGAGATCTCTGAACCACAATTCAAGCACTATCCTCCACCTATTGTTGTCATAAATGACTAGAACCCGTCAATTTTGGACCTTTTCGAATGAAAGAATGAAAAAATGAATGTTCATGCTTTTCGCAAATATGTTTTATGTGACTTTGTAGATTAGACAGCTAAACTCAGCCAATTGCTAAACTCAGTTGTGTTTTTTCAATTATCAATATCATTAATGAATAAAATGATTCAATTTGAAATGACTTATTCAATTATCTCATATTTATTGAAACGAAAGCAATTATCTCAGTCTTAACATTTGTTCTAATATTTCACATGTTAAAGTGTCAACCAAGAATGACAATTGATACTCGTGGACTTCAAGGCCCTTTCTGAAAAATAAATTTCAGAGAGAAATCATTACCTTTTTATATAAAACTCGAGATTGTGTCATTCATTTCAGATTTTATTGTAGCAAATCAATCGGGGTTCATGAAGAATATTCATGTGAATCTGTTGTGATAAGAATATGTGACGATTGTTGGAAAGCTATTTATCGCAGCAAGTATGCGCTAGTAAATTTCATGGACTTTCGTAAAATGTTTAGGAAGATAAATACTTTTTTGGGAAAAACGTTACTTCTGAAAGAACTGAAAAAAATTTGACTTTGCAGTTTCGTGTAGAATTACTTTGATACTACTTTTCAATTAGAGAGCAAAATATAATAGTATGATAAAATAAAATATTGAATATAAACTTAAATTCAAACACTTGAACTTATGATTTACACTTTATCATAAGTAAATCATAAATTCAAGTGTTCGAATTTAAGTTTATATTCAATTATAATGGATTTACATCAAGTAAAGGCCAACACTATCAAATGATAAAATATAATATAATATATATAATATATAATATAATATAATATAATATAATATAATATAATATAATATAATATAATATAATATAATATAATATAATATAATATAATATAATTTAATATAATATAATATAATATAATATAATATAATATAATATAATATAATATAATATAATATAATATAATATAATATAATATAATATAATATAATATAATATAATATAATATAATATAATATAATATAATATAATATAATATAATATAATATAATATAATATAATATAATATAATATAATATAATATAATATAATATAATATAAAATAATATAATATAATATAATATAATATAGTATAATATAATAATATAATATAATATATAATGTGTGATTTTTTAAGCGTAGTTTTTTTTGAATCGTTCAAAACATTCAATTTGCATCATATATTCAAAATTTTTATTCAAATTGACAACATGGCCATTGCCATTTACATTTTTAAGATAACTTCATGTAAATGTTGTCCACGGCTCTGTGTCAAATGGTCCACTCGGCGTCAATGGTCAATTTTGCGTCACTTTTCCGAGCATTTGGCCTGTATCCCACGAAAACGCGTGTTATGTTATCCTGTAAGGCTTCAATCGTGTTCGGCTTTTCCACATACACTAACGACATTTCATAACCTCCGAAGAAATAATCCACAGGCGTCAAATCGCATGATCTTGGCGGTCAATTCACACGGTCATTTCGAGAGATAAGCTGCTCACCAAATTCATCCTTCAACATGTCCATTGTTTCACGAGCTGTGTGGCATGTGGCACCGTCTCGATGAAACCACATGCCAAGCAAGTTCAACTCGGCCAACTGGGGCAAAAAAAAATTTGCGTATCATGGCTCGATATCGTTCGCCGTTGACGATAACGTTTCTTCCACGTCTTTGAGAAAAAAATGGACCGATGATGCCACCAGCCTGTCGTTTTTTCGGGAGGCATCGGTAATTCCTGTATGGCATGTGGCTGTTCATCACTCCAGATGCGACAGTTTTGTTTATTTACATATCCGTTAAGCCAGAAATGAGTCTCATCGCTGAACACAATTTTTCGACAAAACAGCGGATTTTTATTAAGCTGTTCTAAGGTTCATTCACAAAAAGTTAGACGTTGTGGTAGGTCATTCGGCTTCAATTTTTGCAGAAGTTGAATTTCATAGGCTTTCGAACCCAAATAAACTCGTGAAATTTTCCATGTGGTTGAGTAACAAATGCCCAATTGCTTGACAAATGACGTTTGGATGCCATTACCAACCAGTGCCGCAAACCTGAAAAACTCAACTCTTAAAAAAATCACCCATAATAATCATTTTGTTTCTCTTGATAGAAAATTATTATGATATTCCGCAAGGAACTGCCCTGGGACCTCTGCTTTTTTATTATATATGAAGGATATTGCATCTATAATTGAGTATAGTAGTATTTATTTGTTTGCTGATGATACGATATTATTCATGTGAACGAATGTTGAATGCTATCAATTATGACAATCTTAAAACTTATATGTGTGTATGTGATGACGGTTTTTGTATAAACTGTAACAAGAGTAAGTACATGTTTCTTGAAACAGACTGTTTTCTGGCGAAACTCTATACCCTCTATGAATAATGAAAGTGAATATTCAGAAGTATTGTTAGATGAAACATTGTGCTTCAAAAACCATGCTGAAGACATAAGTTGAAAATATTCAAGGGAAAGGGGGTTTTCTGATTTAGAATCGTAAGAGTTCGAAATTCATTGAGCATGCAGGTCAGATTACCAATTTATGATGCAATTGTTATGTCACATTTAGAATTCTAACAAGAATTTAAAAAGTAGGATACAGGTGTCCACATCCATTGTAAAAAGGTTCAATGTTTGAAACCTTTCATCAGCAGAACAAATAATTATGTATAAAACCCTTAAGTGTTTTCAAAATCAATTTATTTTCGTCATACTTGTATGGAACATTTTATAGTGTTCACATGAATATGTGAATTCAATGCTTAATTATTATACAAGAAGTCTGAATAATTTCCACGTAAATTCACGCAACTGAGCATTTACTGTGGACAGTTTATTTTATTTAGGTTTGATAATGTACAATGCGGCACCAAACCAAATCAAAAACTGTGAGAAATTGAAATTATCGAGAAAAACGTGTTGCGATTATCTGAAATACGAGTATAACTTTTTATATTCTATCTGAATACATCAGTAATTTAGTATCAAAATTAATGATAATATGTCTGAAGTAATGAATAGCAATTGTTGGTTTTTTTTAATCAGTGATAATAATGATGATAATGAATAATATATAAATATAAATTTATATATAGAAAATTATATATTGCTAATTCTATTTATATTTTCAGGTTACGGTCACTCTGCGCTTCGACAAGATGGAGGTTAGTGTTCATACTTTTGTAGGGAATTGTCATTGTCATTCGATGAAATAAAACATATCACAGAATAGTTTCACTACTCTGTGATCATATTGGGACGCCTTACCTTCAACTGTCAGCATATGAAAAGGGCCACCAACATCCCATTTCCCTTCTGTCAAAGCTCTTCTCTGACAGTCAGCTCTATGTACAACATCTGTCATTCTAACTTCCATCGAGTAGAAACAACAACAACAATCACGTGTTCAATAGTTCGTTCCTTGTAAAAAATATCAAATATATATTCTCAATACAACAACACAAAAATCTGTAGTGAGTTGTCATTGTCATTCGATGGAAGGAAACATATCACATAATAGTATCACTATTCTGTGATCACATTGGGACGCCCCACCTTCAACTGTTAGCATATGAAAAGGGCCACCAACATCCAATTTCCCTTCTGTCAGAGCTCTTCTCTGACAGTCAGTTCTATGTTCAACATCTGTCATTCTAACTTCCATCGAGTAACAACAACAACAACCACGTGTTCAATAGTTCGTTTCTTGCAAATAATCAAATATATATTCTCAATGCAACAACAGAAAAATCTGTAGGGAATTGTCATTGTCATTCGATGGAAGGAAACATATCACAAAATGGTATAACTATTCTGTGATCACATTGGGACGCCCCACCTTCAACAATTAGCATATGAAAAGGGCCACCAACATCCAATTTCCCTTCTGTCAGAGCTCTTCTCTGACAGTCAGTTCTATGTTCAACATCTGTCATTCTAACTTCCATCGAGTAACAACAACAACAACCACGTGTTCAATAGTTCGTTTCTTGCAAATAATCAGATATATATTCTCAATACAACAACAGAAAAATCTGTAGGGAATTGTCATTGTCATTCGATGGAAGAAAACATATCACATAATAGTATCACTATTCTGTGATCACATTGGGACGCCCCACCTTCAACTGTTAGCATATGAAAAGGGCCACCAACATCCAATTTCCCTTCTGTCAAAGCTCTTCTCTGACAGTCAGCTCTATGTACAACATCTGTCATTCTAACTTCCATCGAGTAGAAACAACAACAACAATCACGTGTTCAATAGTTCGTTCCTTGTAAAAAATCAAATATATATTCTCAATACAACAACACAAAAATCTGTAGTGAGTTGTCATTGTCATTCGATGGAAGGAAACATATCACATAATAGTATCACTATTCTGTGATCACATTGGGACGCCCCACCTTCAACTGTTAGCATATGAAAAGGGCCACCAACATCCAATTTCCCTTCTGTCAGAGCTCTTCTCTGACAGTCAGTTCTATGTTCAACATCTGTCATTCTAACTTCCATCGAGTAACAACAACAACAACCACGTGTTCAATAGTTCGTTTCTTGCAAATAATCAAATATATATTCTCAATGCAACAACAGAAAAATCTGTAGGGAATTGTCATTGTCATTCGATGGAAGGAAACATATCACAAAATGGTATAACTATTCTGTGATCACATTGGGACGCCCCACCTTCAACAATTAGCATATGAAAAGGGCCACCAACATCCAAAATTCCTTCTGTCAGAGCTCTTCTCTTACAGTCAGTTCTATGTTCAACATCTGTCATTCTAACTTCCATCGAGTAACAACAACAACAACCACGTGTTCAATAGTTCGTTTCTTGCAAATAATCAGATATATATTCTCAATACAACAACAGAAAAATCTGTAGGGAATTGTCATTGTCATTCGATGGAAGAAAACATATCACAAAATGGTATAACTATTCTGTGATCACATTGGGACGCCCCACCTTCAACAGTTAGCATATGAAAAGGGCCACCAACATCCAATTTCCCTTCTGTCAGAGCTCTTCTCTGACAGTCAGTTCTATGTTCAACATCTGTCATTCTAACTTCCATCGAGTAACAACAACAACAACCACGTGTTCAATAGTTCGTTTCTTGCAAATAATCAAATATATATTCTCAATACAACAACAGAAAAATCTGTAGGGAATTGTCATTGTCATTCGATGGAAAAAACATATCACAAAATGGTATAACTATTCTGTGATCACATTGGGACTCCCCACCTTCAACTGTTAGCATATGAAAAGGGCCACCAACATCCAATTCCCCTTCTGTCAGAGCTCTTCTCTGACAGTCAGTTCTATGTTCAACATCTGTCATTCTAGCTTCCATCGAGTAACAACAACAACAACCACGTGTTCAATAATTTGTTCCTTGTAAATAATCAAATATATATTATTCTCAATACAACAACAAAATGTTCGATGGCGTAAAACATATCACAAAATAGTATCACTATTTTGTGATCACATTGGGACGCCCCACCTTCAACTGTCAGCATATAAATAGGGCTACAAACATCCAATCCCCCTTCTGTCAGAGCTCTTCTCTGACAGTGAGTTCTATGTTCAACATCTGTCATTCTAACTTGTCTCTTTGAGATTTTTCACCATGTGAAGAATCTCAAAGAAATTGAAAGTGTAGGGAATTGTCGTTGTCATTCGATGGAAGAGAACATATCATTAAAGCTCGGAAAAAATGGAACCGAAGAAGCCGAAAATACGCGCATTTAAAAGCATCACAATCTGAAAAAAGGGAAGATTTTAGAAAAAAAATGCAAGAAATGATGTATATCATAATGTTGAATTATACTATCATTTAATTATTTTACTATGGTAGGGAGTGGAGGCGGGATTCAATAATTAGGTTTCAACGAAAATTTGTATTAATTATCAGATTTTATATATAATAAAATAATAATAATAAATAGGTACTATTAAAATTATTATGGTAACAATAAAACAAAATAACAATATTTGAACTGACATAAGTCACGTCTTACAATTATTGTAAAAACTATTAATAATTATGTGTTTTTCAATGTTTTCTAAGAGTAAGCTTTGTCTCGTGTCAGAAAACATGTGTTTAAAAATAGAAAAACTTCGTTCAACATCTACTGTTGTAGAGCATTATATAGAGCAATACTGGGAGCATATTTATATTTACAAATGATGTTTAATTCTAAATTTGGTATATTTACATCGTTTTCGCCTGAAAAATTCTCGACATATTTTTCAAAATTTGAGAGCCTGCGTTAATTTGAGGCACAGAATTGAATTTGTTCAGAACGACGGTCGCAATTTGTCCACCGACTTACTCACAATTTGACTCAAACTGGCTAATTAGAGCTACTGATTCCGTTAATGGAATACAAGATTTCTCAAAATATTTAATAGTTGTAGATACAAACATATAATAGGTTTGTAGATACAAACATATATTGGTTTTTATTAATATTAAATTATTAATGAATTTTCAAAAAGATTTTTTGAGTATGAAATAGATGTAGATGAAGAGTCACTCAGATCGTCAATCACATGTTTAATGGCGTGGTAATTGCCAGCATAAAATATAGCTGCATCCAACCAGGTACACCAACGACTTATTACAAGTTGTGGAAGTAAGGTAAGATTTGGAAATTTTTCTTTGTAAAATTGAACGCGTGTCGGAGCTTTTAAAAATACTTTTTTTACATTGTTAATTAGGTCATTGACCAAAGGAAACTGCTCTCTTAAACATTCTGTCACTCTATTAATTCCATGAGCTAGACAGGTTACATGTTGCAGATTCGAATAAAATATTCTTAAATTTTGTCCAGTTTAATCATATGAGGTGCTGCATTAGATAAAAATAAAATAATTTTTTCTATGGGAACAATTTAGGGCAAGTGAAAATTGTACAATGAATCTTGGACAAATCGTGCAACTGTTACATTATCAGCTTTTTCAAGTTTTTTTGAAGCAAAAACATAGGATCTGCTTGGATTTGTTTCCCCTGAAACACCTATTAACGCTTGTGCGATATATCTACCGCACGAATCGGTGGTTTCGTCTACTACAATATAGAAATGGTTTGAATTGACTTCCTTTTTGATACAAGTTAATGTTGGTTTATAAATTAAGTCGACATTTGCTTTACGTAAGGTCGACTCGTCAGGAACATTCAATTTACAATATTTTCCTAGAAATTCCTTCAGGTTGGATTATTTGACTTGCTCAACGGTTTGTTACTGGAAATCCTCATTTAACTTTTTTTGGTCGTGTTCTTTTGGCTTCTGTTGTTGGAGGCAACATCTTGAGGTTTATTGGAAATATGCTCAGTAGATTTCACGTGTTGATCCACAATGAATTTTCTCTCGGCGTGAATCTATAATGGGAACGGAAAACTACTGATTATTTTTACAAGACAAAAATACGCAAAAACAAGAATATCTAACTGCAAAATAATTCGACACCCTGTTTATTTTTAGAAGAACAATTTTTTTTTCTTGGTAAGCACAAAGAACGTGTCAATCACGTCCGACCACATCATTACCCCTTTTGTTTTAAAATTATCCCTTAAAATAGGTTTAACAGTTTTATAATTTCATGATCTTGTGAAGTATCATAAAACGCCTTTATGATAAACGGGAAGTTTACAAAATCGATGAAAACCCTCAAAACTCATTGAATGAACAACAGAATAGTAACATTTGGTAACAGTTTGTTGAAAAATAAGTTGCGACTAAGAATAAATAATAAAAAATGAAAAATAATATGTTATCTCTATCTTGAATACATGAATACTTATACTTTCAGATGAAACATACTTCAAAATTGAAGCCAATAGCAATATATAACATATACTTACAATTTTTGAACACACTGTACAAGAAAGGTGGTCTCCATCCCGAGTAAGTTCTCGGTGATACTTTATCCACATATCATTAAATGTCTTTTTAGGCATTTCGACAAAAACACTTGTATATTGTATCCTGATTAAAAAAGTAAAATAGATTCACTGTTCACTAATCGCAATGCTTTCGTTGGAATATACTGCTCAATTAAAGGTTTACTTAATATTTACCGGGGGAGGCCGCTCCGGCTGCCATGTTTTGGAAATTCCCCGGTTACAGTTACTGGTTTATGGTATTTGGTATTTCCCATTCTGGGATAGCTGATAGTTCGAAACCCAAACAGATTTGAAAATTCCATAATGCAATCTTTCTGTTCAATAGGATTATAAATTATTTGCAAAAAATGCAAAAGATGCTCAAATCTTTAGAAGAATAAATTTTTTTGGAAGAAGTATAAAAAATGCAAATGATGCAAAAAATGCAATTTGCCATTTTTTTCGAGCTCTACATATCACAGAATAGTATCACTATTCTGTGATCACATTGGGACGCCCCACCTTCAACTGTCAGCATATGAAAAGGGCCACGAACATCCAATCCCCCTAACTTCCATCGAGTAACAACAACAACAACCACGTGTTCAATTGTTCGTTCCTTGCAAATAATCAAATATATATTCTCAATACAACAAAAAATTTTTTGTAGGGAATTGTCATTTCCATTCGATGGAAGAAAACTTATCACAGAACAGTATTACTATTCTGTGATCACATTGAGACGCAATTTATAGCGTTGTTGCTATATTATTCTACAATATAATTAATAAATACAAACCAATTAATAAATATAAACCAATATAAAAAACCAATTATATGTTTTTATCTACAACTATTAAATATTTTGAAAAATCTTGTATTCCACTAACGGAATCAGTAGCTCTAATTAGCCAGTTTGAGTCAAATTGTAAGTAAGTCGGTGGACAAATTGCGACCGTCGTTCTGAACAAATTCAATTCTGTGCCTCAAATTAACGCAGGCTCTCAAATTTTGAAAAATATGTCGAGAATTTTTCAGGCGAAAACGATGTAAATATACCAAATTTAGAATTAAACATCATTTGTAAATATAAATATGCTCCCAGTATTGCTCTATATAATGCTCTACAACAGTAGATGTTGAACGAAGTTTTTCTATTTTTAAACACATGTTTTCTGACACGAGACAAAGCTTACTCTTAGAAAACATTGAAAAACACATAATTATTAATAGTTTCTACAATAATTGTAAGACGTGACTTATGTCAGTTCAAATATTGTTATTTTGTTTTATTGTTACCGTAATAATTTTAATAGTACCTATTTATTATTATTATTTTATTATATATAAAATCTGATAATTAATACAAATTTTCGTTGAAACCTAATTATTGAATCCCGCCCCCACTCCCTACCATAGTAAAATAATTAAATGATAGTATTATTCAACATTATGATATACATCATTTCTTGAATTTTTTTCTAAAATCTTCCCTTTTTTCAGATTGTGATGCTTTTAAATGCGCGTACTTCCGGCTTCTTCGGTTCCATTTTTTCCGAGCTTTAATGATATGTTCTCTTCCATCGAATGACAATGACAATTCCCTACACTTTCAATTTCATTGAGATTCTTCACATGGTGAAAGTGATGCCAATTCGAAAAATTAAAGAACAGATGAAAAGCAAACTAAAATTGAACAAAAATAAAACTTTGAAGAAATGAATGAAGAAATATTTTTTCTAATACATTGACATTTTCATTCTGACGTTATAATATTTCCTACCGTCTCGAATTTTAGATTGAATAATGAAAGAGTATCCTGGCATTTCGCTCTTCAAAGTGTTCAGCTACTTAACTCACTTAACTGTACTCAATGTTTTCAGGTAGTGGGGTATATTGTTACGGAGAAGAATGTACAAAAGAAGACAGTAAAATTCCTGGAGTAGAAGAATATGATTCTGAGGACGGAAAATACATTTGCGTAGAGTACAATGGTAATTTGGTAGAAAAGTTATTGTGGTATTAAGGCACTAGAAACCTAATTTCAAAAACTATCTTTTTCACACGAATAAATGAGCAAAGTATATACAGTCATATACATACAGAGTATGTATATGACTCAAATGTATCAGGATTAGGAAGAATAATATATATATATATATATATATATATATATATATATATATATATATATATATATATATATATATATATATATATATATATATATATATATATATATATATATATATATATATATATATATATATATATATCTTGAAATTGATTTATATATATATATATATATATATATATATATATATATATATATATATATATATATATATATATATATATATATATATATATATATATATATATATATATATATATATAAAGTATACTATAACTTTCTTTCGATAATTGGTTGACGAGTTATTCTGAAGAACATTATAGAGAATATTATAGCGAACATGAACAATGCGATGTCTTCAATATTCTTCTAGGGATAAGATAAATATAAGAGAATATTGAAATCGATGCCTACATTTATTGGAAGCGTGAGACAGCTACTTACTTGGTACTAACAAGGTACACATCAGTTATATCGAATTTAGCCATATTATCGAACAAGTGCGATAATATGGCACGAGAACTACAGAATTTTTTTTTAAGTATGGATTTCTTTGATTTTCTGAGAAAAGACAACGAGCGTTTCTACAACCGTAACCTAGATGGCAACAATCCGCCAAATTAGATGAAATTTCTCAAAAACTGGAGTTGTAAATCGTTGTATCTCAATTGATAAGGACGTGTGAAACGTTCAATGTTAGATGTAGTCATGTGCTTTTCATTGACTCCTAAGATTTGAGATGTACATTGATATATGCATTATATATGCAAAGGACTCATTGTATATTTCTGTCCTACGATCGATGAGGATGTATGTGAGAATTGAAGTCGTTGCCTTTCATTTGTTGGACGTGGCGTAACTGATGAGTGCCTTGTCAGTAAAAAACAGTTAACTGTCCTACGCTTCCAATATATGTATGCATCGTTTTCAATATTCTCTAACAATTATCACTAGAAGGATAATGGAGACATCGCATTGTTCATGTTTCTCATAGCCAGCTGTACTATAATGTTTTTTTGTATAATTTATCAGAATATTATCGAAAGAGAGTTAAAGTATACCTTTAGAATCGAATTTTTAGTGCGATAAAAAAGCACGAGAACTACTCTCTTAATTTCAATGGCTACATTGATTATGTGTAATGATATACGCATATAAAATAACGTTCATATCGCCTACAGCTGCTGCCTTGACAACTGCTGTCCCTACAACTGCTGCTCCTACAACTGATATCCCTACAACTGCTGCTCCAACCACAGCTGCTCCAACAACTGCTGCTCCAACAACTGCTGCTCCAACAACACCTGCTCCAACAACAGCTGCTCCAACAACAGCTGCTCCAACAACAGCTGCGCCAACAACAGGTGCACCAACAACTGCTGCTCCAACAACAGCTGCACCAACAACTGCTGCTCCAACAACTGCTGCTTCAACAACTGCAGCTCCAACAACAGCTGCTCCAACAACTGCTGCTCCAACAACAGCTGCTTCAACAACTGCTGCTTCAACAACAGCTGCACCAACAACTGCTGCTCCTACAACTGCTGTTCCTACAACTGCTGCCCCTACAACTGCTGCCCCCACAACTGCTGCTCCCACAACTGCTGCCCCTACAACTGCTGCCCCTACAACTGCTGCCCCTACAACCGCAGCCCCTACAACTGCTGCCCCTACAACTACTGCCTCTGAAACTGCTTCCACTACAACTTATTCCTCTACAACTGATTCCACTACAACTGATGCCTCTACAACTGATTCCACTACAACTGATGCCTCTACAACTGATGCCTCTACAACTGATGCCACTACAACTGATGCCTCTACAACTGATGCCTCTTTAAATGCGTTCTCCTTGGATAATCTTTCTTTAAAATTTGTCAGACTTAAGGATGATGTGTCGGCAAAAGGTGAAATGATTACAAATCAATACAATATTACTTGAAACCTCGATTCTATACACTCTTTCACATATAAAAATATAACTACCACATTACAACATCTGAGAGAGTATCCCTAATACTCACTTGGTTTTCATATCACAGCTTAGTTCGTTTTCATTGGAAGCTTGTTCCTTGTTCTACAGGAATATATCATCCCCAGAATATTATATTCAATGTTGACATCCATGAAAGCCAGTTTAAATGAACGAGTAGGTGTACAGTGCACTTTATACCGAATGTTCAAAAGCTGATCATTAAACGGAAACGTTGAATTTTGTCATTTTTTTGAAGAGGATATTCTTTAAAATAAATATTTGAAAGATTCACGAGACGAATCAATAATCTTCAATTTGCATTCGCAACTATCATATATTTTCTATTCCATATGTTATTCCAACTAATTCCCATCGATCTTAGTGTTGTTTGAAACTCTTTTTGTGTTATTGCGTTTATCTATATTGTATTATCTGAGATCTTAAAAATGTTATATTTTAAACCTAAAAATTTTATATATAGAATTTAATGGAACCAACTGGAGTGTCAAATATAAGTTCACGAGATGGTCCATTTCACTTCATTTTATTCTTGGTACTGGTCCAAGAGATCCAACGAGTCTTCGAGGTTGTCCAGCATAGGTCTTCTTGTTTCTTTAGCCAATCTTACAAGATGCAGATGTCTCTTATTTCTTTGCTTCATCTGTGGTCGTATATTGTAGAGTAAGCCGCGATATTTACCTATGGATTAGCGTTTCATTGGTATTATACATGATTTAGAAGACCTTACTTTCCTTTCAGTAATCATATGTTTGTTTTCCTAAATGATATGAAAGGCCTAGTAGCTGAACAGTATAGTAACCCAATAGGCTTTCGGTTAACTGCGATGCAGGTTCTATTCTCACCATGTTCTTGAGCCGTTCGGAGTCAGCAATAGCGTTTAGAGCTTACTTTTGGACAAGCACGTAGTGCTTCTGAAATAATAAACAGCATTCATGAGAATGCCTTGAAATAGAGAAAAAAATCGAAAGTTTATACCGTTTATTAACTTTTGTTCGTTTAACCTATTTTTTGATTTCAATCACTTTTCGTTGATTTCATTCAGAATGATGTACAGTGATATGGAAATCAAACTTTCTCTTTTTCGGATTTCAATTTAGAAAAATATGCTTTTACCCTCATTTATAATCTTGAATGAGTATCGTTTAAGTTTTAAGTTCTTTAATGATAGATTACTTGGTGGAACATTTTCGGAAGAAGGAGAAGTAGAAAGTTTCATACTCTGTGATTGTTTGAAATTGTTAAAATGTTTTCTCTGCATTTTCAAATTCAACGTAATGAATCTCAATTGCTTACGAAATATATAATCAATTGTTCTTATGTGAAAAAATGTATTTCTGAAGTAATTTGTGTTTCAAGTATGAAACATATGTCCATGTTGCTAAGTTTTGAATGTCTTACACTCTGACGAAAATGATTAAGTTATCTTCCAGATGAGATGTATTGGGACCTCGATTTATTATTATTCTCCGATTTCAAGCATAACTTCTTTCACACTTTCTAATAGGGAATTATTGGTACGGCGTTATGTCTTTACTTGTATTTCGTAGGTGCAAATATTCGACATTTCCCTTTTATGTACTGGAATGTCTCCGGTGTTTTGAATTCGTTTAGCACTTCATCGTCCCTTATTAAAGGGTCTTTAAGTACGTATTTAAAATAATTGAGTGTTGTATATAAATATGGGGTGCTAATCCCTAACCATAAATCTCAGAATGTTATTAGGGTATGAATATTATTAATGCTCAATTCTCCCGATTCCTGGAAATCGGTATGAGGGAGTTCGGTGTTGACAAGGCCTCAATCTGCCTACTCCTTGTCAGATGTTAATTAATTTTCTACCAGCGGACAACTAATGTACGGCCCAATTCTCCCGATTCCTAGAAATCGGTATGAAACCGTTCGTTGCTGACAAGGCCTCAATCGGCCTACTCCTTGTCAGATGTTGATTGATTATCTACCAGTGGACAACTAATGTAGGGCCCGATTCTCCCGATTCCTGGCAATCGGTATGAAAGGGGTTCGGTGCTGACAAGGCCTCAATCTGCCTACTCCTTGTCAGATGTTGATTAATTTGACACCAGCCGACAACTAATGTAGGGCTCAATACTACCGATTCCTTGAAATCGGTATGAAAGGAGTTCGGTGTTGAAAAGGCCTCAATCTGCCTACTCCTTGTCAGATGTTGATTAATTTTACAACAGCCGACAACTAATGTAGGGCTCAATACTACCGATTCCTTGAAATCGGTATGAAAGGAGTTCGGTGTTGACAAGGCCTCAATCTGCCTACTCCTTGTCAGATGTTGATTAATCATCTACCAGTTGACAACTAATGTAGGGCTCATTTCTCCCAATTTCTGGAAATCTGTATGAAAGGGGTTCGGTGCTGACAAGGCCTCAATCTGCCTACTCCTTGTCAGATATCGATTAATTATCTACCAGTGGCCAACTGATATAGAGCCCAATTCTCCTGATTCCTGGAAATCGGTATGAGACGGTTCGTTGCTGACAAGGCCCCAATCTTCCTACTCCTTGTCAGATGTTGATTAATTATCTACCAGTGGAGAACTAATGTAGGGTCCAAATCTCCCGATTCCCGAAAATCGGTATGAAAGGGTTTCGGTGGTGACAAGTCCTCAATATGCCTACTCCTTGTCAGGTGAATGAGTTGACTATTGATGTAGAACTGATTTTATTAAGAAAATGTTAACGTATTTATACATAAAATAAAACTGCTTACTCGCTAAAATAAGTTCATCACACTCATGCGAGTATGGTGAACCCATGATATTCGCAATAGTTGCGTTAACCTAGATACTCATTGCCTAATACATGATTATAAAATATTTCCCTATTCTAACTATATAAATCTATTCAAAATCTTCAAGATTGTGAACAAGTGTTGACATAACATGGTCTAGGATAGGGTTGAGTCATTTTCGTTTATTATTTTTCAATTATTTTCCTGATATATTGTTCCAAGTGTCCATATATCTTGGTCCTACAGTTTAACCCAATTTCGAACTTCCCAAGAACATGATAAGAATCGAATTCACTATGATCTAGGATATATCATATGTAAAACATGTTCCTAGTAAATTTTGAAAAATTTCGTTAATTCAGAAATTACGTAGGTTTACAATCGGAACTTATCGATATTTAATTTAATCTAATAATTTTTTACTTTTTTTTGAAATTCGTTTTTGAAAAAAATGGAATCGCACATACGTTACATAAAACTGCGAAGTACACAACGGATTTTCCGTTGAATAACATATGTTAATATAATTTACATATATATATATTAATTTCAGGTAACTTGATAGACGGTGATAGAAAACAACAATGCGCCCTCAAACCCAAAGGGGGAAAAGACATATGTGAAATCATTTCGGAAGACCATCCCAATGCAGATTGCAAAAAAACAGAACCAAATAGGGGAAACTCTATTTTCTTAAGTTTTTCTCTTTCTGTGGCTCTCGTTGTTTCTGTTTTGTTTCTCCAATGAAGAACAAGTTTATTCACAACAAAAATTTTTCAAGGGACTCAAAAATATTCGTAAGAACACTTGTATGGAATTTTTTTTTGAGTTTCTGATAGTGATCCATCATTATGTGTTCAATATTCAGCAATTGAAATTTGTAATACATAATTATATATAATTGTTTATATATACTATATATATATATATATATATATATATATATATATATATATATATATATATATATATATATATATATATATATATATATATATATATATATATATATATATATATATATATATATATATATATATATATATATATATATACGGATAAACTACAAAAATTATTTATTTTAGAGGAATGTATTGTATAATGAAATTGTTTGAATTAAATATTGTAAATGTTTTTCAATAAACTTTTACTGAAATTAATACCAAATTACTCACTCATACAACCCTTGCTAATAACCCATCATCAAGACTTCAGTACAACTAATAATATTTGATAGTGTTGCCGTTTACTTGATGTAAATCCATTAAAATTGAATATGAACTTAAAAATTCAAACATTTGAACTTTGATTTACATTTTATTGACTTCATAGCATGACTCGTTCCGTCGTTACAAACGACTTATTCAGTGCATCTTTCGTAAATTGTGTATTTGTACAATTGATAAATCTATCAAAAAACTTATGGTTTGAAAATTTTGTTTCAGTTCTAGTACAATTTTTCCCGCGCAAATTTATCTGCCGTAGCGAATTTATCTGCGTTAAATATACGTAGTATACGAAATGAAGGGATTTTTGTTTTCTCTTCATTCCTCCTTATATATCACTGTAGTATTCCTTCTCTCTCGATTCTTTTTGACGGCAAAATTGACATTGAAAAAACCTAATATTAAAGTAATGGTTTATCTCTAAACGAGTTCGAATTCAGTGGATTCGATAATAATATTATTAACAATTTCGTTTCATGTCATCACTCAATAAAGTACATAATATCTAATTTCACATAACTTTTATGAATTTTCATCTCTTTCAGATTTTTTTTTCTAGATTTTCAACTGAAAAACATTTACTACCGCACAAATACAATAGTGTGTAATATTTGAAAATTGAGAATAAATACTTCAGTCTAACATATTTTCGGAAACTTCAAATTTTTATATGTTATTCTTGATAGAATTCGAAGCAAATATCTCTCATGGCAGACCGATCTGGCGGTTGCTTTGGGCTCGCAGACCGAAAAACACTTTTTCCTGCGCAAATACAACAGTAATTTATACGTGGCATACGGAATGGAGAAAGTTTCGTTTTCTGTTTTTTCTTCATAATTAACTATTGTCGTATTTCTACTCTTTCAATCCTTTTCGACGACAAAATTAGCATACATAAAAAACCGACTGAAACTAATATTTCATCTTCAAGCGAATTCGAGTTAAGATGATGATAATTATATTATTAACGATTGTGATTCATGCATCACTCAAAGAAGTATATAATTGCTCATTTAACATTTATATGAATTTTCATTTTTTAGAGATAATTTTTTTTAATTTTTAATACAATATCCAATATTATTTCATATACCTTCAGTAAGTAGGTTGTTAGATTTTATATTTCCATTGTAACTATTCAGAAAATGATTCTGAAATTCCTATTATTTCATGGCCCCTTCATTCATCATCATTCGTTTCAATTGAAATATTTTCATTCAATTTATGTTCGCTGTTCTCTGGTTGGTACCTAGTTCCTTCTAGTACGTTTTCTAATTTCAAGTGCAATTCATAGTAACATAGTAAAAAGAATAAAATTGAAAATTAACACACTTGACAAGTTTCTTTGAATATACCAAAAACTCTGAATATATTTCGCGTGGTTGAAACCCATTATCAAGAGTATACAATATTACTGGAATTTGAGTAATATTGTATACTCATTATCAAGAGTATACAATATTACTGAAATTTCAGTAATATTGTATACTCTTGATAATGCGTTAACCACCCGAAACATATGTAGAGTTTTTAATATATTCAGTGAAACTTGTCAAGTGTATTAATTTTTAATTCAATACTTTCTAACATAATGTTTCACCAAGAGATAAGCAAAACCTCCGTGTCATTTAGTGAAGTTTCAGAAAGAGAAGTTTTTTTTTCAATTTTCAAATGATTTGCTACAAGGAAATATTTGTGATAGTGGTCTTCTTTTGTTTTTGAGTACGTATAATGATATATTTCAACATATCAAAACGGTAGCTTTCCTAAAATATGTCTTTTTTCCCAAATTATCACACCTTTTATACCTGCGCATTTTTATACCTTTCGTAGAACCTACCGCGACTTTGCAAAACTAAGTCCCATTTCATGTAAGGTAGGTATAACTGTCTCACTGGGAAAATTTTGGGCTTTCCTAAAATATGTGCCGTCAGATGTTTACTGTCTCTTAGACTATTAGGTGAGTACCTCGAAATATATCGAAGAATATCATAAACACGTCTTGTTTCTATCCATTCTTTTATTAATACATTTCAGGACCAACGTTTTTTATTGGGCATTCAAATTGAGGCACAATAATAACACAATGATTCTTCCAGCAGCAATCTACGCACCTCAAACAATGATTATTGACGGTCATTAAGGAATTAGAGAAATAAAAAAACAAGAACGCAAAATTCTCAGAAAGATTGACGTGCCAATCAAAGACCTCATAATGAACTTCATCAAAAGACAAATACTATAACGGAAGAAATCAGAAAACGACGAGCAAAGTCTATGCGCATTTCTACAAAATAAAACAGTCCAGAATACCGAAGAAACTACTCGATATAATTAGGGAGAGTAGATGCGTGAATGCGGAACAGAGTGACTAAAAGGCCCAAAAAGGTCTACAACAGGTCAATATGAAGAATATCAAATATCGCACTGAGTGTCGCTATAAAATCGCACATGTGTAGTTTCTGCAAAAATCAAACCCCCAACCCAGAATAAAATGGATAGATGAACGGGAGAAAGAGCATTCAGAGGTGATGAAGCGTTTTTGGAAGGCAAAAAAGATGACGCAGAAGCTCTAATAATTGCGAATTCAATTCCAATCGCTCTCCTCATGTGAAACAATCCTAGTTATATATATTTCCTAATCCTAATTGAATATATTGTAAATACTGAGACTCTTAATCGAAATATTTCAAATAATACCCTTACACAAATGTTGTCAACGCGAACGGACCCATCACTTTCGAGAGTGAATATTAAGTGCGTTTCGAAAAATTCATCGATCCTCTTGAATGATAATAGGATACAAATGTTTCATCGTCATTATGAATCGTCAATTCATATTTAATCTATCAATCAAGAATCGATGACTTTCAAAACGCCCATAGGTCCTACACCAGATTGAAGGGAATTGTACTCAGTGAAAAATTCACGTGAGCTCCCTCTATCGGAGAAAAGACGTATAAACTCTCCCTAGGGTTCTTGATTTTTACTCATGACAATACTAGCGCGAGTGTAAAGCATTAGAGACATTTCGTTCGAACACTACAGAAAACTGTCCGGAATGTGTAAAAATAGCGAATCCAAACTAGATCAGAACCAATCAATTGCCACTCCTTCAGAGCCAAGTTTATTTTTTGTAAATAGATCTAGAGCTGTGTTTGAAAAAATCAGGGGTTATATTGATTCTAAATTCCACTTTGTTAGCAATATACTTTTTCAATCAGGAATTTTGATATAATAACATGCCACGAGGTGTACTCATGCAGGGTTTTCTACTTTAGAACATTCAGTTATTTTTTCATGTTTTTCACTGGATTTGATCATTGATGTGCATTTTTCTGCCAGAGCTTTGCGAAATTGATTGAATTTCTAAACAAGGCACATCAAAATTGATACAGGTCTGTAGCTTGGACTTAATTAAATCTATGGATTATTTTTCGCAGTGAATTTAAAGAGTATTCATGTGCCTAAATACTCCATTCCGAAAAATCCATTATTGAAGTCGAAAGAGGAAAAAAGCCTAGCCGATCGTAGTTAGATTACTTTGTTACAATACCAACAGGTTTTCGGAATCTGGGACAATAAGTTCCATTTACTGGAAACAAGACGGGACAAAACATGACAAATGAATTTTTTTTACTTCTCCTAGGGGATGTGAACTCCATCCTCAGCTTTTCGACCTTTTCTATAGCATCTTATTCTAAAGTATAATGGAAATTATTCAACGATTTAGTTTGGCTTAAGGGAATACCATTACCTTCATACTATATACAGAGATTTATTTTTATAAATTTATGTGTAACTGTATTTTTCAAATATTGTTTTCAATTTTTTCTTTACATACAAGGGGTCACTCAACAGACATTTCAGAACTTTGCTATAAAAGAGGAGCACATATTACAAATGTTAATTACCTATAAACTAAGTTCTATCTAATATGTGTATCCTATAACTAGAAATTTTTCATACATCTAATCAAAATAAAGTTTTCGATGCATTGAGTTGAATCTTTTCATCTACAAACAAAATACCGAATTCTACTAAAAAGATTAGATAAATACATCATGAAAGGATAACTCTATAAAAATTGATAATTATTCCATTATCGACCTTTAAATAATCTCTTTCTGAAATGTCTCTTAAAATTCATGATATACGTAGAGAAAATATCCAAGTTCGTCTCTATACTTATCAAGTTTAGCCTATTGAAAGATTTATGGATGGGTGAATTCAATATATAATTTGTTTTTCTCTACTCAACAACCAGTATTGTACGATTTCTTACTACATGTGGAGAACAATTAAAGTTTATAAGGGTCATACATGCAGCACAATTTATTAAGCCATTAGGTAATTTGTAGGAGAAACATATATCAAAGTAGTCACGTCTCAAACTCAAACATTCCAACCTATAAAATTTGACGTTACTGTCATAAGAGAATCCAAGGCGGTGCCTGTTAAAACGGAAATTAATAGCATTAATGAACTTCCGTTCAACATTTTCTGATCTGTTCGTGTATTTATCATAATTTGTATTCCAGACGAACGACGCGTACTCTAACTTGGATCTCAAAATAGAACAAAGCAATAACATACCCAAGTCGACCAAAAGGCCTAGTCATACGTAATATGAAACCCAAGTTTCTGCGAGCCTGTTGGACGATTCCTTTGATATGCAATTCAAATGTTACTTTCTTATCAAGCTTAACACCCAAATCATTCACTGAACTGACTTCGGACAAACATTGACCTGACAATGTCAAATTGGAAGAGATAGGATTTTTACTTCTGGAGAAAAGAATATGATGGCATTTGTTCAAGTTTAGCTGTATTTTATTGAGTCTGCAGAAGTCGGAGAATGCATTAAGACCAGACTGTAAAAGAGAAAAATCGTTGGAGGAATTTATCTGCTTCGTTATTTTGAGATCATCCGCATAAAGATTTATATCGGTATATCTTCTAAAAACATTCGCCAATATCATTCAGAAATATAAGAGAAAGAAGTGGACCAAGATGTTAACCCTGCAGTACACCTGATGTCACCGGAAAGGAATTTGATCTGCAACCATTCACAACAACATACTATCCTTAGTCATTTTGTTGTAGTAATGAGATTTTTAGTTTTCAGAAAATCTGCCAGCAAAAATTGTATTTATTATTTCAAAACTAGTAATTTAATGAATATCTCGAAGTGAAAGCTATCTTTCATCAGCGGATTATCAATTATAAGATAAGGAATATATACCGCTTGTGGGATATTTCCATTGAGTATGAATGTAATATAAAAGTGTTTTTATTCCACTCATATAAAAGTTTTCCCAAACTTGTTTACGCTAATAAGTCGAAATATTTCATATTTATAGTCGTCTTGCGTGCCTGAAAATAAATTTTCTACATATGGATATTAAATTTTACTGAAGGTCATTCATGTTTAGCTATTTAACCATGTTAAAGTCAAGTACAATAATTGACTTTGTCACTTTTTCGATTGGAAAACATTTTTGCCATTTGAATATGCCAAATAATCAGAGTATATTTTATAATCCTCATCAATTTTACTGAGGTGAATAAATCTTATAGTTCATATAAGTTGTAACGTTCAAAAAATACTTAACACTGGTTGTTGAGATTGCATCTCATGAAATAATCGCGACTAATAACTTTTTCTAGTTCCTAAAATTAATATCTTTTATCTTCATAAAGCGGTAAGTGTTCGAATTATTGATCATTTCATCGATTATTTTTCTCTTCAACAGAATTTATGAAACTTAGGTGACATTTTCAATTTTGCATGAAATCTCAAAATGGTCTCCAATATATGAACAGTCTTTTCCAACTTGCTCACTCCTTGCTTCAATACTCATTTTTAACTCATTAAATTCTTTTTCTGTTAATTCAATTTTAATAAGTAAGTCAAGTCTTATATTTCCTTCATTTTCTAGATTTGTTGCGTAGATACATATTTGTGTTTTTTTCTTACAAAAACTTGTGTCCTTATATTTCGATTTTTTTGATTCAAAGAGTTAACTGTTCAAGATGAAAGATAAATCTACGCAATGGGTTAGGAAGAATTTCATGACCCGACTTTTAATGGACTATATTTTAGCTATATGAAACGTGAATGTTAATTTGAGGCTGGACAATATCCCCTCGAGTCAAAATGGAATTACAATTTGAGGTTCTACGAAATTTCTAGTGGCTCTCTGACCATTGGATTCCATCATTCACGTGGAAAATGAATATAGGCATTCTGCAAACAGAGAACATCCAGTTCAAGATGAGAAACGTCTTCCATCCCAATTTATTTGTGGTCTTGAATCAAAAGATTCTGAATAGACCGTTCAAATAGAATTATCTAGTTTGATTGTCTAAATTGTAACTAAATTGAATTTACTTATATACGTTCCTAAAAATTTTAGAGCTAGTCGATTAAAGCGAACCTGAAAAATTTATAGGAAATAATTGAATATAAACTTAAATTCGAACACTTGAACTTATGATTTACACTTTATTGACTACATAACATGACGCGTTTCGTCGTTACAAACGACTTCTTCAGATGCTTACAGAATAATAACAACATTTTGAAAAACACAGGTATATAGGTATATCAGGGAATTTTGGTATTCTATGGTTTTGGTTTTACCTAAGATATTCCATTCTGAGGAATAATTTCTATTGCCTGAAAAGGTTTAACAAGGGTGAATTGTCTGATTCTATCTGTTCATTGAGCAAGTTTCCAGAATATTTGAGCCGATTTATTTCCACTACTTCCCAATAATCTAATTGACTACTTTTCTCTATATTGTGTAGAATTTTGAAATTCGTATCAGAAGTATGGTTTTCTGTTGATAAATGGTTGGCATAATTCGAATTACTTTTATTATGGGCGAAGCTATATTTATGTTCCTGTATTCTAGTACCGAAATTTCTACTAGTTTTACCTATATATATATATATATATATATATATATATATATATATATATATATATATATACCGGGACATGTTCCACAATTCAATTGGTAAACACCTGATTTGTCTTCTCTTTTAATTTTGTTTTTATTGTTCTTAATGTGTCTCGATAAATTGTTGTTCGTTTCAAATGAAATATTCAAATTATGTTTACTGATTTTATGTTTAAAATTATGATATATACGTGTGTTTTTCAAAATGTTGTTATTATTCTGTAAGCATCTGAAGAAGTCGTTTGTAACGACGAAACGCGTCATGCTAAGTAGTCAATAAAGTGTAAATCATAAGTTCAAGTGTTTGAATTTAAGTTTATATTCAATTATAATGGATTTACATCAAGTAAACGCCAACACTATTAAATATTATAGGAAATAGATGAAACTCCTAGGGCAAACTCGAACTTTTTACAGATATCTAATAAGATATACATGTTCATAGAACTTCAGGATTTCGAAACTCTCTTAATATTCACTGTCGATTTGTGTTGGCAGTTCCCTGAGAGTTTTATTTGAAATATATCGATATTTCGATTAAGAGTCTCAGTATTTACTAGTAAGTATAAATGATTTGTTAATCTATAACCCATAACAATTGTATTTATATATATATATATATATATATATATATATATATATATATATATATATATATATATATATATATATATACATAATAATAATAATAATATTTATTTTAGCATCAGCTATTACAAAATCATACATACATTCAGGTTCAAAGTATATTATTTACAATTTTATGTTTAAAACGAACTCAGCTAATTTACGCTTGAAAACCTTAAGGTCGCTAATTGTATTTATGGAGCTAGGCAATTTATTAAATGCGTTAAATCCTTCATAAAATATACTATTCCTATGTTTAGAATGCTTAGAAACTTGCATGTGGAAATTGTCAGCATTTCTTGTATTATGACTGTGCACATCACTGACACATGTTACATTTTTCATTACTTTATATGGGAACAATTTGTTTTTAACTTTAAATATAAATATATATGTAGCAAAAAGTATTCTTTGTTTGACTGACATCAATTCTAAACAATTTAGCATGCTTTGGATTGGGGTATATCTATTACATTTCAAAATTGTTCGCATAGCTCTATTTTGTAACTTTTGTAGGTAACTGTTGAGTTTTTTCTTTACTCAGTCCCAATAACATAGTGAAACAATATTCAAAGTGTGGCATAATTATAGACTAAAAGAGCAATAACTTCATATATGTGGTCAGATTTTTCCCAATTCTTTTGAGAAAATTGATTTTCTTGGAGATTTTAGACGATATCAAGTCGACATGATCATTGAAACTCAATTTCTTATCTAACATAACGCCTAAGTATTTCACAAGTTTTAACCTCTCAATGTTCTGGTTTTCAATTTTAATACTTATATTTTATATAACTATTAAAATATATAATTATTTATTATTATTATATATATATATATATATATATATATATATATATATATATATATATATATATATATATAAATATTGATCATCACATGCTTTCGTTCGTATATTGATAATGATTGTAGTACTGATATTGATAATATTCTCAATATCGATATCCTCCATTCAATCGAACCAATTGTATTTAAAATTAATAGCACTTATGTCAGACCTTAATTGAATGATGATCATTTTTATTTGATTATTTTTTTTTATTGGATAGGAACTATAGTATGAGCATTCTGTTTAAAATTTTATCAGAAACTTGCGGATCATGTGACTGGCTTCGCATAATTCACGACCTCGATTTTCCAGAATAAAATGATAAGGAGCACTGTCTCAAAATTAAGATTTTGCGTATTTTGAAAGTCACTAATATCCATAAATTCATTACTCGTCTATCTATATGTTTCTCAGAAACTTAATGAAGAAAATTCTTTGAAAGTTTGATTGAACTTTTATTGGGAACTAATTATGAGGGAAAACCCACATTTTCTATCGAAATACAATTGAATTAAATTGAGGATTACTCAACAAGCAATAAAAATAATCTTTGAAAAAATACAAGTACCTTTCACAATAATTGTAGACGTTATGAACTTATGAACATTAAATTCAGAAAGGACATGTGTTATGAATTTCTTGCAAATATCTCAAACACAATCTTACAATTTAGATAACTGATATAAGAATTGAAAACAGTAGAAGAGGTGCCAGGGAGTTTTTTTCGACTATGAGCTATCCTTTTCAGAACACATAACTTGTAAGAAGACTTCTGCTTCTAGAATGCTGGGTTGTTTGGTCAGAAATTATGAAAGATTTGTTCATTTTTGCATGATGACAACCCAGTACTACTTTTATATTCGCAGTAAGTTGGAATAAGCTGCTATCATTCAGTTTCATCTGTACTATAATCATTATGTAATATGGAGGCAGCTCAAATGACGTGTTTGAAATATATGTACTTCAGATGTTATGGCTAATATCTTTCGAGAGGCTCTCCATCCTAACCGATAGTCTGGAAATTGAATTATTGAAGTTGAACGTTTCGGCCGAATATTTCTCTCAAAAATTTCGTCATTATTTCTCAGCAAAATGAATATTCGCGTACCTAGGCAAGGCTTTATATATATATATATATATATATATATATATATATATATATATATATATATATATATATATATATATATATATATATATATATATATATATATATATATATATATATATATATATATATATATATATATATATATATATATATATATATATATATATATATATATATATATATATATATATATATATATATATATATATATATATATATATATATATATATATATATATATATATATATATATATATATATATATATATATATATATATAAATAAATTCTCGGCAAAAGTAGGGCCACTTTAATTGATATACAACTAATATATTAACCTTGTCTGTATTTCGAACATGTTTACATTCTTCATCAGGACTCTGTAAGATGTAAGAGATTACATCTTACGGTTAACTAGGCTGAAGATGTAGCCAGAGTGTACGCAGCAGTGAAAATAGATGGTAAAACGAATTTTAGAACTTACAGAACCTAAGCTCATTAAAAACGCAATCTAAAATATATAAAATTAAATCAGGAGTCACAACAATCATATGTTAAAGATACCGAACTGTCAGGAAACACAGACAAACGTCACTAAGGATCACAGGGTGTCAAGTGCAAAACTCTCTGTCAACTGTCACCACAAGTGAAAGAACACAAAACGTCAAACAGAACGCAGGAATTGTAGCTGGGCTTATCGAACTTTCTTCGAGAGCAGATAACTATAGATGCAACTGAGCCTAGCAATGTCTGGTTTTTTATTAATGATAATTGCCATTAGCATGCTAATAGCAGTACCCGCAGAACCAGTAATCTTATTCTGATAACTAAATATCTATACAAGATACTTAATACAAAACAGTTTATTGTAATACGAAATGAAGCGAAGCTCGAAGGAACATGCAAATTTATTGCCCACCCAATTCGGCTTTTTTGTTCCCTTCTACCTACTACGAGAGATGAACAGCATTACTAGCTTTCAATGTGAAGATGGAATTATTTAAAATTCCATTTTTTTTTCTGATAAAAGCAAAATAATAAGTGTGAAATTCTAGGTACTCTGAACTTCCATCATGTAAATAATTAATGATTGAGAATGAAATCTCGCTGACATCTTGTGAAGCATGATTAAATGGAAATTTTAATCGAACTCTTGGCTTAATGTGTCACAAATATATTGAATAATGAAATAATATATATATATATAAATATTTTTTTTGTTCTGTATATAAATGACTTGCCAGAAAATCTCAAATGCCACACTGTTCTGTATGCAGATGACACGACTCTAGCAATAAAACACAAGGAGTTGAGTGTTATAGAGAAGAATATGGAAGATATTGATAGAGAAGCTTTAAAGTGGTTCAATGCAAACAAACTATGCCTAAATATGAACAAAACTAAATCCTTAGTATTAACGTCATCAAAACGAATCCCATCATCAACTGATACTGCAAATTTTCTAGGTTTCATCATTGACACAAGACTAACGTGGGCTGATCACTGTGAAAAACTAATTCATACTCTGCATAAAATGGTGTTTCCAATAAGACGCATAAAACAAATAATAAGTGTCGAATCAGCTCTGGAAGCCTATTTTGCACTTTTTCATTCGAGGATTACCTATGGCTTGGAAATATGGGGTGTCTCAGCTCATACCAACAAAATATTAAAAGCACAAAAAGAAGCTATAAGAGCATTAGAAGGCGTCAGCCCTGATACCCACTGCAGACCCCTGTTTTTGAAATACAAAATACGTACAGTGGTATCTGAGTTGGCCATAAAATTAGTTATGGAGGTATCATCCGTAGCAAGGATAATTTGCAAATCGCAAAGAAAAGGCTGAATATTGGTGATAGACTGACTGTTGGGTCAAGCTATACAATAAATTACCTGCTGAATGGAGAGCATTAACAACATCAGCTCTGAGAAAAACCTTAAAAGCATACTTCAAAGAAAATGTGACTTACCACCTTGAAGAAGTCCATTTTAATAGGTCAACAAATTGATAGACATTTATATTGTACATCATAAATGCCATTAAAATTCAATAATTGTATCTAATTGTACAAACACTTTGACCAGACTGTGATGCAGTTAAATAAAGTTTATTATTATTATTATTATTATCTTATTATTCGGTATCTTTGACATATGATTGTTGTGACACCTGATTTTATATATTTTATATTGCGTTTTTAATGAGATTATCTGGTTCTGTAAGTTACAAAATTTGTTTTACGATCCATTTTCACTGCTGCGTACAGTCTAGCTACATCTTCAGCCTAGTTAACCGTAAGATGTAATTCTTTGGTTAAAACACTTTGTTTTACACTTATTCATTTTTCAGAGTCCTTATGAAGAATGTAAACATGTTCGAAATATAGACAAGGTTAATATAATGGTTGTGGCCCTACTTTTGCCGAGAACTCATCATCTTTCACTCATTATATATATATATATATATATATATATATATATATATATATATATATATATATATATATATATATATATATATATATATATATATATATAAATATTGTGAATTCTTTCGGGAGGCGGTCTGTGGGAGAATGAAAACTCTTACGTTCTCGTTAAACTCAATATTTCGTCACTGTAAATTGGTGACTTCATCAGGAGTACAAGATATAGAGTCTCAGGACATTAAAATGCAACAACGAAGCACTGTGGTGGGTGCCGCACGACTGCTTCAGAGTGAGTGCCCACAGTGCTTCGTTGTTGCATTTTAATGTCCTGAGACTCTATATCTTGTACTCCTGATGAGTCACCAATTTACAGTGACGAAATATTGAGTTTAACGAGTACGTAAGAGTTTTCATTCTCCCACAGACCGCTTCCCGAAAGAATTCACAATATTTAATACGTAGTACGGTCGATAACAATACTTTTATTATATATATATATATATATATATATATATATATATATATATATATATATATATATATATATAATAGTGAATACTGAGACTCTTAATCGAAGTATCGAAATATTTCAAATAAAACTCTCAGGGAGCTGTATACACATATGTTTTCAACGAGAACGAACCCATCACTTTCGAGAGTGAATATTAACAGCATTTCGAAAAATACAATTGTTCAATCATAATTATGAATAACATTGCATAATCAATATTATCCACATTGCGGACAGTTTTCTGTAGTGTTCGAATGAAATGTCTACAAAACCTTGCACTCCCGCTACTGTTGTCATGAGTAGGAATCTTGACCACTAGGGATAATTTATACGTCTTTTCTCCGATAGGGGGAGCTCTCGTAAATTTTTCACTGAGAAAAATTCCCCTCAATTTGGTATAGAAACTAAGGGCGTTTTGAAGGTCATCGATTCTTGATTGTTAGATTGAATATGACTGATAATTCATAATAATGATGGAAAAATTGTATCCTATTCTCATTCAACAAGATCGATGAATAATTCGAAATGTTCTTAATATTCACTCTCGAAAGTGATGGGTTTTCTCTCTGAGAGTTCGATTCGAAATATTTCGATACTTCGTTTAAGAGTCTCAGTATTTGCTAGTATTCAATGATTTGTGAATCTTGAAACTATATATTATATATATATATATATATATATATATATATATATATATATATATATATATATATATATATATATATATATATATATATATATATATATATATATATATATATATATATATATATATATATATATATATATATATATATATATATATAATTAATTAATTAATTTCGTTGTTATATGTAATATAACAACGAAACGTCAACAGAAATAAACTTTTTCACATTAAAAAAGCCTGTTAATGCTAAAAACTTTCATATATATATATATATATATATATATATATATATATATATATATATATATATATATATATATATATAGTTCAAAGATTCACATGTAATTCAATACTAGTAAATACTGAGACTCTCAATCGAAATATCGAAATATTTCAAATAAAACTCTCAGGGAGCTGTCTACACAAATGTTGTAAACGAGAACGAACCCATCACTTTCGAGAGTGAATATTAAGAGCGTTTCGAAAAATTCATCGATCTTGTTGAATGATAATAGGATACAATTGTTTCATCATTATAATGAATCATCAGTCCATATTTAATCTATCAATCAAGAATCGATGACTTTCAAAACGAACATAGGTCGAATTGATAGATTAAATATGGACTGATGATTCATAATAATGATGAAACAATTGTATCCTATTATCATTCAACAAGATCGATGAATTTTTCGGAACGCTCTTAATATTCACTCTCGAAAGTGATGGGTTCGTTCTCGTTGACAACATTTGTGTAGACAGCTCCCTGAGAGTTTTATTTGAAATATTTCGATATTTCGATTAAGAGTCTCAGTATTTACTAGTATTGAATTACATGTGAATCTTTGAACTAGCTACACTTTTGCCCGCCTGGGCGTGATCTGGAGCGATTAGGCATGGGATCATTCATACACATTTCAGACAATTTTCTGTTGTGTTCGAATGAAATATCTACAAAGCCTTCCACTCGCACTCTTGTTGTCATGAGTAGGAATCTTGAACGCTAGGGAGTGTTTATACGTCCTTTCGCCGATAGAGGGAGCCTACGTGAGTATTTCACTATCTAGAACTTCTCTTAATTTGGTATGGGACCTATGTTCGTTTTGAAAGTCATCGATTCTTGATTGATAGATTAAATATGGACTGATGATTCATAATAATGATGAAACAATTGTATCCTATCATCATTCAACAAGATCGATGAATTTTTCGAAACGCTCTTAATATTCACTCTCGAAAGTGATGGGTTCGTTCTCGTTGACAACATTTGTGTAGACAGCTCCCTGAGAGTTTTATTTGAAATATTTCGATATTTCGATTAAGAGTCTCAGTATTTACTATATATATATATATATATATATATATATATATATATATATATATATATATATATATATATATATATATATATATATATATATATATATATATATATATATATATATATATATATATATATATATATATATATATATATATATATATATATATGTATATATATATATGTGTGTGTGTGTAACAGGGATATTATGCTTAAGTGATTCTCTAGTAATACTATGTATTGTTTGTCAATCTCTCAACTCGATTTGCTTCTTCATCAAAACTTCATCAAGAAAAAATAAACTAGAATTAATATTAATAATGTATAAACAATCTACCTCAACGAAAGCTCTGTGGGCAAGCTGACATTGAAGGTCACCCACAAGATAAAGGAAAAATTAATATTTGAAAAATTTATAATTAAAAGTAAAAAACAGTCAGGCGAGAGCTTGTCTGATATCGCCAGGCACGCATGCAAATATGTCGATGACGTCATGAAAAGGCACAAATTTTATGGAGTGGTGAAAAAGCCAGAACATTAGTACGAGGCAGAGGTGGATAAAAAATGTTCATATTTCTACATGATATTCTCCGAACACGGAAATTTATGAGGGAAAGAAGAAAAGAACAATGTACAGAAAACTTTATCAGCTTGTATAGGAACATTATTCCGAAATATTTCACACGTGTTTCAAGTGATAAAACATTAAATCTTGTAATAAGTAACTTATGATTTATACCTCTTTCTGGATACACCACGTCGCAGCAGTTTATTACTCGTTGTTCAGAGATTCAGTTAATCGATTTAGATATTGCAGATTCAGATTACTATATTTCATAATGTATATTTTTCTAAAATTATTATTTTTCAATATTGTATATTAAGATTATGATTTGTATTATAAATGTGGAAAATAAGTTTTTATTATTATTATAAATATTATTATACCATTCCGCAACTGATTTATTAAATACATTTCTAGGAACGTTCTTTTTTGGAGTAATCTGTTCTTACTGAGATCTTCATTTTCCCAAAATCTATTTGATGATCTTTGTCGTTGCTATGTTGAACAAGCGCACATATTTGAGGATGTCTCTTAATATCACTCTTATGTCTAGCTATGCATTTTTGTAAAATTGACTCGTTTGCTTGTAATAATTCAATTCGAAGTGTGTCATACATAGAAAGAATGATAGGAGATGATGCGAAGTCATTGTGTTCACGTTTCAAGTTTCAAGTATTTCAACATTGATTTGCTTCAACGGTATATTATGTGAATCATAGGAATAATTTTCAGCTTATCTTCTTATCTACGTTTATCATATCTTCTGATTATTCGTTTGCTCTAATTCATTTGAACACAATTGCTTTCAAACTAATAATTATATGACCTGTATCTAATCTAGAAATTTTTGAAAGTACGTACTACTGCAACAGATTCTTCAAGGTTTTGTAGTCGGTCTCATCAGTGAGTCTATTATTTGAAAAACTCGCTTATCGACAAAATCTTGAGAATTTTGTTTTCTCTTGCGCTTCTGGTTGTGAACTCAAGCATATACGGAATTGTCTCTTCGAAGTTAAAATTTTGTCTAGAAAATTAAGGTCATATGCAAATCCGGCTCTCTGGTTTTACGTCTCACTGCAAAACACGCACTTTACTCCCCGCCAATATGTTTCCTTCAAAAATAATAATGTTTCAATAATAATGAGCAGAAAATTGATATTAAAATGATATTTGGAAACATTTTTAAGAAATTCGAAAAAATCAGTTTTGAGGAGTCAAAAAATTTTCAAATCCGTTCAGTGAAACATAAGTAATTTAGCTCTGAAGGAAAAATGCTTGAAATTTACGCATTTAGGTATCTCGCAATAAGAAGAAGATATTGAGATGCGGTTTTCGATTACTTGCGGTTACTTTCCATAATTATAGATGCATATTTCCATTTGATATTTTCCAAGGATAACTAGATTCAATAAAATAAATAAATAGTGATCTCTATCGTAAAGTAACTTACGACGTTGTTTCTATATTAGAACTCCTACATTTATGGAACTCTTCTCAAGAAGACTGAGTTCTTCGCTCAACCGATTTATGCGAACCTGAGTTACAGGCGTTTTCTCATGTTCCAACTTTCTTCCTCCTCTTTTCTGAATAGACTAGAATATACAAAACGAAACATACGCAAAATTTGTTAAGAAATGCAATAATCATAGTTTAAATGCATCTTAATCAGGCAAAATTTGTACCTAATCACTATTAAATGCCTATAGAATACCAAACTTTTTATTTTTGGTATTCGATTACGCCCTCTATCGATGGACCTATTGCTCCGTAAATAAATTCCAGGCTTTCCTCGAAGTCTGGCAATTCATCATGAATAGACTCACGCCTGAACAACAAGGCGTAGAATGGGCCCAAAACGAGTAGAAATCCAGAAAAACTGACTGTTTGGTTCGCTTCATGGGCTGGTGGAATCATTGGTCCATACTTCTTCAAAAACGATGATGGCCAGAACGTTACAGTCAATGCTGATCGGTATAGAGCCATAATCACTAACTTTTTCATTCCTGAATTGAACAACCATGATGTCCAGTAGCTGTGGTTTCAACGAGACAGCGCAACATGTCACACAGCTCGCGCCACAATCGATTTATTGAAAGACACGTTTGGCGACCGCCTAATTTCACGTTTTGGGCCTATGAGTTGGCCTCCAACGTCTTGTGATTTAACACCGCTAGACTACATTTTGTGGGGGCTATGTGGAGTCATTGGTCTATGCGGATAAACCACAAACGCTTGACCATTTGGAAGAGAATATTCGTCGTGTTATTGCCGATATACGGCCACAAATGTTCGAAAAAGTCATCGAAAATTGCACTTCCAGATTGCACTACATCCGAGCCAGCCGTGGCGGTCATATGACAGAAATTATATTCGAAATGTAATGCCACCAGATTGTCTTTCCAATAAGAAAAATGAAAAAATTCTTGTCATTCGAATGATCGGTCGTTGTTTTATTGCAATTTAAAGTTAAACACCCTATAGTTCATTTGTAATATACCCGTCCAGAAAATTCAGTTTTTGTTTATGTGGTCGAAATTTGTAGATTAGAAAGAAATTAGTTTTGAGATATGTTGTTGAATGATGGTAGTGTGTTGATTGTACAAGTGTTATTTGAAAATTTTATTCAATTATCGTTATATCTTGAATTGAGACGTTCGATATTTATTTCTCAATTAATAGTACTCTCTAAATTTTGATGAACGTGTGAATTTTCAAAGATTTCTATACATTTGTTGTCTTTCTCAATTGCCCAAATGGTTGTACTATCATCATAAAAATTGCGTTATTCAGTTATTTCATGTCTATTTGAGGACGTTATTCAGGTTTTCGCATACTTCTGGGCTCCAATTCGTTTTTAAAAATTTTGTAATATTTCGCCTATAGTATTTATTGCATGTCATGTTATAGACTGAATGAGTTTTCTTTTGAGTCATTGTTTCACTCTTCAACATTGTTTACATTTTTTTATTCGATTATGTATAACTCTTAATTGAAATATCGAAATATTTCAAAGAAAACTCTCAGGGAGCTTTCTACACCAATGTTATCAACGAGAACGAACCTATCCCTTTCTAGAGTGAATATTAGGTGCGCTTCCAGAAAATTATCGATCTTGTTGAATGATAATAGTATACAATTGTTTCATCATTATTATGAATCATCAGTCCGTTTTAAATCAATCAATCAAGAATGATGATTCAAAACGCCCACAGGTCGTAGATCCCATGTAGGGGAAAAAACGTTTTGAAAATTTGAGCTTCCTCTATCGAAGAAAAGACGAATAAATTATCTGTTACGGCAATTTCCATTGAAATTATAATCGTATTTCAGTAAAGGCAGATACCTGATACTTTGCAGAAATACGGATTTGGTTTTGCCCTTAATACCCCAAATGTAGTAGTAATAAAAATAAGTAGTAGTAAAATATATATAATGAAATATCCTAAAGTAATTAGGATATCAAGAATTAGCATGGTCATGCTCTGCTGTACAGAGTGGGGTTACTAGCCCCCTCAATCACATGAGCAGGGTGGTTCCAATATAAAGCAAAAATATTAAGTTTATTATAATACTTACTTTCGTGGATGAAGTAGAACCTTTAGAAATTGGATGATAATTTAAATAAGAAACTGAATTTTTATATTCAATTTGATTGTCAAGAAATTCGAACAAATGTTCTATTTCTTGATATTCATTTATAAATGACTGATTATAAATGGCTAATCCTTGTAACTTCGGATTTTTACCCAGTTTCGAGTCACGAGAATAAAATTGCATTAGAGCACTATCTATGTTATTGTATAATTTAATATTATTTATTGTTGAAATTGCAAATGCAATCTTGCCGTCATTTCGGCGTGTAGCAGTATTACGGAAACTATCAGCGCAATCCAGCTCCTCTCTCAATTTAGGTTCTGGCAACAGTTTTTCGAATTTCCCAAAACGTTCTATGCTATTGTGCAATTGATTATCGTTGTACGCAATATTTACGTATGTTGAATTGGAATCCGTTAGAGTTATTAAAAACTGCAAGCTGCCCGGAGACAATTCAATTAAATTTAGCATCGGCTAAAATAATATTTTTAGGTATCTTGAACTCGTTTTTAGGTACAAAAGATACGGCAACGAATTTGTGATTTTATCAAGAACTGAAAATGTTAATTTTGAATTGAAATCACTGCTTTCTGATTTAATTTCCGCATATGTTCGCTTGTTCCAGTGAATTTCAGATTTCCCAATTTCTAAGGCTGAAACCTTGATGTCTTCTAACCTTAAGTTTAGTCGATTACTTAACGAAGTACTAATGAAATTGGACATAGATCCAGAATCTAATAGCGCTCGAGATTTATGCGCGATTCCTTGATTATCATTAATTTTAATAATTGCAGTTGAAGAAAATATTTGTGGTTAAGCGGAATCAGAGTCAAATCAAACTTTTTGTTTTGATTTAAAACGTTCATTTTGTGATTGTGATATTTATTATCGTACTGTATGAAATTTTAAAAGAATGTAACACTATGATGTGCAGAGAAGAGCTGTTATAAGGAAAAAAAAATTTTCTGAAGAAGACAACATTGGTTTGTCGAAATGTAAAAAACTGTATGTGTAAATAAAATATGGAGTTACCAACAGTTACTAATAGACTTAATAACCCAAGAACTCCATTCAATGATATATATATATATATATATATATATATATATATATATATATATATATATATATATATATATATATATATATATATATATATAAATTTATATATATATATATATATATATATATATAAATATAAATATATATATATATATATATATATATATATATATATATATATATATATATATATATATATATATATATATATATATATATATATATATATATATATATATATATATATATATATATATATATATATATATATATATATATATATATATATATATATATATATATATATATATATATATATATATATATATATATATATATATATATATATATATATATATATATATATATACATAATGGATTTAAGATTGGTACTGAAGTACCCACCGCCATGACTCAGGATATAATTCTTTTCATTCGAATCACCAAAATCATCATGAACATGGAGAATTTCGTTCAATCGACAAAACAAATTGCCCGAGTTACATCGTTTCGAAATATCAGAAATTAATTATCGTTATCTCAGAATCTATAATCTTATCTGAATACACATATATAAAATATCGAGTTTAGCAGTAAAACTATAATACAGGTGTTGTTTTTGTTCACGAAACGAATATCAAGTCAAAAGAAGTGAGAAAATTATATAACAGAAAAAATGAAGTGGTTTGCTGCATTTGTTTTAGTGATCGCCTGCTCTGGAATAGGTATGACAATAATTCTTTCACAGTTAATACAAATAACAAATATTTTATCGAATTAAATAAATTTTCACTAATACCCGTAGTTTCCGAAATAAATAACTCAAAATTCATTCGTACTACTCAAATATGACGAAAAATTTGTCAGATAAGTATAAAACTGTAGTCTTTGGAAATAAGTTATTATTTTTTCCAGAAATTATACTAAATTAAGGAATTTCATGAAATATTTCGACAATAGCCGGCCACGTAAGCATATATTGCATCAATGTCTATACATAAGTGTTTGTATTATAGATTGAAGATAACATATATCTCTCAGTTCGATAAAATATGTCTATGTTTGAATAAAAGCTTTCGGTATAAGCTGAAAATCCCTATAATTATCCTTTTGGACTATTGATAACACAAATATATTCAATCAAATTTTTTTTCTCTATTCAACGAAATTGAAGCAGTAATACTTATTGAGATTGTAATTATGCCCATTATTCAACTCGAAATATAATCACTGAACTCACAGACCTTGGTCTGGCCTGGGATTCGAACATGGTACACCTGCTTCACATATTATCTTGTGATTAGGATATTACGCAACTCTTTTCAGGGGTTCTCAACATAAGATATGATATTTTGAATCAATTCTGCATTCACAATATTTCAATTTTTCAGCACAAAAAATTTTATGTTTATCTGGAACACTCAGAATATTACATAACATCGTATTATATCACCACCTTTCGAAAATAATGGATAATATTTAGTGCATTACGAAGACATCGAACTCCTTAAAAGTACCATACAGCCTTGTCCCATCGTACATACGGAAATATAACTGGCATGTCTCGAAAAAATAGAGATGCGATGCACTGCTATAACGACAAAGCCTTATTTTTTCGAGAAACGGAATCAACTGAGTTGTAGTACTCAAGTCCCTCCCTCTGTCGGAGAAACACGAACAACTCTCTCAAGTGAAGTAGAATGCATTCGGGGAGGTAAGCATTAGTGCTCACTTTTGTAGATAGATGGAACGCTTTGTACCTAAATACCTCGGAGATTTCTGAACTGTGTCCAAATGGTCTCTTTGCCTCATCGTCCTGTATGGTATTTCTAACAAGTTCGATGTATTTCTAAATGTACTGAATATTCACTCTCGAATATTGATTGTTGGTGTTCTTCGACAACATTTTTGAAAGTATCTCCTTGTCGGTTTTATTAATTCATTTATTAATTAATTCATTTCGCAATTTTCAATACAATTCCAGGATAGACTATCTTAAAATCACGCTTTAATTGAATCAACTTCGATATATATATATATATATATATATATATATATATATATATATATATATATATATATATATATAGTATCAAAGGTATGTATGTGTATAATACACAATCACATAATCAGGTGATGTACAAATAAAATTAAATCTATCTAGGATGACACAAATTTCATGTTGAAGTTTAAATTATTTATAGATAAGCTCAGAGAAGGTTCAGAAATCCTGATGATAAACCGATATGGACATTAGTTATTCAGAATTTTATGGCAGGATGAAGATTATCGTATCTATTATATAAAGATAATTCAATATAAAAGTATAATGATAAGGTGTGATAATTAATTAGAATCGGAGAATAAATTTTGAAGGAAAGTTGAGATTCGAATATTTGAAGAGAACCGAAGGTTGAAAGGTATTGATATACATTTCAAACTCGACGGACTGCCTAATCACTGCAATGACTGAAGCGATTATGAACAAATGAATTTATTAGTGTAAAATCTCATGAAAATATTTGTATTTATTGCATTCCCGAATAGGTGATAGAATGAGAATATTAATGTCTCTATTTTGTTCAGAGAGTCTACCTTCTGAGAAAATCATATCTGCTATTACCCAAGTGAATTAATTTAATTAAATAATTGGGCTCAAAAATGTTTCCTTTAATACTAAATTTCCAAAACAAATTATATAAATGAGAACACCGAATGAAATATTTCTTCTGATTAGAGTCAAAAATGGCTCCGCACGTTTCTGTAACGTCAAGACTTGGACGTCCATCAAACTGAGAAGGTTTGAGTTGGATACAACTACATGAATCGACTCAGATGTATTCATATCTAAATGCAAACATCCCTTTCTATAATTTTTTCACGTAATTCAAATAGTTCGCTGATCTCTTGCTGAAACATTTTTCAATTTATTCAGAAACTATATTAATTGCTTGACTATTGGTTATCTTCATTCCGTTTACGTTATGAATAGAGAATGCCATACATAATTTATATTTTTTTGATTTATGAAAAACAATATCGAAGAAAAAAATTTGTTATTTTAGAAAACCTACATATACGGATACTTTTATCAGTTCCTGTAGCCCCAACTGTTATAAAATTAAACTCATAATTCAAATAAAACTAAGTAGTTTTTCGATTTTCACTATAATACATTCAAAAACATGACAATATCGTTTCGCCAATACAGTGGCTTCATCAGATGTTGATGATAAACTGAGCTATGATATTGTGGACTGCTGGTATTTATCCTGAAGTGCGTGGGGATGACCATAGAACACTGTTCTTCTTTTGTAGGGGAATGACTATAGCACATATTTCTTTTGAATTGTGGAGGATGACCATATAATACTCTTCTTCGATTGTATTTTTACTGGAATAAATTTAATGAAGGAGAATTATTGGTTAAAACTTGATCACTGTTTGATTTCTTCCTCTTATCAATTTCCATGTCTTCCAACAAGGTTAGTTTAAAACCTTAACGTTTCGTATGCAATATTTAGAAGTTGTTGTCGAAGACATAGTTTTCTTCTAAAAGATGTGTTGCATACGTAGAATTGGTTTCATTTTTGCGAAACATTTTTGGTGCTTAGATATTCTGAGACTGAAATTTCTGCCCGTTTAGCCAACATATACTCAACTCATAAATACCCGATTTATCATCAGGCGAAATTTTATCTTTCGCATTTCTGATGTGTCTTCCCACAGTATTCTGGGTTTTGAAAGCGTGAAATTCCTATCAGATAAAAACTCCGAGATTTTTGATACATGGTTGCCTAAATACGTTAATGTTCTGAAACTTTCAATGTTCTATGGTCATCCCACACAATTTGGAAGAAATATGTTTCATAGTCATTACCCTACAAAAGAAGAATAGTGTTCTATGGTCATCCTCACGCACTTGAGGTTAAATAAAAGCAGTCCACAATGTAATAGCTCAGTTTATCATCAACATCTGAGGAAGTCACTGCATTGGCGAAACGATATTATCATGTTTTTAAATGAATTATAGTGAAAATCGAAAAATGACTCAGTTTCATTTAGATTATGTATTTAGATTTTCATCAAGTATCGGCCCAATCGATTAATGAAATTAAACTCGGTGTTTTCCATACTTTCATTCCCTTTTTACTTTCAATTTCAATTTCCCGTGAAGATAGCTGTAGAGAAGTCTCAATTCAATAAGAACAATTAGCAAAGAAATGGTTTGCGGAATCTATAATCGATAAATTAATTAAATAAAAGCTACATATACGACTGATGGAATCAATTTTGAAGAATAAAGAAGATGATAATGTAAAGTTGTATGTAGGTATAAATAACATACCAAATCTCGCTGATAAAATCGACAATATACTGAAAAGCACAATATTTGAATTATTCGCAAAAACAGACAAAATTTGGTTTCATTTTCAGTAGGTGATATAATGAAAAAACAGAACCAATAGAAGAAAAAAGTTGAGTATATCCGATAAATCGCGTCGACTGTGACTCATACTACAAACCTAAAGTAAAAACCAATTATGAATGATTAACTTACTTTCAGTTTGTCGCCATCATTACTGTCTTCTTCATCAATTTCTTAATTTGCACCTCCTAAGTAGGAAAATTTTCAAAAAAATTTACTTCTTTTATCGGAACATCATTTGTTCCCCTCTCTCGACGACACTGACACCTTCATCGTCTTCACCCTCATTTTCTCTTCCACCAGGTGTCTATAGCAGGTATAGATGTGAAAGTATATGAATATGTTGTCGAAAAAATGAGTTTTCATTTTGATAATAATAAGAATAATAAACGTCTTTACTGCCACACATATTGTGCTACATAAAAAGATGCGAGATTTAGCATAAGCTATTCTTCCATCTAACCACCTGAAAGTAAATGAAAATGAAGTAGAAAAAAATGTTAACACAATCATAAGAAATGAACCTAAGAGGTATGATACAACCATATTAAAAAAATAATTTTCATCTTCAGAAAATGGGGTAACATCCCGAAATAATTGTCAAGCAATAAATATAATTTTTCTGCAAACAGGCCAGGAGTTTTCATTCAATACATAACAGAAATATAAGAGAATTATAGCCATTGTGAACTCAATTTTTATATTTTGAATTGGTTCTTCCTGTTTCCATGATATTATTGATATGACGGACACGATTTTGAACAACTGGTATGACGGTCTTATCACTAGTCTACTCCTATTAGATGAAATCAAAACAATTGAGACCATTCTTCATGCGCAGTTCTTCGCCAAAATGAGCTGCCTTAACTTGGAGGCTGGAGCCATGAAATGGTTCAAAAGTTTTCTTGTGAATAGATCTCATAGAGTAGAGTTTCACTTTAATCGATAAAATGAAATAAAATTTTCACACCTCCCCAATATGACAAGGAATATTCCACAGGGCCTCATTCTAGGCACGATATTCTATCTTCTTTTCCATATTTGCCTCTTGAAGGAATTATGCTATGTTACGCAAATGATACACAGCTAATTCACAAATTCTGTCCTCATGATCTGAACATAAGCGAAACATTGAGTAAGGATCTTGAACAAAAAAACGTTTATACTATGAACCATGGTCTTGAATCTGATGTAGACAAAAAACAACTTATTTGCATTCGTTCCTCCTCAATTATCAATAAATTCTATCTCATTTCCGATGTAAATTCAAACGTGCAAATAATAAACCTGTAACTGCAGTTGAAAATTTCGGCCTGTTAATGCATCAACAATTAACATTCGAAAAACATATGAAGCAGCAATTAAAAACAGCATATCCCAAACTTCGAACTCTTTCAACGCTTTAGTATATTTAAGAAAACGGATCATATTCTCATATGATATATTCTCCCTGTTTAACTGTAAAACTCAATAGCGAATTTCAACATTCACAAAACACTCGCATCCGTGTTTGCTACAATGTAGGACGTTTTGATCATATAAGTCATATATTTAATTCCAATGAAATTCTGAAAATGGACTCTAGATTTCAGTCACAACTTTCATGTCTTCATAATTGTGATTATTCAAGCGTAGTTTTTTGACTTGAATATTGAATTGAATAGAACATTCAATTTGCGTCATATATTGAAAATTTCAATTGAAATTAATAACTGGGCCTTTGCCATTCACATTTCAATGATAACTTCAGGTGAATGTTGTCAGCGGCTACGTATCAAATGGTCCATTCGGTAGGTCCAATTATTGTCCAACTTGCCTGTTGTCACTATTTCGAGGATTTCGGCCTGTAATTTGGTGCGAAATTTGGTGATACAGCACGAATGATTAATTTTGATTCACCAGGTCGATTATGACAACCATAATATGGTCGTAACAAGCGATTCACATGTTTCACAGAGCACAAATTTTGATAGTGAATTTCAACAATTTGCAATCGCTGCTCGTTTGTTAGTCTTTCCACGATGAAATGGCAGAGTATACTGAAAACTTTCCACTTTGACAGATGACGTATGGATGCCATTAACAACCGATGCCGCCAAGCTGAAAAACCTTAACTCTTCAAAAATCATCATTATATAGAATATTAACATCTTGTTGCAAGTATCTGGCCTACAAAATTTATTGTGGAAATAAATCACATTGTCGGAATACAAGTGAGAAAATGCTGATAAATATACCAAAACAACATACCGTAAAATTTTGGGCATTATTTTCATACTGGGTCTCTTAATATTTAAACCAACCGAATAACAAAGAGGGAAAACAAAACATTCTTATCAATAATATTATACTGGTTTTGTGGGGTTAATAGTAAGACTGGCGAAAGCCGACTAACCACCTTTTGAAATGGTTTTCCGTAGCTTATGTGCTTCTACTTGTTTTATAATATTTAAGGATCCACTGTAATGAGTTTATGTTCGATAAAGTTGTATTATTATGATAAGAATTTATTGATAATTCATCGTGGAATAAATTCATGAAATAATATTTTATGGCATATTACTGCAATAACCAGGAAAATAATGCTTGGGTCATGGAGTAGTCGAAGATAAATTTATTATTATCATCAGGTAGTCTTCAGGCTTCGAAACCGCCAAACCCTCAAAACGCAAATAATTACCGCCTTTTTGGGGATTCCAGTCAACTAAATCTGGTTTCAAATACGGTACATATGTTATGTTTCGCTTGTCTCCGTGGCTTAGTCGGTAGAACACCCGACTAAGGTGCGGTAAAACTCGGGTTCGAGCCCCGCTAAAGGCATGGGTGTTTGTGTATGTCCTGATTCAAGGACTTTAATGAATGATATATGCTGGGTAATGTACTTTGATTACAAGCCCAATGGCCGTTCGGAACCGGCGTTAAACTGTAGGTCCACTGAATTAAAAAAAATATATATATATATATATATATATATATATATATATATATATATATATATATATATATATTTTATGTAAACCTATCATCCCAGTTAAATTCGATGGAAATGTGAACGTTTGAGAGCAATATGTGTAAAAGAGTGTATTTTCTTGTAGGATATTGAAGTCGTATTATTTGACTAGTTTATCTGATCTTTTTCCTCTTTTTTAAAATTTTCTACTAAATATGCCTTAAATTTTCAGGTTACTCTGCAACTCTTGGAGCTGGTGATGGTGAGTTTGTTTCAAATCAGAAAATATTGCACCTAAAAACAAGAAATGCTACCTCATTATTTTAAAAATATAATTTTTTAATAAGTATATAAATGAGGTCAAAACTGTTACGAAAATTATATAATAAGATATTTTTATATTTCAGATTCAACAGAACAAAAATGTAATAATGTCCCGTGTACGAACACAAATAGTGTTGACTTTAAATTCATTGGCGTCAAAGAAACCCCAGTGCCAGGAAAATATGTTTGCGTATCTTTCACAGGCAATATAACAGGTAAGGGAATTAACGAGTGATATATGAATATAATTCAGGAGTACATGAAATTTAATAGAAAATGTTTTGAATACAAAAAAATTGATTAGAATTCTCCTTTATAGTCCCTTTTTCATATCCATATTTTCGCACCTAAGTGTTCAGCACCTGTATGTCCTTTTATTTGGAAACACATTCGAATTTTCATCAGTTAGAGTACATTCACGTTGCGTCATCTGAATATTCTGAAATAGTGAACATTTAGAGCTATAAATTCAACAAAAATTGAAATAACGAATACTGAAGTGACTTCCTGAATTTTTTTTGATATAATATACCTAATCTTTTCTATTGATTTCATGGATGAACTGTCTGAATAAAAATCAACCGCTTCAGAAGAGAGCCAATCACGTGTCAACGGCTTCTTCCTGTTGCGGGGTAACCGATAATTTCTACTTTTGTTTATACTTGCTCCCGAGTCTTCTTAGACCTCTTCCTAAATTTGCTTATTCTCGGTATACAATTCCGTACCAACGAGATAGTCTAGTTGCTATAAAATCAGCTAATAAAGCTGAAACTATAATCAACGTGCGCGCTCCCATTAATTACCACAACAAAATCCTTCCGGAAAGCGTACAAGATTTTTGGGAAACATTGGAAGAAACAACCAATAAAATACCAGAACACCACGTGAAAATCTTGCTAGACGGCTTTAACGCACAGCTGACGAGTAAAGGAAATTCAGAGATACCGGTCCTCATACCAAACACCAAATACCAAAAGTGTCAACAAGAAGGCGAAAGATTGATCGCGTTCTGTAAAAACTTCGGAGTCAAAATCATGAGTACCCAATTTCAGAAACCTGCACACAAGTTAACGATGTGGAGATTGCCTAGTCTCACACAGAGTGAATATCAAATTTATCATATTGCAATTTCCAAAAACAACCTAAAACACCATCTTCTACAAATGAAAACGTAAATTCAACCCAATAAAAATGAAAATTTCTACTTTCCAGCAAAAGTTAGGTCGGATCCTGGATATCATAAACTAAACAAGTGAAGAATCATTGCACAAATTAATCGGAAAAAATCATAGATTGGGAAATCCTTACAAAGAACTCACAGAAAGCCATTAAACCAGAGTACCCTTCTCGCACCAGGAGATATCGCTGGTCGGACGCAATTGTTGACCAAGCAGGCGACAAGCGAATAACTGCTAGGAAAAACGTAAACGGCCATAAAAATGAGGAAAACTGGGAGAACATTCCTATAACTCAAAAACAGGCCTCCAAAATAATTAGAAGGCGCAAACGCAGATATGTCAACTTTAGATGTCGCGAAATACAAAAAGAAACCACTAATGATAGTACTAGAGAATTTTGTGAAACGTTCAGGGAAAACTCACAAGGATACAAAGCCCCCAGTCTGTACTTCGAAAAATTCGATGGCACGATGGAAACTAACACAAAAAACAACTGCAAAATAATGGCCTAATGTTTTAACGTCCTTCTCAACTGCAAAACACCTCAAGGAAAACTCAAGTTCGACTTTTTGATGTTTACGCATCCAGTGGAGTTTGCGTCCTGATATGGAAGAGATTACGGAAATTATCAAGCAACTCGAAAACAACGAAGCAGCAGGAGAAGATAATATTATTGCGGAAGTCTGGAAACTGAGTGATCCTATTCTGACGTAAAAACTTCATCATTTTATATCAGAAATCTGAAGGACGGCAAAGATACTAAATGATTGGAAATACGCAATTTTACATCCATTGCACAAAAAAGGGGAGAAGATGAATATCAATAATTATAGGGGAATTTCCTTACTGCCGGTGGCATACAAAATATTTTCTAAAGCACTCCTAAACAGAGTAGCAACACCAAGCGGATCCACTAATTGGGGAATACCTGGGTGAACTGAGGAAAGGCCGATGAAGTGTTGAACTTTGAAGATGATATTATAGATGAGAAAATGTAGAATTACAGTGATTACATTACTGACCTCTTGAAAACATATAATTCGGTAAATGACGGCGAAACTCTTTCTAAAATCATGATGGAATTTGGAATCGATCGAAAGACTTGAAAAATGATAGAAGAGAGACTTACAGATACAACTTTTGAAGTAAAATTTATGGGCGAAATATCAGATCCCTTTGAAATCAAAACCGGTGTGAGGCAGGTGGACGGACTTACACCAATCTTTCTCAAAATTGTTTAGAAAAAATCATTAGGGAATGGGAACCTTATGTGAAGGGTGTACAAGTGTGTATTAAAAATGAAAATCGAATAAATTTCAAATGTCTCGCTTTTGGAGATGAAGACTCATGAAGACTACATAAAATTGTGCAGCAAACCGGGTTACAAATTTCCTATGATAAAACAAAATACAAGAAAAGAAAACCAAGAAATAAATCTTCTCTAATCAGAAAATATGGTGAAATTTTGCAACTCGACCATTTTAAATACCTCTGAGGAGTTATACTGTGCTAAGATTCAAACCGAATCGTTAATGAACAGGGAATTACCAAGCTCCAAAGTGCCTACAAGCTGAAACAACATGGGCGTACTGTAATAAAAAATGGATTTCGAAAGGAGCTAAATTGAGGGAATATAACACAACGATTCTTCCAGAAGCAATTCACGCGGTTGAAATAATGGTTATTGGCTGTCATTCAAGAATAAGAGAAATAGAAAAACAAGAACAAAAAATTCTCAGAAAGATTTACGGCCAAATCAGAAAACGAAAAACTGAGTTCTATGCAAATGCTCATAGAATGAAACAGTCCAGAATACCGAAGAAACTACTCGATATAATTAGGAAGAGTAAACGCGGAACAGAGTGGCTAAAAGAGGTCCGAAAAGATCTACAACAGATCAACCTAAAAAATCTCGTGGATCGCACTTTGTCACTATAAAATCGCACATGTGAAGTTTGTGAACGCATCAACCTGGAATCAAATGGACAAATGAACGGAAAAAAGAGCATTTCGAGATGATGAATCGTTTTAGGGAGGCAAAATAGATGAAGCGAAAGTCCTAAATATTTCGATTACAAGTAAGAACGTTCATAGCAGTACTCATCTGAAAATTTCAAATCTGTTGTATGATATTCCCGTTTAGGAATCAATTTTATACGCTGTGGGAATGTGAACTATTCGCATAATAGCAATCGATATTTATTTTCTCATAATTATTAATTGAACTTTAAAATTTTTTCAGCTTTTTTCGGAGACGTTGCCACTGGAGAGTCACTACAGAAATGGTTTTTTATTGAATAGATATATATATATATATATATATATATATATATATATATATATATATATATATATATATATATATATATATATATATATATATATATATATATATATATATATATATATATATATATATATATATATATATATATATATATATATATTATATATATATATATATATATATATATATATATATATATATATATATATATATATATATATAATGTTGATATATATCTGTTATCTTATTGATGATATAAGATATAATAACATAACGTTGTGTTATATTATTATTATTACGATTGTTCCACAAGGGACTGAGCTTGAATTCGCACTTATTAGGACTTTTGCTTCATCTTTTCTGACTCCCAAAAACGCTTCATCCCCTCTCAATGCTCTTTCTTCCGTTCATCTGTCTATTTTAATACAGGTTCACGATTTGACTTTTGCTCAAACTTCACATGTCCGCTTTTATAGCGACAATCAGTGCAATCTTCGAGATTTTTTATATTGATCTGTTGTAGATCCTTTTGGACCTCTTTTAGCCACTCTGTTCCGCATTTACTATTCATAATTATATCTAGTTGTTTCTTCGGTATTCTGGACTGTTTCATTCTGTAGACATGTGCATAGAACTTTGCTCGTCGTTTTCTGATTTCTTCTGTTATCGTATTTGTCTTTTGATACAGTTTACTCTGAGGTCTTTTCATCCAAATGCCGTTTCTGTTAATTGGCCCGTAAATCTTTCTGAGAATTTTTCGTTCTTGTTTTTCTATTTCTCTAATTCTTGAATGACCGTCAATAACCATTGTTTCAGATGCGTAGATTGCTTCTAGAAGAATCGTTGTGTTATAATGCCTCAAATTGGCGCCTCTCGACATGCTCTTTTTGTTATAGTGAGTCCATGTTAGTTTGTAGGCCCTTTGGAACTTGGTAATTCTGGACTGTATAACGTCACCGACATATTTAAAATGGCCGACTTGCAGAATTTCAGCATGTTTTGTGATGAAAGAGGATTTATTTTGGGTTTTCTTTCCATGTATTTGGTTAAGATATATATATATATATATATATATATATATATATATATATATATATATATATATATATATACGGTATATATATATATATATATATATATATATATATATATATATATATATATATATATATATATATATATACCTCGGTAGCTTAGTTGGTAGAGCAACAGGGCGAAACCTGAGAGACCTGGGTTCGTATCCCAGTCGAGGTTGAAAACTTTTGTGGTGTAAATTCGATTCCAAATTCAAATATTTCTTCATATACAATATGTTCCGTACGTGCATGGTTGGCGCGAATAATATTCACTTATATATATATATATATATATATATATATATATATATATATATATATATATATATATATATATATATATATATATATATATATATATATATATATATATATATATATATATATATTAATTTATGAATCCGTATATGCAATCGATAATTGTTGTTTGATCTCTACGAACTAATTTCATTTCTAATGACATAAATGTGTAATTTTTTCAATTACAGATTTGATACCTACCCTATCTACCACAACTGCCAAACCTAGTAAGTATTAATAAATATATTTTAATTAGGGTATTTCATAAGGACTATAAATTTGAAATAGTGCAAATCACCTGAAACACATTTTCGAAAAACACATGATGTGATAGAAAATTAGACCCATGATATTATAGCAATTGATGGAGGTAAATATTTGGAAAATAATATATAATATTTATAGTCGCTTTTTTGGTTTACGTAACAATTTCACATAAATATGAAGAAGCAATGTTATTGGCATACTCCCATGGATGAGGAAAGTACCTTTGGTGGCACAATACGAGGCTCTGACAATACGAGTATGCAGAACTAGAGATCGATATGTTCAACCTCTACTCCACGGAAAATATTTTTGAAAAAATTCCTAAAAAAGGCATTTGTGGTTTTATAGAACGATATCCACTATTGTCGAAAGAGCAAGATAGATTTCAAAGTCAACACAGGATGCTATAGTAGGACTGATTATTCTCAGGCTAATGAGAATAATTTTACTGCTTTATGCGTTTTTCTGAATCTTACTGACGCCTTCAATACAGTAGATCAAGCAAAGCTTCTACGAACGCTTAATACTTAATATGGGATGAAAAATAGTGTGCGCACTTGTGGCACTGCGATTCGAAGGACCAAGATTGAGTATGATTTTGTTCTCAAAAAAGATAGAATTGGGAAAAGTGGTAGTGGTGTGGTTTGAAATGAGATCTTATCTGCAGCTCTACTTGGATTCTACTGTCTTTATTTGTAAAAGTACCTAACAAGAAGGGTCAGTAGGGGTGGGGTTTTACAATACTGTACAATTAGTATCTCTCGATTTAATGAGATTTTCTTCAATTAATAGAAGACAATGTGCCAGAATAGGAAATAAATTAGGTGAAATGCATGTTGTAACATGTGGGTTACCTCAAGCTCTTTCTTCATTTGCTCCTCTGCCATCGACTTCGATGATGATACGGGCGTCTTTTTCAAGTCGTCTACTTGAAAGCTCTTAGTGAGTGCTGATGAACAAAGGAAATTACTACAGACAAGAAAATATAACGACTGAACAAATAGCACATTATAAAACAAACAAATAAATTTTGTCTACGGGGACTAGGATATTTTTATGCGTACACAATAAGTTGTATTGGACTTTCCCGTCGACTCAGATCAGGCAATAAAACACGAAGAAAATCCGAAATAAATATATTCTTTATTATTTACCATTTGAATATTTATAAAAAACAATATTTCAACCAAAAATATATTCTACTAAAGTAGTTTTCCGTGGATAACCAGCAACGGTGCCTAGACGGCACGATTCACATATGCTCTTACCTTCGGCCGTTGGAAAGCGTCCCCCGCTGCTTCGCCCATCGCTTACGTGGGTCAAAGCACGACGTGAGAGAAAACGACGTAGCCTGGAGTACACCTGGAGTAACACCTCCGAACAGACGAGTGAGGAAGAAGGAAATCAGCCGATCAACACTCGGCCCCCGGAGAAGCTCTTCGGAGTCAGCATATTCGAGAGAACAAGAGAAGGACCGATCAACGCTCGGTCCCAAGGAGAAGCCCTACGGAGTCAACACCCCCGGAAGCTGGTCAATACCCTGTTTCCAGGGAATAGTTGTATATACTCATAATATACTCATTGGTCCCTGCTCTCCTATACGTAAATAAATGTACGTATGTGGTTACACCGGATGATGTACAAAAGAGCCACATATCTGACATTTTGAAGATTTTATCGATGCAGTGCGAATAACCGAGATGTTCGGAGATATCAAATCATACATACCAAAAACTTGACCAGATAAGTAAAATTATCTAATTCTAGTTTAGAATGTTTTTATGGCGTTATCAAAATGTTTACTTTCAAGGCTATTTTCGAATCTCCAGTATCCTAACAAACTTCAGTTGTCGAATTTAAAATTTTGCATGCTTTACTTCACACTTGATTTTGGACGCCAATGTCATTGTCATATGAAACAATGAATTTCATGAAAAATTTGAATATTGGATATCTTCATGAATCCAACGAATGGAAGGAAACATAAAAGGTGAAATTATTTGATCTCAGTTTGCTCGGTTTTGATGTATGGTCATTCATTTTCATGAGAATATTAGGTATCCTATAGCACAATGCTTCCTAACTGAATTTTCGCGAGGACTCCCTCATCGAGCCGCTTTTCAACAAGGCCCTCATCATTTCCTAATTTTAAAATTGAAAAGTGGCAATCTGCCAGCACCCCGTTAATGTAAATAGATAATTTATACAAGGCTGCTAATGTAAAACAAATAATACCTTGTCATATCAAGTGTATTTCTATCATTGAATCAAGTACCAAATTAACAATCGTTTATGAGTCTTTTATTTTTGGTACTCAGAAAAAATATTGTTATAATCATTATTGAAAAAATATTGAACTTAATACTAAAACTTTCGCCATCATTGCTATTGTTACATCTTCGATTATTGCTCAAAATCCTTGTCTTCAAATCTGAGTGTTAAGTATAACAAACTTCTTAAAAAAGTACCTAATTCTAGTTTTGCGTTAGTTTGTGCTAGAATCAGTTGGCTCTAGGCAGACGCTAGATGAAAAAGTTAGCGTTGTCTAAAACTCTACTCATGCAGGAAGCGGTTGAAACAAAAATAACATTTTACGGACCCTTGTGTCATAGCTCGTGGACTCTTGGATGTCCGCCGGACCACCTCTTGGGAAACACTGCCCTAGCAAATCTGTACGCTCAACCTGACAGCCCTATGTGTATTCTGTTTTCGTAAAAAAGTTTCAGTGGAAGAAGCGTTATAATGTTCAGGATTGAAAAAAATGTGGTACTAAAAATCTATATGCCAACGCCACAAGTGAGAAAAACTGTGGGTCTGAGGATGTTTACTCATTTAGGTACTCTTATGTACAATGGGCTACCTGTGAATAGGAAGGATAACACCTAGGCTTTACAAAAATGAGTTGAAGACTAGAACAATAATTGTGGGGGAAAGACGATAAATTTTCTTCTGAATACACGCAATATCTCATGATCATGTGTCCCATGTTGTTGTACTTGTTTGTTTTCATTACATCGAATTATTAATTTAGTTTATCATTCATTGCCTTGGACTGGTTTTATTATTTTTCGAAGAAAATATACTTCGATATTGAAATGAAATATAAATTCGAATATTTAAATACCGCTTCGAATTCTTTCAAGTTTGGATTTATGTATTCTTCTGTATGAACATTATTTTACGTATTAAGTCGGTTATTTAGGGTAACTGAGAAATATATAAGTCGATTCTCGAATTGGTAGTATTATTTAATATTTCTTTTAGTCACAGATCCCCGTATTTTCAAAGAAGAATCGAGTTTATTTGTTATAGTTACACTATTATGAATTAAAGTACATGAAACAGGATTCACGCATTTTACGTTTAACTATCTCATTACACAGAAAAAAACTAACTGCATTTTACTTACAGCTGGAACACCAGATCACTTCCAAGATTCCTCAGGTATGTGTAATTATGTGAAGTAGCCACAATAGGTCATTCAATTCTACTTCGATATCTGTTATTGATATGTGAATATAAATACGTATATGTATGCATATATGTTATACAGGGTTAGTTTAAAGTATGGAAACATCTGAATATCTCACAAACGGAAAAGATAGAAATACGATCTTAACAGGTATGGTTGCCATAGGACCATATTTTCGCCTTAAAACAAAATATACAGGGTGGTCCTAAAAATCGTAATGACTGCAATGATGGATTTTTTAAATGGAATACCCTGTATATTATAACAGTTTATGAATTCTTTTGACCTCTAGAATAACTTTGATACAAGGTACCATATGCCTAAATTCTATGGTTACGCAGATATCGGCACTTTAATTATTGCATACCCAAATTATGTCTGCCATATGGTTACGCAGATCTAATGAACGGCAGACATAAAGACATCATTTTACACATATTGCAGGGTTGCCAGGGAAAATAAAACAAACGGAGGGATAATGAAAAGCGTACCGACTACGCCTCAAAACTTTTATTCCATTAATATTATAACTTAAATCCTAATAATAACAATAACCATCATTTAAAGAAATGAAAAAAAAAAATATCAAACAAATACTACAATAAATGTTCAAAGTGCGAACCATTATTCGTGTAAGTTTACATTCTTTCCTTGTCATCAAAGACTCGTAAAATTAGTAGTTGTATGCGTTGTGTATCGCTAAGATAAGCCATTGTGACAAAGGTGGCTATGGTTTCTAACTAAATATTAGTGAACTGTCATAATTATTTAGTGTCAATCACTTTATAACAATGGTTTACCTTAGCGATACACAACGCATACAAATACTAATTTTACGAGGTTTTGGTGACAAGAAAAGAACGTATGAAGAAGTTACACGAATATTTAATGAATTGAATCCTCAACACGTTATTAATAGATCAACCGTTTGCAAAACTATCAAGAGATATACAGATACTGGAAATGTTAAAAATTGTCCTAAATCTGGCAGGCCTAAAACTGCTACAGATGATGATACGAAACTAAATGTGCTACTCCAAGTTGAAGAAAATGCTCAAGTATCTTCAAACCAGTTAGCGCTAGACAACAATATCGCTCAGACGTCCGTTATAAGAATTATGAAGTCAGAAAAAATGAAACCTTATAAGATTCACTACAATCAAGAACTTGCAGAAGATGACCCAGACCGCAGATTGCAGTTTTGTGAATTAGTTGAAGGAAAGAAGAATGTTGATGTTAATTTTGAAAAAAAAATTGTATTTTCTGATGAAGCAACGTTTTGCCTCAACGGTGAAGTGAACAGACATAATTGCCGGATTTGGTCTAGCCGTAATCCCCGTTGGATGAGGGAGAGACACACGCAATGGCCGCAGAAAATAAATGTTTGGGCAGGGATTATTAATAACCACATAATCGGACCTTTCTTCATAGAAGGTAATTTAAATGGTGACAAATATTTGAACCTGTTAAGGAATAATATTGTGCCAGCAATAGCAGCCATATTTCCCCATCCCAACAATCGCATGTTACCTTCTGATGACATATGGTATCAACAAGATGGTGCTTCCCCTCATTACACCCTGGCTGTACGTAATTACCTAGATACAGTGTTTCCACAGAGATGGATAGGACGTCGAGGAGCAATAGAATGGCCGCCACGGTCACCGGATTTGACTCCTTTAGATTTTTTCTTGTGGGGATATCTTAAAAATAAAGTTTACAAGAATAAACCACTAAATTTACAAACCCTACAAGCTCGTATTTTGCAAGAGATAAATCTGATGCCACAAACATATCTAAGTGATTCAATCGAACATTTTTGTAAAAGACTTGGATACTGTCAAATCGTAAATGGTTCGCACTTTGAACATTTATTGTAGTATTTGTTTGATATATTTTTTTTCATTTCTTTAAATGATGGTTATTGTTATTATTAGGATTTAAGTTATAATATTAATGGAATAAAAGTTTTGAGGCGTAGTCGGTACGCTTTTCATTATCCCTCCGTTTGTTTTATTTTCCCTGGCAACCCTGCAATATGTGTAAAATGATGTCTTTATGTCTGCTGTTCATTAGATCTGCGTAAACATATGGCAGACATAATTTGGGTATGCAATAATTAAAGTGCCGATATCTGCGTAACCATAGAATTTAGGCATATGGTACCTTGTATCAAAGTTATTCTAGAGGTCAAAAGAATTCATAAACTGTTATAATATACAGGGTATTCCATTTAAAAAATCCATCATTGCAGTCATTACGATTTTTAGGACCACCCTGTATATTTTGTTTTAAGGTGAAAATATGCTCCTATGGCAACCATACAACACCTGTTAAGATCGTATTTCTATCTTTTTTCGTTTGTGAGATATTCAGATGTTTCCATACTTTAAACTAACCCTGTATACATATATACTTATATATATATATATATATATATATATATATATATATATATATATATATATATATATAAGTGTGAAGTTTTCTTGGGAATGAGCACAGTTTAAAATTGATGGAATAATTGTTTATTCTACAAATGTTTCGGCTGTAGGCCTTTTTCAAGAATATTACAGTTTCATGTTATTTGGAAATTGACTTCAATTCTACAAATCTTCCGTAAAACTAGTTTTACGAAAGATTTGTGAAATTCAAGTACAGCCGAAACATTTGTAGAATAAACAATTATTCCATCAATTTTAAACTGTGCTCATTCCCAAGAAACCTTCACACTTATGTTATTAAGCAAAGCACAAGAAAACTAAACGAATTACATATATATATATATATATATATATATATATATATATATATATATATATATATATATTTCTTAAAATTGATTTCTTGTCTGTTTAAGATATTTTATTTTGAATGTTTCTAGCAATAGCGGGCTCCTTTTGATATGAAAAAGTTTATTTTTGTTAACGTTTAGTTATTTTATTACAATACAATTTAATACAAAATAATATATATATATATATATATATATATATATATATATATATATATATATATATATATATATATATATATATATATATATATATATATATATATATATATATATATATATATATATATATATATATATATATATATATATATATATATATATATATATATATATATATATATATATATATATATATATATATAATTATTTAGAAATAATTTGATACATACAGGTTGTTCCAGAAATGTGTGACATACCAAAGTTATGTTTTTTCATATGAAACGTATTTGAGTACGTTTCTGGGTTCCACGTAAAAAATGAGATATACTTTCTTCAATATGTCATATACTCAACAATTATAGTTTTCGAGATATTTCGATTTTTCGAAAATCGGAGAATCCACAAAAACGATCTACGAAAACATCTCCGAAACAATTGACTTTAGCGAAAAGAAATTTTTTGTGCAAATAAAAGAGCGATAACGGAAAGTTTCAATGAATTCACATCCACTTAAAGTTCTACAGAGTGTCCAACATTTGATGTTCCTTTGCTAGCATATTCAAACTACAATATCATGTTTATTTTGAATGGAACATACTGTAATTTTCAATCCCATCAAGTGCCAAATTACATTCTCTTCGAAAAGTTTTGAAGGTATTATATGTCTATTTCTATTGGTTTAAGAATTATTCCCAATTATGAGAAATTATCATTTGGTCTCATCTATTTTGTTGCCTCCGTATGCGAATTATTCTGTTCAGAAACTTGAGACAGACCTTGTTAATTTAATTATATGTAAAATCTACACTCAATTACTTTACTTCAATCATAAAAGTATATAAATATTCAAACATAAAATCATATTTCAACAATCACAATCACAACAAATGTTCAAAATGGCGACCATCCTGTTGAATGCACAGTGCTACTTGGTTTTTCAAAGAATTTCTCACATTTCGCAACATATTTGGGGTTATTGTTTCAAAAACTTCTTCAATTGTTTGCTCAATATTTTCTTCTGTGGTCGGGGGAGTGCTGTAAACCCTTTTTTCAATATAAACCCACAACTTTCTGTTTAAATAGTTCCGCATATTAACTGGAAAATGTGAGAGTCCCATCTAATTGCAACATCATTTGTATTCGAATATTGATTGGAACATCTTCCAAAAGTTCTCAGAAATCTTTTTTAAAAATCTCAAAAATTTACGACCGTTTAAATGACCATCAAAGAAATACGGGCCAATAACTTGGTCGGCTATAATTCCTCCACATACATTGATACTCCACCGATTCTGACGATCTATTGTGTTGAATAAATGTCAGTTTTCAGTATCGAAGTAGTGGAAATTATGACGATTAACCTTACATTATAAAAGTAATATTTTTTTTGCCAACTTTATCCAAAACCTATAAACAAAAATTTAGTCGTCTTTCAATTACAGACCCCATTACCATGAACTAATTTTCATCATCATCGGTGACTGGTTTTGTGAATGTCTTCATTCGATATTTTTCGCTTCCTGTAGCTCTGAAGGTTTCAAATGGTTTTTCAAGAGTTCTCTTAACAGGATGTTGCCGATTAGGGTACTTCTATGCATATACTCGTTCTGTCAAAAAACAATTCTCGAAACATTCACCGAGTACTAAAATTATGTCAATTCTTCTTGTATTAAATTATACATTTTTACAACTTTTGTGGATACTGGTTTAGACAAAACAAATAATGGGCTGAATAAAATTAAAAACTGATTCACTTTAATTGACAGCAGCCTACTTCAGAAAAAAAAAGAATAACGGACAGCCTACTTCGAATTTTCAAAAATGCACAACTTTGAAAAAGATGAATACTCAACAACTCAATAGTTATCTAGAGCTCTTCAAGAAACTGATGAAACATTCAGAGGTGAAGCCGGTATGAATAGTATGAAACATTCATCTTTTTTTTAGAAAGAGCATTCATCCCTTCGCATATTAAAGTGACAAAATAGATGAAAATAAATGATAATTTCACAAAATTGATAATGATTCTAAAACTAATAGAAATAGACATATAATACCTCTTCAACTTTTCAAAGAGAATATAATTTGGTTCTTGATGGAATTAAAAAAACACAGTGTATTCTATTTAAAATAAGCATGATATTGTAGTGTGAATATGTTAGCAGAGGAGCATCAAATTTTGGACACCCTGTAAAATTTTAAGTTAATGTGAATTCGTTATAACTTTCCATTATCGCTCTTTTATTCACACAAAAACTTTCACTCCGCTAGAGTCAATTGTTTCGGAGATGTTCTTTTTTGTGGATTCCAATTTCCGAGAAATCGAAATATCTCAAAAACTATAATAGTTAGGTATATGACAAATTATAGAAAGTATATTTTATTTTTAACGTGAAACCCAAAAATATACCGTTTTCGCAAATACAGAGCTTTCCATAAGAAAAAACATAACCTTGGTATGTCACACATTTCTGGAACATCCTGTATATATCAAATTATTTTTAGAATGTACCCTTGATGAATCCCCACATGACTTTTTGATCATATTTTAGGCGTTTCGTAACAAGAGGCTATCGCGTCTACCTTATATATATATATATATATATATATATATATATATATATATATATATATATATATATATATATATATATATATATATATATATATATATATAAGAAAATGAACACTAGAACATTCATTGGAAAAATTCAATTTAATCAAGAGAATGTTACAGTAGAGCAAGATATGTGAACGTGTACGATGTGATGCCTCCATTATGCTTCAAAGGATAAATGTTAGAGAAATATTGAAATCGATGCCACACCTGATGGCATTGCGGGACAGCTGTTTCGTTCTGCAAGGAACTCGTCAGTTGCACCACGTCTATCGAAGTGAGGCAACGATTTCAATCCCCAAGAATCTTCTTATGACTCCAAGTGGAACACCGTGAAGTAATGAATTGTTCTTGAATATTAACTTAAATTCAAACACTTGAACTTATGATTTATACTTTATTGAATACATAGCACGACACGTTTCGTCGTTACAAACGAATTTTTCAGATGCTAACAGAATAATGTTACTTTATCACTGTTACTTGTGTAACTTGTTGAATTAATGTTACTTGTGTTTTAAATAATGAATAAAGTAATGAAACATTATTCTGAAACAGCATCTGAAGAAGTCGTTTGTAACGATGAAACGCGTCATGCTATGTAGTCAATATGTAACTCATAAGAACGAGTGTTTGAGTTTCAGTTCATATTCAATTATAATGGATTTACATCGAGTAAATGCCAACACTATAAAATTTAAAAAAATGAAGTCTTCGCAATTCCATCTGTAGAAATCAATAGAAAACATTTATCAGGTCAAAGACGCAAACATTCTTCTAATGTACAATTTTTTTTCACACTAATTCTTCTAGTCTACAAAGCCTTACACTCGCACTACTGTTGCCTTGAGTAGAAATCTAGAGCGCTAGTGAGAGTTTATACGTCTTTTCTTCGATAGAGGGGGTTCACATGAATTTCCAGTGAGAACTATTCCGATCATTCTGGTATAGGTTCTATGGGCGTTGTGAAAGTCATCGATTCTTGATTGACAGATTAAATATGGACTGATGATTCATAGTAATGTTAACCCAATTGTATCATATTATCATTCATTGAGATCGATGAATTTTTCGCAATGCTCTCAATATTCACTCTCGAAAGTGATGGATTCGTTCTCGTTGACAACATTTGTAGACAGCTCCTGAGAGTTTTATGTGGAATATTTCAATTAAAAGTCTCAGTATTTACTGATATATATATATATATATATATATATATATATATATATATATATATATATATATATATATATATATATATATATATATATATATATATATATATATATATTTATATATATATATATATTTAATATTTCATATTTTTTTCACCTTTATTACTTTTTAAATGACAAATTTTCAGCTCTTCGTGAAGTAAATGTAAAGGTCGATGAGCAATGTGCTTTGAAGTATGCAGGCGACGAAGACTTATGTAAGTTAATCGAAAAAGCATTGAAAGACACCAGTCGAAAGACAAGTGACTGCAGTGTACATGATGCCAATGGAGCCTATCGATTTTCAGCAAGTTTCCCAGTTGCGGCCATTTTGTTCGTAGCATTGTATTTACTACAGTGAAATATTATGTAGACACGTAACAACAATAAGGACATATTATAGTAAGAAGCGAATAAAACGCTGATAATGATGATTTAATAAAATATGCTGTTTTGCATTTTTTGTAGACGATTTACTTTCTTCGAATCCCCTAAATACAACCCAGATGAAAATCGAAGAATCCTGCTTTAAGTTGCCGTATCCGTTTTTGTAGTAATTCAGTTTGTAGTAGTTCTCAAAAATATTTATTAAACATCTATATCACATAACGTTTCGGTCCTTTTCTTGGGCCTCTTTCAAAAATTCTGAAAAAGGCCTAAGAAAAGGACCGAAACGTTATGTGATATAGATGTTTAATAAATATTTTTGAGAACCAGAAAACCCAATAATTTCTTTCTGAATATATATATATATATATATATATATATATATATATATATATATATATATATATATATATATATATATATATATATATATATATATATATATATATATATATATATATATATATATATATATATATATATATATATATATATATATATATATATATATATATATATATATATATATATATATATATATATATATATATATATATATATATATATATATATATATATATATATATATATATATATATATATATATATATTAATCCTGCGGTGGATAGGTCCTCCGATACTACACCATTTGCATTTGTTAGGTCCTCCAGTGCGTTAAGTCCTCCGTATATGGAGGACCTATCGCATTTACTGCTAAACGATATAGTTTATCATATTTCATCATTTGACAAAGTTATAAATGGACGACTAATAGCGCTGTTTTGGATGTTTTGTATATTTTAGTTTGAGACTTCTCCGTCATACTCTGAGGAGTCGCCAGTGAGAAGAATATTACCGCCAGTATAGTTAGTAACAAAACTACGGTGATTCAGTCCTCCTAAGTATATTACTCTCTTTTTTACGGCACATAATTCCTCCGCGGTATTGGCAACAATGTATTGTATGAAATATTCAACTGATATACCTTAATATGATGTCCCTTCTTCCAAGATCTCCCAGCATAGACTTTTAATCTATTTCATTTTGTTTTGGTTTTTAGAAAAACTTATGTTGTGAAATTTTAAAAATCAAATAATTCACTGTTTCTGAAAATGAGGATTCATTTCTATGTAGAATTACTAATGAGATTTATGTCAGTTTTCAATATTTGTCAATGTTGGTATTTGTTATAACTTGAAACGATAATCAATCTATTTCTAGAAAATGAATGTTGGTTCTGAAAAAATGCCAAATTTTTAATTGAAATTGTTTAATGAGTAATAATTCGGAATACAGTACAAAAAATTGTATCATTGAATTGAAGAAATTAGTGTGAGAAAGTATATATCAGAACTGTGTTTCATCATTATTCATTCAGTTGAGTTTATATTGGTTCTGAATAAATACTTTGATTTTTTGCCACGATTTGTTTTTGAGTAATTTTGAATATTTTGAAATGAGATTTTCACATTCAGCTTTTTTCGGTGGTTTTTTTGAAGCTATATGTTTTATAAAATAAGATTTAACAATGTTTTTCTGCTCTTCTGTCCATCGCTCTAAATGCCTCTTCTTTTGTAACTTAGGAAGCATAGTAGGTTCCTCGTTGGGCAGATTAGTTTCTAAATCTACGAGTTCATTTTCAATAGGTGTTATTTCATTCATTTCATTTTCTTCGTATTCCGCCGTGCCTATCAAATTCTCTTCTAAGTTCAAATTGATTTCATCTAAAGTTTTACCTTTGAATTGGCCAGCTTCTCCTTCTTCCATAAGAATCAACAATTTTGATATCCTTGCGGTCTGATAAATATCATCTGGGAGTCGATATGAAAGCCGATGTATTCCCAATGTGTGTCCCATGAATGAAGCTAGTTGCTCCATATCGTTTTCCGTCATATTAAACAATTGTGTTAAAGTGGCTAGGTGCTTCCTCAGACGGGTGCATGTGAGAGCATCTGGGTTTTTTGCGCCACATAATTGTGCATGTTTCTTGAGTACTTTATAACCAATAATCGGTTGACTTGATTTGAAGTTTCCGAAGAGAAAATTGTTACTTTTTTTCATTATACGACCCCTATACTCCAGTATTTTATTTAAATGCTCTTGAACATCTTTGCTCACTAACACCGGAACTCCTCGTCCTCTTTTTCCACGTATAACTATTCGTTTGAAGTTGTTCATCAACACTCTTTCAGTTTCAGATATAACTTCCGAAAATTCTTCATAAGCCTGTGTATTTTGGCCTGAGAAGGCAGATTGATAGGTTTGAATGAGAAGCCTCTGAAGTTCTCCTGGTCGTCTTCTATTCAGCAAAATCAAACGACAGTATGTTGTTTCTAATAACGTTGAATATGCTTTCTCATCTAAACAATTGATTTCAAGTTGTAATGATGCCGAATTTGCCTTCGTGATGAGGTAATCTTTCAGCAGTTTTAAATCGCTTGCAAGTGGAACAATACTAATTTTATTCCACTTTTGCAGACTTAAATCGTTCGATGCTTGACTTGATACATCAAATCGCCAGTTGCCTTCAATTAATTGGATAATTGTTTTCAGTTCAACCTCAGCATTCGCGAGTTGTACTGTTGGAATAATATTAGATTTTTTCGAGGCTAGCATCAGTGCCACATCACAGCACTGTTTTAGGGTTGTTCCCACTTGCAGAGCATAGGTAGGAGATTGATATCGTTGATTTTCGGAATCATATTTTGCTACCTTTTTCGTTGCAGATACAAGTGTATCATAAAATTGTGGTTTGAGAGCACTGATTAAGTTGTTAATGTGAGGTTCGATAATTTTCGCTTCTTTGAGGAGTCTAGCTAATTCACGCATTTTTCTAGATGCACACAAAGATGAGTCCGCTGATCTTTTAATTTTCAGGAATCTGGAGGCAAATGCACATATCAACGGATCTCTTTTAGCTATCAGAGATATCTCATCTGCTCTCATCCGAGGAAACACATGGGCTTTCAAATGGGGATCTATTCTTAAATGGCGTATCAAAAAATTTTGAGCGTCAGCTTGAGCATTTTTCGGATTTTCAATTTTATCAATGTTCTTGTCACATTGCTTGCGATGTCGCCATAAATTTCTTGCCGAATAAAATCCCAAGCAGTAACTACACGGTAGATAATTTGATTTCTCAGCTCCTTTTCTGACTGGTTTGGTGACTTCATTAGAGTTTAAATAATTACCTTTTTTTCTCAAAAAAAGAAGTAAATTTTTTCTCTCCTTACTGCCAGTTGGTAAAGATAAAATTCTCATTACTTCAACTTCAGTGCTATGATTTCTCAATATGTGTCGAGGAAAATTAGTGACAATTGATTCGCAGTAATAACAAAATACTGATTTCTTGGAAGAAACAGTACTGTAAATATTTTTCGTAATTTTATTTAGGTCAGAATCTTCTTCCGCGACTTCGTTGCCTTCATTGATGGCAGATTTCAATATTGTATGCTCCATCGGAGAGTTTTCGAAAGATTTTTCCGGTGAACGGAATATTTCGGAAGACGGACTTGATACTTCCTAAAATCATAATTTAATTCAGAAATGAGAATTATTTGATTGAGAGAACTTACTGATGAAGTACCACTATTTGAGAGTACATAATCAGAGTCTACAAAGTCGTCAGAGGGAATTGATTCCTTAAACAAAAAAGATGATAAATATTTGCAACTACTTCATTGAAGGAATAAATGAATACCAAAGTTATTTTCATATCAGTGAATGACATTAATGAAAAACGGTTCTAATAAGTTTGAAAATTCCTTTTGTCTAATTTTAATTGTAATGGAACTGATATCGGTGTATGCAGTGTACGTTATTTCAGTTTCAACCCAAGTTTGGAATCATATGTACCACAATTTCTTCGATTTCAATGGAATTTCTGAACGCAGCGACGAGTAACCACTCCTGAAAATTCAACAGATTTGTTGCATTGGAAAAAATTTTTCTATATTCATGAACTTTCAATTGATTTAGTTTTAAAGATTAACAATTTGCATATTCAAATATAGGCGACAATTCTATAACGTTCATGTTTTGCTTTTCGTGAATATGTTTCTTTATTTTATACAATTAAAAATACTTGTACAACACAACATATTGATGTTCTTGATAATGGTTAACAATTCTCCTTTATTTCAAAATATTTCTGAGACCTCAGAAACACAATAAGAATCTGTTGAAATGTCAGAGCGATCATTGTTAGTGCTCAAAATATTTGATAATTCGAAAACAAAATACAACGATCGAATATTTGATGTTTTACTTACTATTTCACTTGGGTTAGATCTCGTCATAAGGTCATCACTGGAATATTTTAATGAAGTATCGTTTTCTTCAAATTGTGAGGAGTGAAAACCACTCTCTACTGGAGAAAGTGGTTTGTTACAGAACCAATTCTGTTTCTTTTTGTTCCTAAAGTTATAGGAACAAATTGCATACTAAAAACAAAAAATATTATGATTGTTTCAATGAATTTCTTATAAATATTTATTTACATATTCTGGTGGAAAAATGCTTTTTCTATTTTCCTCTTTGTTCATGCTGAAATAGAAATAAAAAGTCTCAAAATACATTATACAACAAAACACGTTCTATGGCATTAATTGATTTGTATTTCATTGTTCAAATTCAGCCATATTCCCCTCATTTTACACTATTCCATTGTCATTGGAGATTTCGTGTAAGTACCAAAAATTTTCAAAGAAAATGAAGTAACTTTTCAGGATGACATTCAATATATTAACGCAATGGCACCGAATTCCTACCACTGATCGAAATGATTGAAAGTATCCTTCAAAAGAGGACTAAATAGCTAAAAAGTTCACTTGAAAAAATATTTTTATCTCAAGAAATGAACATAATTTCATGTTATATTGGCTATATCATTTCTATGTTTGATATTGAACGGCGAAGATTATAAATGAACCGAAAGTACCGTTTACCGACCGGCTGACAATATCCTTATATCCAACAAATGAGGAATCACGATTCCCACCACCCTTACTCACCTACTGGAATTAACTTTATCGCTTACAAAATGTGGTGTCAAAGCATAAAACTAAAATTCTAAATAACAATTCAGTATTCATTACAATATACGACAGTGACGGCAAACAAAATATCCAGAAAAAAAAATTATTTCATATATACTATGACTCAAACGACGTGAGTTCAAGAAAATATATTAAAGATAGGAAACTTATAAATTATAAAATTTTTGTCACATTTGTCAGCATTTATTCTCTCCTTTATGATGAAGATCTTTTGTCATTCTGATATATTATGAATAAATTCTGGATTCTGATATCTTCCGATGTTACATCAGGTAAATTCCTTGAAACTACTTGAAAAAAAAATTACTATTTATAATATTGATTGAAGACTTTTTTTCAACTTTTTCATAATTAACTGATTGAGAACATTATCAGGAAAAGGTGTTGCTAGCTCATTATCAGAAGATGTTGTGTTTTTTCATAAAATTTTTCATTATATTTTCGATATCAGAAAATTGATTCAAAAAACTTGAGTGATCTAAATGTAGCATCCTCAATTGAATATTTTCTATTTCACAACTCTTAGTCGAAATTTTAAACGTTTTAAAGTAAAAAAACCAAAATGATTGGATGGAGGAAGCCAGTAGGAAACCGGTGCTTTCACGTTATATCGAATATGCTTGAACTGCAGATAAACCTGATATGAGAGCTCCCATTCAAATTAATTCACGAAAGACGTAGAACTTTGTTTTATATTTGTAGAACAAACTTACAACATCCTAATGAAATTTCCTGGCAGAAACCTGATAAATTTGATACTCTGATAAACTGACACTCTAACTTTGCTATAAAATAACTTGTATCAGAAATATTACAGAATGCATTATTTTTTGCTCAATTATTGATATGGATAGTTTGCAAACATAAAAAGTATCAAAACAAAAATTCCTTGAATGCTATTTTCCTTACCTGCTAATTTAGAAGAGTCCACTTATTACGATGTAATCAACACGATCAATCACGTTCGAATGAAAACATCCACTAATACGTACACTTTAACATCTTAAAGCCGTATTCCCGCTAAAATTATTGTTTACGGAGAAAATGAGGATTTGGCATCGTTGTCGGAAGACATATATATTGCAATGCCGCTAAAGAATATACAATGGAAGACTGAAAGCTGGAAACTGTACTTACTAATATTCAGCCGGACGACGAAAACGTGGTGATTTGAATGGAGGCCGTAGAGGCGTTATATCGAAAAAAATTATGAAATTTTTTTATCTATTATAATAGGTGATATGTGAAACAAATGCTGTTAAATTCAATATACTTTGTTAAAATTCAAAATATACGTATTATTTATAGAGGATGACTGAATGCAGCACTTTGTATGGAGGATCTAAATATAGCGGGATGTATATATATATATATATATATATATATAACGAAACGAAATTTTTTGTGCTAATGGCACTGAATGAAATATTCAAGAAAATGAACACTAGAACATTCATTCGATTCGAAAAATTAAAATTAATCAAGAGAATGTTATAGTAGAGCTAGATATGTGAACGTGTACGATGTGATGTCTCCATTATCCTTCAAGGGATAAATGTTAGAGAAATATTGAAATCGATGCCACACCTGATGGAAGTGCGAGACATATATGTTTCGTTCTGCAAGGAACTCGTCAGTCAGACTGAGATTGAATTCTCGCTTAACACTTGGTGAAACATAATTGAATATTAAAATAAATTTAACTCTTGGCTTAATGTCCCACGATTTATTTAACAATTTGTGCAGTCTATACATATTGTTCTATACATATTGTCTATGACTGTATACATATAGTCTATACATATTGTACATATGACTATACATATTGTTGAATAAATCGTGAGATATTAAGCCAAGAGTTTGATTTATTTCAATGCACCATAACTATATTCAATATTTCAATACTCTACTATAACATTCTCCTGATTAATTTGAATTTTCAAATGAATGTTCTAGTGTTCATTTTAAATATATATATATATATATATATATATATATATATATATATATATATATATATATATATGTGTATATAGAGTCTGGCCAGAGACTTTTTCTGCTACTGTAACTGCGTAAAAGTACCGGCAGTGTCGCTAGTAGCGTCTGCACCCACATTGGGCGGCTGAAGTTAAACTCGCCAACCCCACGTGGCGTTTTATTGCCGAATACCCCCTATGGATATGTCAAGCTTAAAACTGAAAATACCCCAGGTGGATAGAGCTGGTGAAACCAGTTCACCAACCGACACTGATAATTCAGTTTGCCTCATGGATTCTGGGGGAGGTAAAAACTTGATTTCCATTCTGAGTACGTAAGAGGAGCAAAACACACATCTCAACATCTGCACGTACAACTGCAGAACGCTTTCAAGCGAGGCAAAACTTCTAGAGTTGCATAACGAACTCAGTAGCATCGAATGAGATATAATTGGTCTCTCTGAAAAGAGAAGAAGGGGCGAAGGTCTGATCGAGTTGAGGAGTGGCCACATGTTCAACTACCGAGAAACTGATACCGGAAGCCCCAGTGATACAGGAATCAGTGTGAATCAACGAATAGAACATCACCGGAAGCCCCAGTGATACAGGAATCAGTGTGAATCAACGAATAGAACATCTTATTACCAGCTACGAGAGCACCTCAGATAGAGTCTCCAAAATCGAGATGACCATATAACGGTAAAACAAGCACATGATTATGCAGGTCTATGCCCCATCGGGTTTATGCTCTAAGCCGAGACGTTGAAAAATATGTAATGTAAATGTAAATAATAGTTAATGCTGTAGAAAATTTTAATGGACATGAAGCAAAAATGAGCATCCTTGAAGGATAAATATTCACCCACGGGCAAACCAGTTTTCAAATCTCCCAATCCGGAGAGAACAAACGCGGTAGCCTAAAATGTTGCGACTTCCTTCAGAGGTTGTTTGTATTTTCTTAACTTTTTTTTTGTCTTTTCACCTCCAGGTTCTTACAACTAGAACTTGGCTACGCCGTTCTGGGGAGATCCAATAAGATTGAAACACGTGTCAACGGCTACTACCAATTTGCGGGATATGCCGATAATTATCATTTCCATTTATATATATATATATATATATATATATATATATATATATATATATATATATATATATATATATATATATATATATATATATATATATATATATATATATATATATATATATATATATATATATATATATATATATATATATATATATATATATATATATATATATATATATGTGTTTACGATTGAGCGTAAACTCTGCGAACGAGATAAATGCTTTTTTTTCCTTTTTTCTTCAAGTTGAACAGATGGTCTTATAGCTACATGCAAGAGAAAAGAAGTCAGTTAGTTTTGGGACAACAAATACATCGTTTAGGAATGAATTCATCGTATTTTCATTCTGGTAGATAGTGTCGTTTTGACTTGAAATATACAATTTAGTTAGTGATACCGCTTCAGTTAGTTTAAATATATACCGCTTTAGTAAGTATTCAATATACTCTAGTTGATACCACAATAGAGACTCATAGATTCAGTATAGATGGTCGAGTGTTGCTATAAACAACTTCTATCCTAGTTTTTCCTCAATTTTCCTTCCGATATTCCTCTTGTTTTCAAAGGAAGTTCATCATAGGAGCAACAAGAGCCGAAAATCTTCATTTTAAGGTGAGTTGTTGTATTTCCCATTTTACAGTCCATTATTTGAATAATAACTCAATTATTCATTTTGCCGAAACAATATATATATATATATATATATATATATATATATATATATATATATATATATATATATATATATATATATATATATATATATATATATATATATATATATATATATATATATATATATATATATATATATATATATATATATATATATATATTTCTTGAAATTGATTTATTGCCTGTTTGAGGTATTTATTTTGAAAGTTTTTAGCATTAACAGGCTTTTTTAATATGAAAAAGTTTATTTCTGTTGACGTTTCGTTGTTATATTACAACAATAATATATATATATATATATATATATATATATATATATATATATATATATATATATATATATACTCTATCAAAATATACTATTACTTTCTTTCGATAATTTCTTTGACAAATTCTTGAAAAGAACATTATAGCAGAGCTGGCTATGTGAAACATGAACAATGCGACATCTCTATTGTCCTTCTAGGGATGAATGTTACAGAATATTGGAATCTCCATCATCCCTCTAGGGATAAATGTTAGAGATCCTTGAAATCGATGCCCACATTTATTAAAAGCATGAGACAGTCACTGTTTCATATTACAAGGTACTCATCAGTCACCCCACGTAAAACAAATTGAAGGCAACGAATTCAGTCCTCACATACCCTCTCATTGATTTGTAAGACAGAAATATAAAGTGAGTGGTATGCATATCTTATGCATAGATTAATGTACATTTCTTATCTTAGAATCAATGAAAAGCACATAAGTACATCTACATTGAATGTTTCACACGTCCTTATCAATTAAGATACTACATTTCACAAGTCTAGTTTTTTGAAACAATTTCATCTAATTTGATGAAGTCATGCGCCATCTAGGTTGCGGATGTCGAAAAGCTCGTTGTCATTTCTGAAAATATGAAAGGAATTCACTACTAGAAAAAGAATTCTGTAGTTCTCGTGCTATATTATCGCACTTGTGGATATTCGCTATATATATATATATATATATATATATATATATATATATATATATATATATATATATATATATATATATATATATATATATATATATATATATATATATATATATATATATACATATACATATTCGATTTAGAAAGTCTTCCTTGATTTCTTCGACTGGTATATCAATTTTTTCTTGACTGATTATCTTGGGTTATTAAGTCTGTCAATAACTTGTGATATATTTATATTGTCATTCATATACAGATTTCTTAACGTTCCGGCGATTAAGGTTGCTTTCTTCAGAAAGATCTTTCTCTATCCTCAGCTGAAATTTTGATTGAAACATATTTCAAAATGGTATAATAAATTCGAGAAAGTGAAATAAACTACTTTTCAGTGTACCAAGAGTGACAAACTCTTTTAACATCACATTTATTCACGAAAATACGGAATTATGAAGGATGTAGAGCCTTACACGTTCGAACCTAAACTGAAATGCAAGGTGCGGTGAATTAGATATATTTATCAAGTGATTTTCAACACATGATTTATTTTTGTTAAACTATATCGAATTGTCGGTATGCAGTAGGTGATCTTGAGTTATGTGGAAATATTTCTTTTATTATGGTAAAATGTTTGCGTAGAATGTCCTCATCAAATTTGTATCTGCCGTTGCGTTAACAGTATTTTATCTTTTCTTCTGAATTTCGATCATATCTAAAATTTCACGTTTTCTGGTATTGCGTTCGTTCTCTAGAATTTTTGTTTCATTGAAATCCTCCTATCCATCAAGTGGAAGAAATAATACCAAAAAAAATGGGAAATCCATTTAAATATTAAAATAAATTAAACTCTTGGCTTAATGTTTCACGATTTATTTAACAATATGTATAGTCAACATGTTTCGAGCGTTAGCTCATTTTCAAGACTAAACTACTATAAGAAACGTACAACAAATTTATATATACAAAATGGATGTGAGTAGGGAGGATAGTTGAAAATCTACTTGTTCATTTACAATTTCTTCTTTTCTCTTCCAAGAACTGCTAATTTCAATTGCCTCCAGAAGGTCTAAACGTTTACCTTTATTACCTGAGTGTAGGCATTTAGTTTTATCAAAATCTATGAAATGATTAGAGCTAATACAATGTTCTGAGAATCCAGTTTTATTAACATTGTACAAAATCGACCCTTTATGTTCATCAACCCGAGTTTTTATTTTCTACCTGTTTGGCCGATATAAAATGCTGGACATTCATTACAAAAAATCTTATAAATACCGCTTTTGTCTTCAACATTTGTCTTTTCTTTATTATTTGCTAAAAGTGACTTAATATTCCTTTTGTTTGTACAAATGGTTTTTATTTCTCTCTTCTTTAATCTTTCGCAAATTTTTTCACTCAGATGAGGTATGAAATTAATAGAATGATATTTTTGTTCGTTTTTAATAATTTGAGATAGATAAATTGAATCTAAAAGAATTTTTCGTTGCTTTTTTCTTATTAGATTTTCTATTATATTTTCGTCGTAACCGTTATTTTTCGCTAAAAGTTTCAAAGTTTTCATTTCTTTGTTGAAATTTTCTTCGGAAAGCGGGATAGTCGTGAGTCTACGTATAAAAGAATAAAAAGAGCTGAGTTTAATGTTAAGCGGTTGACTGCTATCTTTAGGAATTAGGGTATCTGTGCATGTAGGTTTTCTGTATATATCAAATGTTAGAGAATCATCTTTCCTAGTAATGGTCAAATTTAAAAAGTTTAATGTTTTTTGGTCATTTTCTATTTCTTTTGTGAATTTAATGGATGTATAAAATGAGTTGATATATTTTAAAAAGTTATCCAATTGTCTGTCGGACCCACTCCAGATACAGAAAACATCATCCACATACCGTCTCCAAAGAAAAACGTTTTTTGTTTGCGTGATGTTAGAGCTGAAAATTTTTTTCTCTGAACTATTCATAAAAATTTCACTTAGTAGGGGTGATAAAGGTGAACCAATAGGTAGCCCGTCTAACTGTTTATACATATTGTTAAATAAATCGTGAAACATTAAGCCAAGAGTTTAATTTATTTTAATATTCAATTATGTTTCACCAAGAGTTAAGCGAGAATTCAATCTCATTAATCCATTTAAAGGTTCACTGATATCCCGGTCACAGAATTTCTGAAAGCAACGAAAGTTGTACTTTACTCAACTTACTTTATTTTCGAAAATAAATATTATAAACAGGTGGACGGCTTCGCAATGGCATCATCGATCTCCAGTGTAGCTGCTCAATTGGTCCTAGAAGACCTTGAGGATACTGTGATAAAGAGATTACATTTTAAACCAACATTTTTAATAGATATGTTGATGCTAACAACAGCACCACATGATAAGTGCAATTATATACTTGAAACATTTAATTCCTACCATCAAAAAATAAGTTTCATCCAAGAATTAGAAAAGAAGGGTACAATCAATTTTCATGACTTGACGCTTCATCATAAAAAAAGGACGATAAGAAAAACCTGGTACACAAAAGCAACGTGGTCTGCCAGGTAACTTAATTTTAATTCCCAACGCCCTATTCGCAAAAAAAAAATCGTTGTTATAGAACTCGCGGATCAGGCAATAAAATTTTCTAACCCCGAGTACAGAAAATATGCAACTGATAAACCAAAAGAGGCACTACAGGAAAACGACTATCCTCTTCATTTATTGAATATTATTTTCAAAAAAAGTATATATAAATTTTACAACAAGACTTCAGCTATCATGAAAAAAAATTGAAAATTGTGTTTCCCTTCCATATATATCGCGACTCTCCGAAAATATTGACAATATTTTTAGAAAATATGATCTTAAAGTTTGTCACAAGGGACACAATCTTGGTGAACAACTGTTCAGCCAACTGGAGGCAAAAACACCCAAAGAAAAGGAAAACTACATTATCTACGAAATACCTTTCGTAGGTAATGTAATTGTTCCAATTGCGATGAAGCGTACATAAGACAAATCAGCCAATATCTGAAGTTCAGACTCAACGTCCATAATTACGATAAAAAAAATTAAACGGCTTGAACTAACCATATAATCGAGTCTCAACATCAATTCGTTTTAATGAAACAAAATTCTCAAGAACGCACGTAATACTAGAAAACCTGAAATTTTAGAGATAATGAAGAAAAGAAATATACTGTTAACTCAAAGGCAAATGCAAATTTGATGAGGACATTCTACGCAAGTATTTTGCCATAAAAAAAGAAATATTTCCACATAACTTCAGTTCACCTGCTGCATACCAACAATTGGATAGAGTTTGACAAAAAATTAATCATTTCTTTGAAATCACTTGATGAATTTATCTGATTCACCGCACCTTGGATTCAGTTTACATTCGAACATGTAACGGGTGTTTTTTAGAGGTATAGAACTTTAAGTTGGTATTACTGTGGAAGATGGCGACCGATATAACAGCTGAGAAGTGATTTATTCTCAATTTGGTTCGGCAATTCATCATGAATAGACTCACGCCTGCACAACGCTTGCAAATAGTGCAATTTTATTTTGAAAATAATGGTTCTGTGCGGAATACATATCGCCCACTACGTCCATTTTATCGTCCACAAAATCGTCCATCAGAGCAGTTAATTCGATTAACCATGGAACTTTTTCGCACTACGTTTACTCTTATTCATAACTCGCATCCCCAGAGACGCCGTACGGTGCGTGCGTACAGAAGAAGCTATTTCTACTGTAGAGCGTAGCATTGAGGAAGACCCGAATGAGTCCATCCGCCATCGAGCACAGGAATTGGACCTCTTTCCATCCACTTTATGGAAGATTTTGCGGAAGGATCTTGGTTTGCGTGCTTACAAAATCCAACTCGTGCAAAAATTGAAGCCAGAAGATGATCAAACAAGGCGTATATTCGTCGAATGGGCCCAAAACAAGTTTGCCGTTGTTCCCGATTTTCATGAGAGAATTTTGTTTAGAGATGAAGCGCACTTTTGGTTGAATGGCTGCGTCAACAAACCCAACTGCCGCATTTGGAGTGAAGATAATCCTCAAGTGCATGTCGAAACACCGTTACATCCAGAAAAACTGACTGTTTGTTGCGTTTTATGGGCTCGTGGAATCATTGGTCCGTACTTCTTCAAAACCGTTGATGGCCAGAACGTTACAGTCAATGGTGATCGGTATAGAGCCATGAATAGTTACTTTTTCATTCCTGAATTGAACAACCATGATGTCCAGGAGCTGTGGTTTCAACAAGACGGCCCAACATGTCACACAGCTCGTGCCACAATCGATTTATTGAAAGATACGTTTGGTGACCGCCTTATTTCACGTTTTGGTCTTGTGAATTGGCCTCCAATATCTTGTGGTTTAACACCGCTAGACTACTTTCTGTGGGGTTATGTAAAGTCATTGGTCTATGCGGATTAGCCACAAACGCTTGACCATTTGAAAGTCAATATTCGCCGTGTTATTGACGATATGAGTCTCCCATCTACTTGATTTGGTATTTTCGTGAATTAATATAATTTTGAAAGAATTTGCCACTCTCAGTACAGGGTGTGCCAGAGAAACTTACTTATTTGAAAGGTCAATAAAAAGAAAAGTACATCAACTATTGTTTTATATTTTTTTCGATCTGAGAATACAATTTTCCCCTTTGAAAATGACCTCGGATAAATGGCCGCCCGCATTGCGCATACACTGATGAAGTCGATTTTTGAAATTCGCATCCACTCTTTGCAGCATATCAATCGGTATGTTGACAATGGCGTCTCGAATGTTGTTCTTGAGGTGTGCTATGGTCCGTGGTCGATCTACATAAACCAGAGATTTCGAATAACCCCATAACAAGAAATTGCATGGAGTCAAATCTGGAGAGCGTGCCGGCCATTGGAGATCGCCTCTGAGAGAGATGAGGCGGTCGGGGAAATGTTGTCGGAACAAATTCATTGAGTCTTGTGCTGCGTGTGCTGTGACTACATCTTACTGAAACCACACGTTCCTAACGTTCATTTCTTCGAGTCTTGGGAAAAAAGTCCTCGATCATGTCCTTGTAACGAGCTCCATTCACGGTACCTGCGCGTTCGTTTTCCTCAAAAAAATAAGGACCAATCATCCCCATTACCGACATCGCACACCAGACAGTAACTCGCTCACAATTAAGTGGCTTCTGTTGAAGCTTACGTGGATTTACACCACACCAATAACGCATGTTTTATTTGTTGAATATGTGGAAGTGAGCCTCGTCACTGGAAAAAACGATCACTTTTTCAGGCAGGTTTTCAACCAGCATTTCACATGCATTTTGAGGGGCACCAAAATCGCGTTCAGTTAATCCTTGTACAACAGCCAATTTATAGGGATGGAATTGAAGGTCTTCTTGGAGAATTCGTCGAATTGCGAGCCGAACGCCGGGGAGAACGCACAACTGACTGCCTCACTCTTTCGATATTTTACGGAGTTCTGATGGCCCGTTGAAGTCCATTTCTGGGTTTAGTGATTCTTCCACACTCCCGAAATGAGTTAACCGACGACAGAATGGAATAACGACCAGGAACGAGTCTGTAAGGAGAAATTTTGAAGCGAGCGCGGAAGGCACGTTGCATAGCAACAAGTGAGTGACCGTTAGAAAAGAATTTCTCGACTGCGAATCTCTAGACCAGAGCATGATGGCAACTTAGTAGAGGGAAAAACAAACATGGGCACTTCACCCCACAGATGCGCCCTCTCTCGCCCATCTACCTTCCCAACTCACCGCGCGGGAATTTTTTCAAATAAGTAGGTTTCTCTGGAGCACCTTGTACAAGGAAGGTTAATTCAATTTAAAATAATTAGCGGGTTAATTAAACCTGTTAATTCAATTAACAGGGTTTAATTGAAATTTTTGCCGAGGGTAAATGAAGATTTATTCATACATACATATATATATATATATATATATATATATATATATATATATATATATATATACTAGCTGACGCGGAGAACTTTGTACGCCCATTCATTTTTCCCTGAAAATTTTTCAAGAAGCCGGAAAGACATGTTCTACTACTTGTGCTACATTATCTTGTTTTTAATATTCATCCCGTTTTTAACCAGGGACTTACTCACTTAAGAAGTGACAGCAATACCTCATGTTATTTCAAATCAGACTAATTATCGAAAGAATCCTATATTCATACATTTGATGTATCGAAAATTATTAACCTCTCTTTTCTATAGTTGAACAGTATTCCTAATTTCGTATCAAGTACTTGTCCCATATATCTCATCACTATTTATATGAGATATTTGCTGGATATATGTCAAAAAATGTTCAGAATTAGTCCTTTCCCGGAAATCAATAAATATAGTGGCTCTGGTGGTTGCACCAATAGACTATTTGAATTGACTCTTCGCGCAATATTTTGTCTCATCATTGGTAGTATTTTGTTATCAATAACAATTAAACTTTGCCTTGCAATATCGACACACAACGTTCATTGGTCCAAAAGTAACAATTTGCAGTGAACCGTAATCTACTTCAACGTTATAAAAATTGAATGCAGGTCGGTAGGAGTTAAACCTTTTCATATTGTTGATTTCGATTCCATTTCAATCATCGATTCCGTTCAACTTCATTCCGAACTTCGTGATGCTCGTCAGTTTGACTTGCTGTTTTATATCTTTGACTTGCTTTGACCTCTAAGCTTAAGTGAAACCTTGCTTCAAGGTTTTTGACCTCTTTGGTTTGTACATCTAATAGATATTATTTTTAAAAATGAAATATCAACTGAAAATTAAAGAAAACCATGAGTTCTTTTTTATTTTCAAAGTTAGTAACGTGTATGTTTGTCTATTCAAACTTACCAAAACTTCAGATTAAATTGAAATTTTAATATTAGTCGTGACAGACATGAACTAACCGTGATGTGTAATGAGATATTCAGTTTTTTTACATCCTCTTTTTGTGAATTAATAATTAATTATTACTTATATGATCAATTGAGTATTATTGAATTATTTAATTTTACACGCAATTTTTCAAATTTTCACCTGACAATAACAAATACATCAGAAATCGGTTGAGCCGTTCACTCTACATTGTAGTTAGAAAACGTTTGTATGGAAAAATGAAATGAGCTGTTTTTAGGATTTTCCCGGCAATTATTCGATTGTTTTGTTCCTTACAAACCATCCTTGGACTTCAACGAACATTTCTGAAAAATAATTGGCAAAATTGGTTCAGGCGTTGTTGAGTTATGCTCTTACCAACACATTTTGCGATTCATTTTTATATTATAGGTATATATATATATATATATATATATATATATATATATATATATATATATATATATATATATATATATATATATATATATATATATATATATTTATATATATCACACAATACATATGATATATGAGTGTGTGGTTTCAGTGTTGATATTTTGGTGTATTGTTCATTCACTTGAAGCAATGAAAGAAAGTGAATTTTTATTGATTTTAACATTTTTCTGCATGTCATCAGTGCAGTTTTTACAGTTGAATAAGCTCAAGTAAAAGTATGTATCGAGAGATTTACGGGAGTTGAATTCAGTTTAGTTCGTTCAAGTTCTTGACATGTTGATGGCGGAGCGGTTATTGATGCAGCAATTGTTGGAGCTGCTGTTGATGGAGCTGCTGATATTGAAGTATCGGTTTTGTAGTAGATGTTGTTTATGCATCTGATGCTGAAGCATCAGTTGTTGTATCAGCTGTTGTTGATGGAAATGATGTTGTTTCATCATTTGTTGTAGCATCAGTTGTTGTTTCATCAGTTGTTGTAGCATCAGTTGTTGTAGCAACTGTTGTTGACACTTCTGATGTTGTTGTTGCAGCTGTTGTTGGAGCAGCAGTTGTTGGTGCAGCAGTTGTTGGTGCACCTGTTGTTGGCGCAGCTGTTGTTGGAGCAGCAGTTGTTGGAGCAGCAGTTGTTGGAGCAGCTGTTGTTGGAGCAGCAGTTGTTGGAGCAGCAGTTGTTGGTGCAGCAGTTGTTGGTGCAGCAGTTGTTGGTGCAGCTGTTGTTGGAGCAGCTGTTGTCGGTGCAGCAGTTGTTGGTGCGGCAGTTGTTGGAGCAGCAGTTGTTGGTGCAGCAGTTGTTGGTGCAGCAGTTGTTGGAGCAGCTGTTGTCGGAGCAGAAGTTGTTGGTGAGGCAGTTGTTGGCGCAGCTGTTGTTGGAGCAGCCGTTGTTGGAGCAGCTGTTGTTGGGGCAGCAGTTGTTGGAGCAGCTGTTGTTGGAGCAGCAGTTGTTGGAGCAGCAGTTGTTGGAGCAGCAGTTGTTGGAGCAGCAGTTGTTGGAGCAGCAGTTGTTGGAGCAGCAGTTGTTGGTGCAGCAGTTGTTGGTGCAGCAGTTGTTGGTGCAGCTGTTGTTGGTGCAGCAGTTGTTGAAGCAGCTGTTGTTGGGGCAGCAGTTGTTGGAGCAGCAGTTGTTGGAGCAGCTGTTGTTGGAGCAGCTGTTGTTGGAGCAGCAGTTGTTGGAGCAGCAGTTGTTGGAGCAGCAGTTGTTGGTGCAGCAGTTGTTGGAGCAGCTGTTGTTGGAGCAGCAGTTGTTGGAGCAGCAGTTGTTGGTGCAGCAGTTGTTGGTGCAGCAGTTGTTGGTGCAGCAGTTGTTGGTGCAGCTGTTGTTGGTGCAGCAGTTGTTGGAGCAGCTGTTGTTGGTGCAGCAGTTGTTGGAGCAGCAGTTGTTGGCGCAGCTGTTGTTGGAGCAGCAGTTGTTGGAGCAGCAGTTGTTGGAGCAGCAGTTGTTGGTGCAGCAGTTGTTGGAGCAGCTGTTGTTGGAGCAGCAGTTGTTGGAGCAGCAGTTGTTGGTGCAGCTGTTGTTGGTGCAGCAGTTGTTGGAGCAGCTGTTGTTGGGGCAGCAGTTGTTGGAGCAGCAGTTGTTGGCGCAGCTGTTGTTGGGGCAGCAGTTGTTGGAGCAGCAGTTGTTGGAGCAGCAGTTGTTGGTGCAGCAGTTGTTGGAGCAGCAGTTGTTGGAGCAGCTGTTGTTGGAGCAGCTGATGTTGGTGAAGCTGTTGTTGGTGCCGCAGTTGTTGGAGTAGCTGAAAAAATTTGGTGATAAAAATCAAGTGGAGCTAACCCTTTCCATTCGCTTTCCGTGTCGTAGAGTAATAGAAAGTCTTACCAGGGTCCCAATCTCTGCAAGCATCAACGTTGTTTTCGTTGCGGAGAACGACACACAGATCTTCACCAACTATTTGATGAGCGCATTGTCTTATATCATAAGTTTTAGTGAAAGGCCAAATTCCTGAAATATACAAGTATTATCAATTTATAGTTCATCATTTCGAAAATCGAAATTAAAAAAAAAATTTTTTTCAGGAAATAATATTTGGCGACCAAAAATTCCAGTGATTTTGTTTTTCACATCGTCTCATTTGTGCAAGTGTAGACTTTCAATGATTCGATTACAATCGCATTAATATTGTAAGTATTATTGAGGCACTGGCCAGCTAAACATAGCAAAGCTGATTGTTTTCCAAATATCTTGTTCAGCAAGTGAAGTTTTCACTACTATATTGTGAAAACTACACTTCACAAAATCGTACAATATTTATTAATATTATTTAGTAATATCTGCCTTATAACAGAGCTACAGAGTACATCTTATCTCAAAAACCTATCTTGTTGTACATGATGAGATACTTGATAGTGCTCGGCACATGCTCAAATCAAGATCTTTCCACTCATTATAGCATAACAGCTTCTAGGTAGAATTTTCAACTAAATCGACAAGTGCATAAACTACTGGAAAGTTTATAACCTTGTCCAAGGAACTCCCATTACTTACCTTATTATACCTTTACTTGGAATGGAATTGCCTCGTATATGTGGAAAACTCTCAACGGAGTAAGAACAACTAATGGTATCTGTCCTTAATCATTCAACGAATGAGGAATAATAGAGTCATCATATCACGAATACGAAGAAGCATTTAGCTGCAAAATGTTGATTTTTTATCTTCAGGAGTCAAGAACTCTCCCCTTCAATAACTTTTTTGTACTATCATAGGTATATATGTTTTTCATTTTATATTTTACATCTATTTGGATACGTTTTTTTACGTTTTTGAAATGATGTTATTTGCAATCTATATCCATGCACTCGTGAATATATACTTCTAATTCTTCTCGTGCCAACGCTTACAGCGTGTAGGCGATCATCCACTCATTCTATAATACGTAATTGCCCCTCCGTAGCTAGCGCGAATATATCACCCACGTTTTTCACTCCACACAAGTTTTTGATATCGCACAACCATGAATACCGTTTTCGGCCTGGACCTCTTCTACCTTTTATTTTACCCATTAATATTAGTCTTAGGATCTCATATTTATTGCCTCGGAGTATGTGGCCTAAATAAGAGATCTTGCGTTGCTTCATATTTTTTAATAACACTCGCTCGACGCCGGCTCCTCTAAGTACTTCCTCATTCGTTATTCGGTCCACCCAAGGAATTTTTGATAACCTGCGGAGTGTCCACATCTCAAAAGCCTCTATGCGGTTCATGAATTTCATTCTGAGTGACCATGTTTCAGCCTAATATATATATATATATATATATATATATATATATATATATATATATATATACATATATATATACTATACTTTATACCCTATATATATATGATATGTATATAGATATATATATATATATATATATATATATATATATATATATATATATATATATATATATATATATATATATATATATATATATATATATATATATATATATATATATATATATATATATATATATATATATATATATATATATATACCCCTATACGATGAATAAATGAAGTGCAGAAAAAAGCAGCTATAATGATTCCTGCAGAATTTTAGATGGATGCTTCGTGTCTCTATCAACAGTCAATTAAGCCACCCAACTCAGCTTGTTTAACAATTCCAGCACCTATGTTAGAGCATGGTTTGAAGTGGTCTTGAGTAACATACAAATGTCGAACTATGTTTGAATCCTACTACCAATTTAGAGCTTTATTTTATGTTCGTTAGTTTGCGTATTAATCTCTGTGACTTATAGGCTATACATATTCATAAGATATTTTGTTGGACAGTGTACGTCATCCACACTACCATTAAAGTGTTTGAAATTTGGAATATGTCAAATTGGTCACAAATGTAGAGACGAATTACTTACCAGTTTCATATTTCAGAGCGAGACACACGTAGGAACCAGACTCCATCGCCGAACCGATTTTGATATCTTTCGGGAGTCTGCTGTTAGCTCTGTTACATTCTACAGTGAATCCATCGTCATCAATTTGACAAAACTGGTGACTGGCTGAAAATATAAATATTTTCTAATGAAACTTCAACGTTTCACTATTTTAGTACTGTACTTATATTATTCGCCCGGTAATATGGTAAAGAAATGTTGCATATCTAAATTAGTTTTTATTGGTCTCGAAAGGAATTTTCTCAAGAACAGATTATAGAAATTTAAAAAGATTTTCCACAAATTCTATTGTACTTTTTGAAAACATATTAAAATATTCACAATTTCATAATAATGAGAATAGAATGCGATAAGTGTGTTATTATGTGAATCATTCACTCTAAAAAATCAATAAAATTAATTTTCACATATACAAAGAATAAATTGTGTAGATAGATACAGTAACTTCATCGGCGTCAATAATCGTACAACCAAGATACCTATATTTGAATTTGAATTTTATATCTGATGCAAATCCATTTTGACGATGCATTTGAAGAGAAAACACTTTTTAATGTATCTGTAATTAGATTTGCTCTGAAGAATGACGATCGTACGAAAGCCATCGTAATTGTGAAATCGTCGAATGAATGTATTACTACAAAAATGTGTTTTTAGCTACTTTATTGGGTAATTTGACGAATAAGTAATGATAAAATAGGTACATCTCATGAGTGAGGGTCGTTCTATATGAAATCCAACAAAGAAAATCTTTAATTCATGGCTACTTGCAAATATATTGACCATTATTCAGAAGTATTAAATAATACATTTTTGTTTCAATCATTAGATTAGTAATTTGTATTTTCATTTTGTTTACCTGCAGAACAGTGTGAAATGAAGCGATAAATGATGTAATTATTGAAGGAGAGATTATCTAAGGACTATCTGAATTAATAAACTAAATTTATAACCATCCTTGGTATTTGATTGATAAAGGAGATGGAAGATAACATTGATGTTTGCAAAATATTTAGTGTTTTCATAATTTTTAGTGCCCATTCTTTCAGATGTCCAGTTGATTATGTCTAACAACAGATCTACAACACCATGTTCAACTGATTTCGGAAGGGGTGGGTGTCCGTAGTAGCCGGACGCTCCCCTCAAAAAGGTTTCAGAGGATGAGCTGAGAAAAGGCTTTGATTTCTTAGTGATACTTCGGAGCATTTAGACAAATAAATTGTCAGATATGTTGAAACATCAAGCCATGTAAATTTCTTTTATCAAGTTATTTTGAAATACTTTCAATTTTCTGCGAATGACTGAATGAATAAAATACAAGTATTCTTGGTTTTTGTACAGAATCGCCATCACCTGTGAGAGTATTGAGCTCAGCAGGTTCAATCAATCATTTTCACATTCTTAGTATATAAATTTGTTGTATTATTTTTACTATGTGGCGGTCACTCAGTTTGTTTATGATTTTTTCACCAAGTCTATGACAATGCAATTCTTTGTTTGAACCTGCTCATTTTTAATGCACCCCTGAAACGTCATCAATATGGGCATATTTTGATACATATTTGACATGATACTGAAAATGAAATTATTTAATACTCTACTGGAAATAGTACTGAAAAGAAACATTTTTCTAGATTATATAAAACATTTCTTGAAAACGATGATTATTTGTTATGAGAATGATTGAGTATTATACTCGTAAAACACGAAAATAGTGAAATAAAGAAAATCTTGAAATGTTATTTTTCACATGAATAAAACAATGATGCGAAACCAAATAAAATATAAAATACAGAGATTGGTATTTCAATGATTTCAACGATTTTGTGGAGATGCTTACATAATATACATTCAAAGGCCTGATTTCTGAAGAACTAAACTTTGATATGCATGAAAAACGCTAAGATTTTTGATTTGCTCATTGTGTTTATTCATGTTGGTAAATATTTTTATGTTATTTTTACGATTGAAGATATTTTTAAATTTTGGATGTAGGATCTACATAATATCAAAAAAAGTTTGAAATGAAAATCTTGTAGAACTAGGGGGCAAAATGTTCTCTTTAACTTTAATAATGTAATGAAGTCATTAATATTATGTTTATTTACTAATGCAAATTTTTGATTAAACTAATTATTTTCTTGTTATATTTGAGATTCAACTTACGTGGTTCTATTGTGGGTGAATTAACTGAAAGAAAAAATCAAATTAGTGGTTTTCACAGATTTATTTGTACGTCATATTTTTCATATCACTTATGTATGAATATCAGAGACTTTTCTTAAGAACAGTTACAAATTTAGGCATATTTAAACGTATATAATCTCAATCCTTCAAAATTTGTAATTCAAAGTGAAATATCCCAGTTCATCGATGATTTCTGTTATAACCCCTGAATATTAACTGCAAATTTTATGTGTTCAACTATTCCAGAATACAAACAGAAATATTGAAATATTGCTCTTTCAATATGAGTAATTGAATAACAAATATTTTAAATTTTTGAGAGCACTTTGAAATTTAATGGTAAATTAGTTACCTTCCCTAACATAACCTCTGATCTTATAGATTTGATATGAAACTTTTGAACTCACATGGTAAGGACTCAGTACATTCAGAAACACTATTTTGGTCTTCGAGTACATCGCAGAGAATTGCACCTCCAACCAATTTGCGAGCACATTGTTGTATATGATGAGTTTGTCTGAATGGAATTATTCCTGAAATTAGAAATATATACATATATATATATTTCTTGAAATTGATTTATTGCCTGTTTGAGGTATTTATTTTGAAAGTTTTTAGCATTAACAGGCTTTTTTAATATGAAAAAGTTTATTTCTGTTGACGTTTCGTTGTTATATTACTTTTGTATTTTTTTAATATTAGTTTTGACAAAGTTGTAATATAACAACGAAACGTCAACAGAAATAAACTTTTTCATATTAAAAAGCCTGTTAATGCTAAAAACTTTCAAAAATATATATATATATATATATATATATATATATATATATATATATATATATATATATATATATATATATATATGTATATATATATGTAAATATATTCTCTTCTTTGAGTACTCTGCAGTAGAGGCGAAATCAAGAACACACAATCTTCAATCTGTCATCTATATTTCGGACACTAATGCGGTCCTTCATCAGGATGATTTGACCTGTGGTACAGACCAACAAACACGCGAAAAAACTCATCTACAAGAGACAGGTGTCTCGGACGTCGAAAATACACAATAATAAAATATTATATACTATATATATATATATATATATATATATATATATATATATATATATATATATATTATATTATATTATATATTATATCAACAAATTTTTTAAAAAGCTAACAATCATCAAATACTTATAACAATATCGAGATTAATAAGTATTTGATAATTGTTGGCTTTTTAAAAAAATTTGAATATTTTATTATTGTGTATTTTCGACGTCCGAGACACCGGTCTCTTGTAGATGAGTTTTCTTCCTGTGTTTTTTGGACCACAGGTCAAATCGTCCTGATGAAGGACCGCATTAGTGTCCGAGATATAGATAACAGATTGAAGATCGTGTGTTCTTAATTTCGCCTCTACTGCCGAGTACCCAAAGAAGAAAATTTGAATATATATATATATATATATATATATATATATATATATATATATATATATATATATATATATATATATTTATATATATATATATAAATAAACAAATATATATATATATATATATATATATATGTATATAAATATATATATATATATATATATATATATATATATATATATATATATATATATATATATATATATATATATATATATTTATAAGGGAAATAAAGTTTTTGTGTTAATGGCACTGAATGCAATATTTAAGAGAATGAACACTAGAGCATTTACCACTTCCATTGAAGTGAAGCAACGATTTCAATCTCCAAGCATCTTCTTGTGTCTCCAAGTGAACTATCGTAGAGAAATGAATACTCCACAGTCAGTAGTTGAAAATCAGTAGAAAACATTTCTCAGATTACGGACAAAAATAAAAATTTAAATGATTAAAATTGAATTAATTAATTAATTTCAAATTTGAAATATTCAAAACAAAAATTAGGCTGTAATCTGAGATATGTTTCTTACTGATTCCTATTGATGGAATTGTGGAGTATTTATTACTCTACGATAGTTCACTTGGAGTCACAAGAAGAAGCTTGGAGATTGAAATCGTTGCCTCACTTGGATGGACGTGGTGCGACTGACGAATTCCTTGCAGAACGAAACATATGTCTCGCACTTGCATCAGGTGTGGCATCGATTTCAATATTTCTCTGTCATTTATCCCTTGGAGGATAATGGAGACATCACATCGTACACGTTCACATATCTAGCTCTACTATAACATTCCTTCGGTTAATTTGAATTTTTCGAAAGAATGTTCTAGTGTTCTGAAAACTTTTGAAAAAATTGTTGGAAGTCCGCCATCCTGTTTTGATTGCGAAGGGACTCGTGAATTTCAATTCCTGCATGTATATGTTCTATAATTTTTTGAGGATTTCTATCGATCCCAAAAGCATCCTTTCATTTTGAAGCGGGGTTCTCTGCCTCCGCTCAATGCCTCCTTGAAGTTAATATATGTATATATATATATATATATATATATATATATATATATATATATATATATATATATATATATATATATACTCAAATATTCGGTTTTTACCAGTCTAATCGATTCAATATATCAAACATAAATTTTGGTTTATAGGTATAATTAATATATTGAAATTCGAAGAATGTTACAGTGAACGTTTCGATGGAGTTTTCATCCTCATCCGCAGAACGTTCACTGGCCGCCGTTACATTTCTAACTGACTCCACCTTCATTAGGACTGTAAGTACTATAAGTAAAAAAATATATAAGCATAAAAAAAATTTTTTTTCTAAAGACCTAGAAATGTAACGGCGGCCATCGAACGTTCTGCTGAAGAAGATGGAAATTCTATCGAAATGTCCACTGTAACATTCTAACATTCTTTGAATTTCAAAATATCAATTATACCTGTTAACCTATATGTTATAATTATTTACATATTATGTATAACAATAATATTTTGGTATAATAAGTATTTTAATTTTTGAAATGATAACTTACCAGTTTTGTATGTTACCTCTAAACAAACGAATTCGTTAGTTTTTCTGACGTTATCATCTTTCAGATCATCTGGTAATTCACTGTTTGCTCTGGTGCATTCAACGGTGTTGTCATCGTCATCAACAATACAGTACATTCCGCTTGCTGAAAAATAAAGTATTTTCAATAGTGTGACAATGATATAATCATTCATATACAACATGCATATTTTACATTTTCATCAAATACTCAAATCTCTTAAATGTTGGAAGGTGACAAAATTGATGAACTCCTGACCATCCGTAGTTGGCGCCACTACTACAGTGTTCCCTATTGTTGAGCCCCTTTTACTTTACATACACGAAGATAGCGTATAAATTAATCAAATTGAAACGCTCACACAATATCAATTCATTATTTGGGATCCTAACCCAGATCTGTAGAATCCTATAAGCAATGCTCCCATAGGACAGTAACCGTAATGCTCTATTTGACACCTACCAACAATAGGTGCTAACTAGGGAATACATACATATCATTCTATATGTTCAAATATCATTGTGTCAGTTTTTGACGTGAAACTTCTTTAGGTGTGACTTGAAGCATTGAAGTAAAACTTCTTTAGGGGTAACTGAATGTTTTTCATGACTACAATATAAAGAAAATTGCTAAGGTAATTGACGTATTCATACTATATACTCTTTTCATCTATTTTGGAGAACAGTAGCTGATCTATGAGCCAGAAATATTCGAAGCGAATTATTCCGATATATCAGCTATAAATACTCCCAGTTTTTGAAGTAAAACTTCTTTTGGTTTGACCCAAACTTTTGAAGTAGAACTTCGTAAGGGGTAAGTGAATGTTTTTCATGACTACAACTCAATGAAAATTCCTCAGAATATTAAAATATTCATACAGTGTATTATTTTCCACTATTCAGGAGAATAATAGCTGATCTATGAGCCGGAAATAATCGCAGCAAATTATTCCGATATATCAGCTATAAATACTCCCAGTTTTCGAAGTAAAACTTCTTCAGGTTTGACCTGAACTTTTGAAGTAAAAATACTCAACAATTTAACAGAGTATTCATACAATTCTGCATAATTCTGCAATTGATGAATGGTTATTTGACAATGGCTTATCGCTAAATGTGCGTAAATCTAACTCCATAGTTTTAGGTAGAAATAAATCCCTTGAGACTAATAAAAATGTGGATATAACTGTGAAGTAAAATATTTAAGCATAATGTTGAACGAAAAATTGAGTTTCAATGATCATGTTGATTTCATATCATCCAAAATCTTTGAATATATAATTTTTTGAAAAGAATAAGAAAAAATTTGTCGAGATAAATGAGAGTATTATTGTTCAAATCAATATTAATGCCACATTTTAAATATTCCTCCACTTTGTTATGTGGTTTGACAATTGCCGAAAAAATCAACAATAACAAAAGCTACAAAAGAGAGCCGTGCGAAAAATTTTGAAATGCAATAGGTATACCACTGTTAAAATTATTCTAAAGTTTTTGGAACTAATTAATGTTTGTTAAACAAAGAATACTCTTTGCTTCATATATATCCATATTCAAAATGAAAAATCAGTTGCTTTCATGTAATGTAATAAAATGTGTATAAGTCAGTGATGTGCATGGGTATTATACTGAAAATATTGATAGTTTTTATATCCAAATTTGAAAGCTTTCTGAATATAAAAAGAAGATATACTACAACGATTTTAAGGCTTTCAATAATTTACCAGGTATATTTAAAACTAGTACTACTATTAAGTTATTTAAGCGTGAAGAAAGTATATTTTCAATAGTGAGATGAGTATGTTATTCAAAATTGACAGTTGCAAATATGTAAATTTTTTGTATAACTTCAGCTAAATGAATACTATTATTATTAACATAAACAAACAAAGATTTCAAATTAAATTTTCTAGATTCATAACAAATCAATAAACTGAAAAATTCAGGACTTTGACCAAATAGTTGATGTTATAAACTGCTCTCTACGAAATATTTTGGAAGACAGAATTCAAAGTGCAGGTCCAAATGATTATCCCACCCTTAGTTTTCAAAGCTAATGTTTATTCGGATTCTCAGATTCTCTTGTTTTTCTCTATATTCTGACACTCTAGAATATGTAAAAACCTGCCTTTGTAAAATTGTACCAGTATTAATGCCCGATATAGGTAAGTGAGTATATTAATGTTTCAATATATACGTTTTTAAATTCTAACATGGCCTCTTTTAACTTAGTGATTTTCTCTGTGTCACAAACTTGAAGAACTTCCACTTCAATCACGTGTAAATGTTACACGAACTAAGTTTTTTTATAGAAAGAATAATCGTGAGGAAGTGTCTAAAAGAGTCATCGTTTATTGTTAGTTACCGAATCTGTGGTAACTATCTTTATTAAGAAAAGTGGGATTCAGGGAAAAGTGTCACAGATTGATTGAATCATACTTGAGGGATAGGAAACATTGCACAATGGTCAATGACTCTACAAGTGATGTGCGAAAATTTAATATAGAGGTACCACAAGTTTTGGGACCTCATTTGTATCTGCTATATGTACATGGTCTGAAATTTTTGGAGATGAACTGTATTTTATGAAACAGTGTTCGTATTTTCTACTTCTGACCTTACAGAATCCCAGTCTATAGCTTAGCTTTAATAAACTTACTATTAACACAGAGAAAACGGTATATATGACTGTGAACATAAGACAAAAAAAACTCTATTATTGTTTCAAATTCAAATGGAATTAGACTGAAAAAGGTTGAGGAATACACATATTTGTATCTGACTATTGCAGATAATTCGACATGGAATGTGATGAATAAAATATTACCGGTGGTTGGTACAACTGAAAGATGCTCCGGACAACTCAAATATTCAACTAGGAAATTACTTTTTACTATCTTTGTTAAACCATATTTCACATATTGCATTCCTATTTGGGGTACAACTTCGAGTTATGTAGTACAAAGGTTACAAAGATTTCAGAATAGATCCATAAAAATTACTTTTCAAATGAACTATCTCATACCAACAGTTGATGTATATAAAGAAACTAGGCTGATGAAAATTGAAAGTATCAGATTATTCGAACAAGTTGAACTCATTTTTAGCATTGAAAAGATATTGTTGAAATCAAATGTAGTATTAGAGGAAAATGAGAAGAATCGTATCTATTGAATTAGGAAGAGGTTCCTTGAGAAAATACTATGCTAGAAGAACAAAAGCTCAAAATTCTCCTATCTATAAGTATATGTGCATATAACTTTTTTCTGAATATGTTACTAATGTAACCAAATTAATAAAATAATGGCCATAATCTTAAATTGTTTTCAAATCAATAGTCCAGATTCACCACTCAAGATCTGTTATATTTATGTGTCCATATATATATATATATATATATATATATATATATATATATATATATATATATATATATATATATATATATATATATTTTTTGAAAGTTTTTAGCATTAACAGGCTTTTTAATATGAAAAAGTTTATTTCTGTTGACGTTTCGTTGTTATATTACAACTTTGTCAAAACTAATAAAGTTGTAATATAACAACGAAACGTCAACAGAAATAAACTTTTTCATATTAAAAAGCCTGTTAATGCTAAAAACTTTCGAAATAAATACCTCAAACAGGCAATAAATCAATTTCAAGATATATATATATATATATATATATATATATATATATATATATATATATATATATATATATATATAAATATATAGTTAAGAGGTTTTCGGTATTTACCTGAGATTTACGTTGCTTGTTTATTTATAACAGCCGTTTACATATAAACGTAAACGGCTGTTATAAATGAACAAGCAACGTAAATCTCAGGAAAATACCGAAAACTCTTAACTCCATTTTCAGCCTGACAAACCTTGTTCTTAATTTATGATATTGTCGGTACAAAATTTCTAGAAGGTATTGATATATTATCGCAAGTAGACATTGATTCAATCTGAAAATGAAGCTGTAAGAGCTCGGTCAAGATACTCAATTTTAAACCAAAAATGATGTAGATTCCTCACGTGGAATTTTGTGTTGTTTTGTTCTGTGTTTTTTCTTTTTAATCAACTTTCAAGTGTGAACATTTAATAACTTGGACTACGCCGTTCTGATGGGAGCCAATTAGCTTGAAACATATGTAAACGGCTGTTATAAATAAACAAGCAACGTGATTCTCAGGTAAATACCGAAAACTCTCAACTCCATTTTCAGCCTGACAAACCTTGTTCTTACTATATATATATATATATATATATATATATATATAAATATATTTCTTGAAATTGAAAAAAAAAAAAAAAAAAAAATAAAAACTTTCGAAATAAAATAATATATATATATATATATATATATATATATATATATATATATATATATATATATATATATATATATATATATATATATATATATATATATATATATATATATATTTTGAAAGTTTTTAGCATTAACAGGCTTTTTTAATATGAAAAAGTTTATTTCTGTTGACGTTTCGTTGTTATATTACAACTTTGTCAAAACTATATATATATATATATATATATATATATATATATATATATATATATCAGTGTATTTTTTCATTTTTCATTTTACTATTTTTGTTATACTTTTATATTAATTTTGTGCTCAATTATCATTTGAGTGATATGGATTCATATTGTACAGGCAATTGTACCAGTTTGTATTGTAAACTGTTTTATGGTCAGAAAAAAAGATTCATTTATATTGAAAAAACTTACGTGGTTCAGGCGTAGGTTGAGGTTTTGGTTCTGAAAAATGAAAAGAAAATTTCATTAAAAAATGTTACATGTATCTCAAAGAACATCATAAATCAATTTTGCATGAAAATCTACCTATTTTGTGAATTTTTTTTAGGAAAACACATACCTGGAACTGTTTCGATGCACTTGGAAACATCGTTATTGTTTTTCAGAACAACACATAACTTTCTACCAGATCGTTCATTGGCGCACTGTTGAATGTGATGTTTCTGTTTTAATATGAATCCTGCAAGAAATACGGTTAGCTTGTAATATGGATGTAAAACTCGTTAAAAGTATTTCGATTCGAAAATGAATAACAGATAAAAATTGTATTTTAAATATCTATGAGAATAGAATTCGATGCAAATATCATAAGCAATGAAAAAATCTTTCCACTGGTATTCATAACACTCATTACTCATAAGAAACGAATTCTTCGAAAAATTGATCTAATATACAATTTTCCAGCATTGTTTCTCATTTTTAACACAACAATTCATCATTTGCCCTTTGTTAGTATCGAAAATACATCGAATCCGCTAAGAATAGTGACGAATCATTTTCGTGATAATACATCGTTTCGATGTCAACATATCAATGATTAAAATTTGGATGTACTTTTAGACAGGCGAAAAAGACTGAATAACTCTCTCCACAATGAATAAAATCTATATAAGAATATAAAGAAAAAAGTCAATAATAGAATATAAACATTTAAAAATCTCACCAGTTTTGTAAGTGACATCTACGCAAACATATTTGTTTTTAACTACGACACCAGGTACTTTCAAATCATCAGGAAGTTGGCTGTTTCTTTCATTACACTCAACACGGTCACCATCGTCATCTACTACACATAACACTCCACTACCTGAAATTAGATAATATGTTTAGCCACTGTTAATAATAATCTTCAATTTTGGACTTGCCCGAATTAGAAATAGATTTGCTCTAAGCAAAATCTAAGGGAAAAATTAAATAATAGATTCTTCGATATTTAATAGATTCTTCATAAAGAACGACTTTGATTGTAACTCAGCGATAAATGAGAAAGTTGATTCAAGTCGTGCATCCTACTGAACAGAAAAAAAATCCTCTGTATCGAGTCAATAGCGACAACAGGGAATCAGCTAAATCGCGGAATTCTATGTTAAAGATGTTTAAGCTATGAGTTAAATGTTTTTCACGTAGAGGTGGCGCTAATAATGTGTTATGTTCTACTGTTATTGTTTCATATACGTGAACTGAGGTATATATTCATACCTACTTTCTGATAGTGTAGGTATTCCTATTACAGAGGAATAAAACTTTTTTCTCGCTGGACTGACCTGGATTATAAAAACGTTAGGATAATTAAAATTGAATTGGATTTGCTTCCACAATACGCCCCTTCTATGAACAATAGCTGGGAAAGAAATATTACTTCGAGTAACATCTAGCATTCAGATCAGCATCGGCATGATCTGCCCGACGCTGTGTGAACGTTATCAGCCGAGCAGAAAGTGCCGACGCCTTGCACTTAACAATTATCCCTAGAAGGATAATGGGGGTGGGGGGGGTCAAAATTGTAATATCTAGAACAACGGTACAAATCGACGACGAGGAGGCATATGGAAGTTAATTCCGGACCTCATTAAAATTCAGTGGATCTCAGTACTTCGAGTAATAAATGAAAAATTGAAAAAAAAACATCGATTGGCTTCACTTGTTTACGATTCACTTGAAGGCCGGTTTCCGTGGCTTAGTTGGGAAAACACTCGACTATGGTGCGGTAGAACTCAGGTTCGAGTCCCGCTGAAGGTATGGATGTTTGTGTTTGTCTTCGATTTAGGTAGTTCAATGAACTGTATATGCTGGGTAATGTACATTGATTACAAGCCTAATGGCTGTTTCGAACCGACGGACGTTAAACTTTAGGTCCAGTGAATTAAAAAAAAATCACTTGAATAAAATGGTGAACCATTCAGAAGGTGGTTGAAATTCATCAACGCCGACAAAAAAAAGGTGAACTAATTGACAGTTTGAACAGCAATGTTTGTTTTCAATATAATTATTTTATATTCTAATTATTGATGTCAATTGATAATAAGTTACAAAAAAAAAATATTTTAGTTAACATGTATTCATTGAGGTTTTGTGAAATCGATATTATGACGCTATAATGGCATTATTAATGCGACAAATGAATTGAACATGTTGGGTATTCTTCAGTATAAATAAAAAGTCAAGCACGAAATAATATATAAGAAACTCATTGAATATTGAACAAAGAAGGATTTTTTGAAGATTAGCAAGAAGATATTCAGGAATAGCTTAAAGTTGGACAACTTTCTTCAAGGGAAGGTAAGAAGCAATTCTAAGTATCCTTGGGAAAATCATCCAAAAATTTGAAACCTCGGTCACTTCCGCCAAATTATTTTACCCATAAGTTACATGTAACACATTTTGAACTTCTTTTAATATATAATTTTCCTGATATTTTTTTTATTTTGTGTTGCGATTTTGCAGATTAGGCTTTGGAAAACTTCAGAAAAATGTTTTGGTTACAAATGATCCGTTCCTTCTTTCACATTTACCGGCCCAAAACAACACCATTTCGTTTTACTTTCTCCCTTTTTTCACATATTGATTTTATTTTTTTTTTTTTTTATTATAGGTATTTCTGAATTATATTTGTTTCATTTCAAATCTTCAAACCAGGTCACTTCAGTTTCGTAAACAATTCGGTGGTTTACAAAAAACGGTACCTAAAAGATGGCTCAACCTAACGCATGCGCACAAACGATTTCTCAAATTGCCATAAATAGTATGTTTTCGATTGATATAAAAGACAAAATTATTAGTGTTGTATTATAGATAACAATTCGAGAGATAATTTATTGTTGAAAAAGTGATATTTTTTATAATACTTACCTTTGGAGTTAAGGCTTTCTTTTCTGGGCAGAGCAAAACCTGAAAAAAAAACAGGAATTACATTCCTTACAATGTCATGATGGACTATCGAGGCTAATAAGAATATCCTGGCATATAAAACACATTTTTAAAATTAATAGTCAACCCATTCTACTATTTCCGAAAGTATTCAATGACTATTTCTATTTATGTCACTATGCATTGAACAGAATGCCTAAAATTTTATTACCGCTTGAAAATTCTTCATTGTATGAACGGTTGTTTGCGATTGTTGAAAGATTTTAAACTTTCGAATACAAATAATTTTTAACCCCATGGACGCATAATTAATTGCCATCAGTGTATAATAAAATTGATAGACAAATTGTCAACCCTGACGTATTTCCTTTTTCAATGAAACTTCAAAGCAATACAAGTCTTGGAACGCCTGAACTGATTTCAATATACAGTTAGTTTCGCCTATTACAGTATTATTATTATGAACATAAAGACAACCTACCCCAACCTTTTCATTTCTGTGTTCTGACATATATAGGATTAAATCTGTGATTATTACAATAAATTCAGTAGTTTCAAGGCTGGTTCTCTATTGAAGATTCATTTTTAGCGTATAATAATATTGACTTACCTAGTTCGGCACAAATGACCACAATCGAAACTACAATAAGGAACTTCATTATTTCCGGTCTATTAGAAATATTGAAGCAGAATGAAAAAATGCCACTTGTGACCTATTTTATATACTTTTGTATATACATATATTCATATCTTAGACGAGGTATTGATAAAAATCTAAATCTCATCAATCAAAATGAAACAATCCGTACTTCAACAAAGTGAATATATCTGAAAATAGAATATAGTGCGAACGACGACAAACTACATAATAACATAATCTCATTGACGCTAAATACAATACTTCAGTAGATAAGTCCTGTTTTAAATACTTTTATATTTTTTCAGAGATATGTCATCTTTTTGAGACATTGCTCGGCTTAAAACTCAGTTTATCCCCAATCCATTTGGATATCCTTTGAATGAATCACAGTGAGTATATATATATATATATATATATATATATATATATATATATATATATATATATATATATATATATATCAATTCAATATAAGAGTTGTTTAGACCTTATGGGGTATAAGCACAAACTCTTCCTTATTAAGCCAAGCTTTCGAATTTATTCAGTTCATCATCAGGGCAATCAACCAATAAAAGCATCTTACAATCACAACATAAATTACTGAATTGACAATTTACATACATAAATCGAGTTGAGGTAAGTGGTAAATCTACATCGACCACTGAATTCCCCTATCACAATACATAGCAAAACCATATAACACAATATAACAATATAATTTATCAGTTCATAAACGATTGATTCAGACAATTTTTCACACATATTACTGATTATCATTTTCGCGGTTTTAAACAATGTTATGTCAAAGGTTTAACCCTACTTTTATGTACTATTCTTCTCTGTTGGTGGTTCTTCTCCGGTCTTCTGTAATCCAGTAAGCATAAATTGTGCTGAGATCATCAGTATCTGACTTTTGTTCAGTTTGTCTACTTCATACATAATGCCATTGTTGTTATTTTCGAAGAGATTATATTGACTCTTTATGTGTTGAATCATATGATTAGGTGTCAAACTGTTTTAGCCCGTATTGCAACGAAAAACTCGTCTGTCCACGAGACTACCAACCTTGATGTTAATCCTTTTGTTAAGGCTGTCTGTAATGCCTTTGCCACAGTAAGCTGTTTTTTCTTGAAAGAAAACCCATGTTTAATTATACAAACTTTTTTTAACGGTCTTATTATATATATATATATATATATATATATATATATATATATATATATATATATATATATCTTGAAATTGATTTATTGCCTGTTTAAGATATTTTATTTCGAAAGTTTTTAGCAATAACAGGCTTTTTTGATATGAAAAAGTTCATTGTTGTTGACGTTTCGTTGTTATATTACAACTTTGTCAAAATTAATCAAATTAGATTAGTTTTGACAAAGTTGTAATATAACAACGAAACGTCAACAAAAATAAATTTTTCATATCAAAAAAGCCTGTTATTGCTAAAAACTTTCGAAATATATATATATATATATATATATATATATATATATATATATATATATATATATTAATTAATGAGATTGAATTCTCGCCTAACTCTTGGTGATTGTTAATAAAACTGGATTCTCAGAACATTGTATTAGCTCTAATCACTTCATAGATTATGATAAAACTAAATGCCTACACTCAGGTAATAAAGGTAAACGTTTAGACCTTCTGGAAGCAATTGAAATTAGCAGTTCTTGGAAGAGAAAAGAAGAAATTGTAAATGAACAATTAGATTTTCAACTATCCTCCCTACTCAAATCCATTTTGTAGATAGAAATTTGTTGTACATCTCTTATAGTAGTTTAGTCTTGAAAATGAGCTAACGCTCGAAACATGTTGACTATACATATTGTTAAATAAATCGTGAAACATTAAGCCAAGAGTTTAATTTATTTTAATATATATATATATTGATTCAATATAAGGGTTGTTTAGATCTTATGAGCTATAAGCACAAACTCTTTCTTATAAGCCAAGCTTAAAAAGAAAGAGTTCAATTCATTTTAGTCAATTTCTCCTGATCACATAACTCCTTAAAATAACTGCTATGGAGTCAAAGTGAATGTCACATTTATCAGCAAACGTATTCAATGTAGACAATGTCGACTGTATAATTCGTATTGATTAACTCCTCTCTGAAAAGAAATTTTATGCTCCTCACAAACTAAAGACTTCACGAAAATTCTCTGAACGGCCGTAAGATGGTATTGGTGGCAAGGATAAATGGGATGCCAAATCATGCTGCCATACTTCAACTTGCTAAGGATTAGGGTTTCAAATATTCTTATAAATGTTAAGGAATTATTGAAATAGGTGCCATTGCGTGAAACAAATGCTTATATTTATAATTTCAATTAATTCGATATTTTCTCTTTGTGAAAGAGATAATATAACTAGATAATATAAATTAATTATTCTCACAACAATTGTCAACATGGTCCAGCGCGAGCTGAAGTTGAACACAGTTGTCCGGTTATCTAATTTTATGATATAGTTTCAAATCGTCTGCGAACTTCAAATGTGGTGCTTTAATGTCATCCATTAGTTCAATATCAGTGGTTCACGATTAGACCCCTGAGGTATTTCAGAGGTAATCTTTCAATATCTTTCTGTTCACTAATGACATTTCTCAACTTGTTTTCACTGTTTGAACAATGTACATCCAAGATAATAGAACTGATATGACTATTTTTTGTCGCTAAAAAACTTTAATTTTCATCGTTAAAAAGCTGCATATGAAGAACATTCGCGGTGAAAGTATAAAGCCTGTCTCATTTGTGATAAGAGCAATTTTATGGAGGACACATCCGATGTGCGGCCGTATGTACATACACAGAAAAAAAAATTGAAATAAAAACTCCCCTTTACAACACTAACACATATAGTGTTCCATATTAGGAAATGAGAGAAATTCAATGTAAAATTTGTATTTACTATAGGAAGAAATTGGTTTTGAAAAAGCAGGTGAGGATTTAAGAAAATAATGAAATTCTTGAAACATCTTCATCTCCACTTCAACCATCAGCTATAACTATCAACACTTTCATAAATGTTGGCCGTTTGGACTGCTTTACAATAAACCGAAGATCCACTGAGTTTCGAAATGTAAATAGGTTTTTTTCAAACGTCCATTATTTGTCATCATTCAATCCAGCGAGCTTTTTCAGAAACGTTGCGATCATTCCATTCTTTGGTTTTTCGTACCGTAAATTTTCACAATCAATATATTCGATTTTCAATCAAATGGAGTAATGTTTGTTGAACGTCTGTTCATATTAGCGGCTTGTTCCATAAAATTCGGTAGCCGTAATTTCCACAACTTCTTAATTAATATAAGAACCATTGACTTTCGATTTCGCTTATCAACCACGAAATCTAAAAGGAGGAAATGAATGACCTGTTTCTTTCCCAAATTGTCTTTTAGTTCACTGGTATCAATTACCTCTTCAATTGTCTATTAATTTTCCTCTTAACCGTCAATACATATTAGTGAAAACTGGCCGACAACAAAGAAAAAAAACCATAATTTTGGTAGAAAATTTGATAGACGTTGGTCAATTCTAGGAAAGTAGTGCACTAGATAAAATTTTGTAACATTTCGGAAGTTAATGTAAAGTCAAGAGCTTCATGTCAAAAAATGGTTCGGCATGACAATAATAAAGAATTTATTATTGTCAACTGACTTTGCATACAATATTGGTTGGATCATTTTTAAGATCGATTTAACATCAAATTCGAATATGTAAGAAGTATTCACCAATTTCAATGGCTTGGACTATATGCTATAATTATACTAATCATTGGTTCAGCAGACTGAATATTTATGGACTAAAATAAAATATTCTCATGAATAAAATAATTATTCTAAGAATTATATTTAATGCAGGCAAACTAAAATTAAGTAAAAGAAGAAACTTACGTTGAAAACCTACACATTTTTATTATTTTTTTTTTTTTTTATATAACAGCCGTTTACATATGTTTCAAGGTTATTGCCTATCGTCAGAACGGCGTAGTTCAAGTTAAAGATGAAAGTACTTGAAGAGATATATAAAAATTAATATATAAAACACGAAACACAGTTTCGTACACGTTTTATACACCCAAAACATTTGGGTTTCGTGTTTTATATATTAATTTTTATATATCTCTTCAAGTACTTTCATCTTTAACTTGAACTACGCCGTTCTGACGATAGCCAATAACCTTGAAACATATGTAAACGGCTGTTATATAAAAAAAAAAAATAAAAATGTGTAGGTTTTCAACGTAAGTTTCTTCTTTTACTTTATTCTCATGAAGTATAGTAAATTTCCGAATGTGTCCTTGAACATTTCAAAAGTTCACTAATTTATTCATATTTTGATAAACACTTTACATTTTATTTTGTGATGGAGGACCTATTGACGTTATTGAATATGATTGTAAGGTTTTAAAAAAATCTGATAATGTGGGTTACATATTCTAAAGATGTATTGAATAGATAACTCAAACGTTTATCTTGATTGACGCAATAAGCTTTGGTGCTATTGATTCAGTTATTTTTTCGTGTTATCCATACGTCTCATCACTTTCATACGTGAATATTCAAGGTCACTATTTTGTTATTTCTGAAAATCGATGAACGCTCGAAAAAATGAATGAAAATTAATGATAATGAAATTCAATGTTTTTAATGGACATATTTCATAATAATAATGATAATAATAAAAGCATATATTTTCAACAGGTAACTACCCAATTACAGAAAAATACAAACTGAATAAATACAAAATAAAAAAATTCAAGTACAGAAACACAAAATTTGATGACAAAAAATATCAATTATAATATAGATAGAAAATATTAAAAAATAATAATAACAATATCAATATCTGAATATTCAGTTATACAATATTGAAAAATAATAATAACAACAAGAATTATTATCAGATCTATTTTAGTTACCGAAATCTACAATATCAATATCTAAATATTCAATTAATTGATTGAATTTCTAAACAATGAGAAATAACTGAGCAAGTAAACAAATATCTCAGAACTCAAACCGGAAAGAAATCAAGTTACACCAATGGTTAAGGTTTAACTATGTATTTATGATGGAAACAAGTGAATTTGAATGATAAATTTGAAACAAGTGGAATGAAACAAGTGCAAGTTCTGGGATTCACTTGTTTCAAATCGAACAAGCTTGATACCTTGTTTGCAGTAGAACATGCAAAGCTAAGTGGTGATTGCGAGGGACGTTTGGTTCTGTGGGTTCTTGAGTAAAATGCCTGCTTGTTTTAGTACACCTCTGAGGAACAAGGAACATACGTTTATCTAGAAGCGAGATAATCCTTGAGTAATGTAAATAAAAATTTCAATGCATTCAACTTTTTCCTGGTGTGGAGGCTCCTAGAGTTAAACCTGGACAGCAAACAAGATCGAAGAAATTAAGTTTACCTAGAAGCTCGGGACATTCGAGATTATCATTGAGCAAATTGAATAAAAATTTCAATCCATTAAAACTTCTCCTGGTGTGGAGGCTCCTAGAGTCAAACATCTACAGCAAACAAGCGTGATCACAACCTCTAGGTGGATATAATAATAACTTCTTCATTGAATTAAAACTTTAATTCAAACACTTGAACTTATGATTTACACTTTATTGACTACATAGCATGACGCGTTTCGTCGTTACAAACGACTTCTTCAGATGCTTACAGAATAATAACAACAATAATAATAAGTTGTTATTATTCTGTAAGCATCTGAAGAAGTCGTTTGTAACGACGAAACGCGTCATGCTATGTAGTCAATAAAGCGCAAATCATAAGTTCAAGTGTTTGAATTTAAGTTTATATTCAATTATGATGGATTTACATCAAGTGAACGCCAACACTGTTAAATATTTAAAATAAATAGAAAAAAAAACTACTTTATTCTCAACAGGTATAATACCCAACTAGAGAAAATAATAATATGATGTTAAATAATAACTGAATAATTAAAATGAAAGAGATATAACAAAGAGCTAATCTGAAAAAACTCAAATAGTAACAAACAACTAAATAATAGCACAAGTCTGCAAAAAAAATAAGTAAGAGCTGTTTTGGTTTTTATGTGGAATTCTTATGTTTTTGGGTATGCTGAGTTCGAAAATATTTTTCGTTTTGTCCTAGAACGTCACGTTTTCTGACAATGTAGGTGTCTATGTTAAACAAGTTATTATCGTAAAATAAAACATAAAAAATTGAAAAATGAATTCATAATTGCGTAACAAAACTATTTTTTTTATTTAAAATACATCAATTAATAAGCACTAAATACATTCTTTTTCCCAGTGAGACTCCTTTTGGTACATTTTCGCTTGTGGGAAGTATCTGGAAGGTCTCTTTGAAGCGTCCAACAGTAGTCTGCCATCATTGAGACGCTCCATCTTCCCTGGTATCTTTTTTCCATCTCCTTAATATCTAGGTGAAATCGTTCACCTTTTCACCTTACTTTTCACTCACGTCTCCTGAATTTTCTGGAAAGTAGTCGAGGTGGGAATGAAGAAAATGTACTTTTAAACTCATTAAGCAACCTAAGGATTGAAATGCTTTTAACATTCTTTTGACGATTTGTTAGTAGTTTGGGTCTTTGTTATTGCCTAAAAATTTCGTTGTTACTTCTTTAAAGGCAATCCACCCTTCTTTTTGAGGATCCGTCATGGTTGTGATAAATAGTGGATCAGCCATAAGCCGTCTAATATCTGGTCCAACGAAAACACCTTCCTTCAACTTTGCCTCCAAGAGGCCTGAAAACTTTGGTATTAAGTATTGGAAGCAATTTCCATCTCTTGGAAGTGACTTTACAAATTGCTTCATCAATTCTAGCTTTATGTGAAGCGGTGGTAGAAGAACTTTATGAGGAGGTACCAAAGTTTCATGCAGGACATTCTTTTCGCCAACTTTAAGCGCCCTAAGAGGCCAACACTTTTTGGTCCAGTGGTTTGTTCAGTCTCTACTATCCCATAGACACAAAAAAGCAAGGGAATTTTGTAAACCCATAGGTATTGTTGTCCGAGCGCCATGGTCAAGATTTTAAAATCTCCACACACTTGCCAACCGTGGTCTTTATATTTTAATTTGAAAAGAATCAATTTCAAGTTCTTATAGGTTTCCTTGAGGTGTACGGAATGACCAACAGGAATGGAAGCATAGAAACCGCCGTTGTGAAGCAGAACTGCTTTAAGGCTTCTTTTTGAAGAATCTATGAAAATACGCCACTCTGCTGGGTCGTATGAGATCTTAAATTTATCCATCAAACCTTCAATATTGGTACAATAAACCAATTCGTCCTCTTGGGCAAAGTAGGAAGTGAACTGCTCCTCACGATATCTAAACCAGGAGGAAGACACTCCCGGCAAAAGTAAATTCCTGCTTTTAAGCCTTGATCCAAGCAACTCAGCAGCGTTTTTAGGAAGATTCAAGTCTCTTACCAAATCATTTAGCTCGCCCTGGGAAAACAATTTCGGACTGTTGTCATCTTCAAATTCAAAACTTGACTGGTCATCGGGCTTAGGTACAGCACCATCTTCGCCAGAACTTGGAATCTCTTCCAAGGTAGCAGGGACCTTGGGAACTGGTATTTCGGTCCCATGAGTGATGGGACGAGTAGGTGATTGCAGATTGGGGTATGTAATTGACTGCTTCCATTTTGAATTATACCCTTTCACATTACACGAACAAAAGTAACGATCATCACTATGGTTCTTTTGCTCGCGCTATACCATAGGAATCGCATATCGGAAAGCTTTTTTCTTGCCCTTAATCCAATTTCGAAGGTCTTCAACACATCGTTTGCAGACTTTATGAGGTATAATGAAGGTATGAGGTATAAAAAATTTTTATTTATACCTTATACCTTCCGTATAAGAAATTCCGTAATATTCACTTGTTGCTTCAATATCATATATTCGCCACAAATGTAACAGAAACTATCAGACGAATTCACACACTTCCGCACAGACGACATTGCACTATATTGATCTAAGATCTATAAAACAATGGCGAGTTAACACGTAATTGTACCGCGCCATACTCTACACTGTCGGAGCGCGCACGTTCAGGTTACAACATGTTTATATTTGTTAATGTAGCTCAACAGGTGTTCCTTATTTAGAAATTAATGATAGTTATGTCCTGTAAACATTTAAAAACAGTAATCAAAATAAAATTATACCCATAGTTTATGACTACAAGTTAGCCCAAAAAATCCCTTTTTTGTAATAGAATTGTGCGTTTTGTAAAGAAACCTTACGTTCTGGAATTTTTTGAGTATCTTTTTAGTTTTCAGAACACCTTAATACATAGAAATCAGTTGGAAATATCCAGACAGCATTTTTGTTGCAGACCTGTGTAGCATTTAATGAAATATTATGAAGAACTCAATCTAAATCAATTCATTTTAGACAATTTTCTTTGTTCACATATCTCCTCATAATAACTTTTATGGAGTCGATGTGAATGTCACAATTATTGGCTTTTGAATGTAGACTCAATAAACCGAAAGGGGGATTGTATTGGACAGTTGGTCTCTGAGTGAAATGATTCTTTAGTACGAGAATTTTGGCTAGGAACACTGAATTTCAGAGCGGTCAAGAGGGTAGGACAATTACGACTGTTCTGCAGTAATTTGTACAAAAATTTGAGTGACAAAGTTTCTCTCCTGCTCTGCAATGAGATCAAACTAAATCGACTCAAAATTCATTTTGATTGACCCCTCTCTGTGGATAAACTCTATAACACCATCCTCTCGAAATGAGAGCTATAATGAATTTCAAACATTATAAAACACAATTGAAAAATTTCAGCCAAAATTCAAATGAAAGAGGAACACATTTATAAAAATATTTTTGAATTTCTCAAAACAGAAATTTTTGGGTTTTCGAAACAGAACATTTTTGTGGGACAATTATTCCACTGATTTGGTAGCTTCAGTCCAACAATTCAATTCAATTGAGCATTAAATATTAAAGTATTTCAGAAAGTTTTCATTAAAAATATGAATATAATATACTTGCGGCCCAAGAGTAATTGTTTTTTAATATAAAATATATTCGCATGATTCAATATGAATTCAATGGACAATCTATATTTCATTAATGAGATTGAATTCTCGCTTAACTCTTGGTGAAACATAATTGAATATTAAAATAAATTAAACTCTTGGCTTAATGTTTCACGATTTATTTAACAATATGTATAGTCAACATGTTTCGAGCGTTAGCTCATTTTCAAGACTAAATAATCTATATTTCACCAAAACTCAAATAGCTCTGTTTTAAATTTTTTCTAGTTAACTCATTACAAATATGACATATCTGCTAATGAGTAACGCAAATGCAAAAGATAAGGCATTTTGTTTGCATTGATAAAATTGAGGATATTCAATTTATAAATACACAAAAATCTCCCCATTCATACATACATAGATCTTCTATGACACACAATCTTCTCAGAAACCAATTGTGTTTTATTTAAAAATTCACAATATTGCATTCAGCTGTATCATTCTTGATCTTCTAAAGTGCGTTTTCCATTATGTTGATAATTTGATTAAATTTTTTGTGTGAGATATAAGTTCTTTTATTACCAACAAAAAATTACTTCATCTTTCTTGGCTTCATATATATCATAGATATGAAGTTAGAATTTAAGACATGAAACAATGATCAGTAACAGCCCGGCCAACACAAAAAGCTGAAAATTCACATTCTCGTTAGGGATAAATCGTATCCCTTACTCAGATCTAAATTTTCAGATTTTGATCCCTCATTATGGATTCCTCAGAAGTCCCCGTTGATCCTGTGCGTACTAAATAGCCCAAACGGTTAATTTGACGATATAAATAGCTCAGACTAAATTGTACATCGAGTAATAATCTCGGAAAATTATCTCCATACTTTTTTTTATTAGATTCACCATTTCTAAGGAAACATCATTCGGAAGTAAGCTTGCGCTCTATTCCCCAAAATATGACTACTCTGTTTGTGAACGCTATTTGACCTGTATTAGCTACAAATGAAATTTGTAGCTAATACAGGCTAATGAGATTGCGTGTTTTATACTTCTATGTAGCTTCATAGCTTAAAAGTATTTATTGCTATGAAGCATTGCAATAAATACTTTTTCTGAAAAACTAACTAATGCTGAACTTTTAACAAATCTGCAATTCGTTGCAAAACGTTAACAAGAGATTAAACTTTGTGGTGTTATTTGCTGAGAATAAGAATCTTCAGTGAAAATGGAGACATACAAGGAACTGTTCAAGGAACAAGGAACTGAACAAGGATCACTTCAGCTCGCGCTGGACCATGTTGCTAGTTAGTGCGAGAACAATTACTTGAGTTTTAATGTGTCAAAGTGTAATGTTGTTTCTTTGACAAGGAAAAGACACCGAATTGACTGTGATTACAGGTCGGTGGTCAGGTTTTTTCTGGTTTTGATAATGAGAGATCTTGATGTACTTTTCGACGATAAGCTTTCATTTGCCTCACACATCACCCAACTCATTTAGTCTGCTGCGAAAATATATGGATTCGTTATACGTAATGGCAAATATTTTCATAATTCCTCAACATTCATAGGACTATTTAATACCCTAATGTAAAGTAAGTTGGAGTATGACAGCATGAACTGGCATATTATTCACACTTGCCATCAATGCCATCCTTAAGCTATTCAGAGAAGGTTCTTGAAATTCTTAGTTTGGAGGGAGGATAAAGCTTATCCACAGAAAGGAGTCAATCAAAAAGAATTATTCAGTCGATTTAGTTTAATCTCATTGCAGAGCAGGAGAGAAGCTTTGTCACTCAAATTTTTGTTGAATTATTGCACAATAAAATTGATTGCCTTCCACTCTTGTCCTTTTGAAATTTCGTGTTCCTAGGAAAAATTTCAGTAATACAGAATTATTTCACCTAGAGACTCTGAGGACCAACTCCCTAATACAATCCCCATTTGGTTTATGGAGTCCACATGCAATCGAGTTGACGATAATTGTGACATTTACTTCGACTCCATTATCAGGAGTTATGTGAACAAAGAAAATTGACTAAAATGAATTGATTCAGATTAATTCTTTTGTGATATTTCATCGGATGCTGTAATTTACTTATGATTCACAATTTTTTCTAGATCAGATCAAGTTTTTGTTATATCTTTTTCATTTTAAATATTTAGTTATTTATTCAACACTTTCATTTCAATATCTTCTGTAATTGGGTGTTATACCTGTTGAGAATAAAGAACTTAATATTATTATTATTGAAAAAACTGTGAAGGAAAATACATATATATATATATATATATATATATATATATATATATATATATATATATATATATATATATATATATATATATATATATATATATATATATATATATATATATATATATATATATATATATATATATATATATATATATATATATATATATATATATATATATATATATATATATGTTCATAATATTTATAGCAATTACAAGCTATTTGTAATGCAAAATCCTTTATTTTTGGTTAAGGCTTTCGCGGCCAGTGTTGAGCAGTTGTTGAACTAGTAGATGCTCGACACTCGTGCTCGCGAAACGTTAAAAAAGAAATTCCAACCGACGACGGCCCGTAGACCCAAACCAGGACAAAATTAATCCTTATTTTCGTTGACATTTCGTTGTTTATCACTACTTTGTCCAAATTAATAATCTAAGAGAGCAACGTTTTTGAGAGAGAATAATTTCAGTTAGGCCAGTTTTCAGATATGTTATCTTTCTCAATCTCCCGGACGTCATAAGGGCGGTCTGGCTGGAAGGAATGGTTGCGTTCATCAGTGTGCATCCTAATTGTACCTGTACAGGTAAAATTTTGATTTTTCAAATCGTTTCTGCAACATACATTTACCATTGTCAGATATTTTTATTGTTGATTTAACCGTGCCAGATACTAATTTGAATAAAAATAATTTGTTTTCTCAAAATATTTCAGTAGCTTTTAGCTAGACTTCGCCTCTATTTTTGTACAATTTGGCAATAAAGGCAATTTATTATTATTATTATTATTATTATTATTATTTTTATTTTTATGTTATTCAAGTATCTTAAAACCTAAAATTGATTTGCCAAACAATAATTCGATTGTTAAACCTTCAGTCAGAAAGATTCAGAAGTGAAAAGTGATTGAGCATGTTGAAAGAGTACAGACAATCGTAAGTTCTTTTACAGATAATAACTTATCACAAGACGATAAAAATCCAGAAGACGACGAAATCATCATCATCAGTAGTGATGATGATGATTGTTATCAATATGTCTCCATTTTTTGTGTTACAATAATGAATTGAAAATATCAATTTTTGTTCATTCTCATAATATTTTCTCAATTTTGTACAACAAAAATGACGAGATTGAATTTCGCTTAACTGTTGATGGAACATAATTAAATGTTCAATTAAATTAAACTTTTGGCTTAATGTTTCACGATAATATTCAACAACATGAATTTGTCAACATGTTGTTAAATATGACAGTCTGGACAATCAAATTCATGTTGTTAGATTATAACCGTGAAACATTGAGCAAAGAGTTTAATTCAATTCAACAACAATTGATAATTATTTTGATAATATATTGATCCACATATCAATTCAATAGATTATCTTCCCCTGTATTTTATTCGATAACCATTCTTAGACCAAGCAGAATGATCTCACAACTTTTCACCCTTAAATTGGTCTGTCTGAAGGTTTAATAATCGAATTATTGTTTGGAAAATTAATTTAAGGTTTCTAGATAATTAAATAACATCACATGGAAATTTCTGTAATTATGAAGTATTCTGAAAAAATTTTTTTTTTCAATTCAATAATTGCCATGATCTGGCATGGTTTAACCAACAATAAAAATATCTGACAATATTAGATTATTGTTGCAAAAGTTCAATAAAAATAATAGAATAAAAACAAATTTTCTAAAAATGATTTGAAAAATCGATATTTTACCTGTAGGGCTAAATGCGCAATGATAAACGCAACCACAACCGCGAGCCAGACCACCCTTATGACTTATGACGTCGGGGAGAGTGAGATAGATAAAATTTCTAGAAACTGGCCTACCTGAAATGATTGCTTTTCCGACGTTGCTAGCTCTCGTACTATTACGAATGATTGAATTTTATAAATGATTATGGATACCAGAACGTCAAAGGTAAATTTGTTTTCATTAAAAATAAACTTGGTTTTTTTCGTCCCTTTAATATTAAGAGGAAATTTTCTGGCTTAGCATTCGTTTCTGAGGTTTATTAGTCTTCTTCACCATGACGAAACCTTGAATAATAACAAGTTTATTATTCTCAGAATGTTTAATACCCACCACAGAAAATAATAACATAATGTTGAATAATTTTCATTATTCATCAAAAATAAATATATAAATAAATATTACATTTAATTGAACTCTTGACTTAATGTTTCACGATTTATGTAACAATATGAATAGTCAACAGTTTCGAGCCCAAAACTGTTGACTATTTATATTGTTAAATAAATCGTGAAACGTTAAGCCAAGAGTTCAATTTAATTTAATATTCAATTATGTTTTACCAAGAGTTAAGCGAGAATTTAATCTCGTTCATAAAAATAAATATATTCAAACTAAATAACGAGATTGATGAAAAAATATATAAAAAGTTCCCTATACAATCTGAAAAAACTGAAGAAGTAACAAATAACTAAATAATAAAATAAAATGAAATATTACAGAAATCTCAATATAATTCAGTTAAATCTAGTTAGTTTTCCTCTATGTGGATAAACTGTTTCCTTCCTCCAAGATTTTCAAGAATCTTTTCTGAATGGCCTCAAGATGGCGTTAATTCAAAAGTGTGCCAGATCAAGCTGCCTTACTCTAATATGCTTCTGATTTAAAAATCTGATACATGTTAAGAAATTATTGAATTATTTGTCATTGTGTATAGCGAATACATATATTCTCGAGGCAGATGAAATAAGTTGGGTGATGTGTGAAATGAAGAAGAATTTCTGATCGAAGGCTCTCACCAAGATCTCTCACTTCATCAGAACGAGAAAGAATCTAACCACAGACGCTATAATCACACTTATTCCGATATTTTCTTCTTGTGAAAGCGACAACATTACGTTTTGACATATTGAAATTCAATTAATTATCCTCACAACAACTGGCAACATGGTCCAGCGTGAGCTGAAGTTGAACACTTCAAATTTTCCACTGTCCACTTGCCCAGTTCAAAAACATACTGAGAAAACAGTATTAGATTGCTTGAGCTAGATCTCATTGACAAAAATCCATGTTGCTCAATTTTGATTCTGATTCTGACGGATGGATACATGGCATTATAAATTGAAATTTCAAATTATTTCCCCTTAAACCAACAACATATTAGAGGAGAGTCACATATTTAGTTCAGAGTTTGAAATATTAAATACAGAGAATAAAGGTTCCATACTTAACCTTTTAGAATCGTTAAATATAAAAAAATTAAAGAATTCTGGACTTTTACTCGAAAGCCAATTTGAGGTTTATACTATCACTCTACTTAATATGTTCAATAACAATATTTCAGGTAGCAGATCAGATTGATTACCGAGTTTTTGATTAATTTTCTTTCAATTTTATGTTTTTCGATGTTTCGATAAACTGAATCAGTTCATTATCAGATGCAGCCGACACTGGATGAAAATCTAAATAAATAATTTAAATAAAACTAATTGGTTTTGTGATTTCCACTATAATTAATCCAAAAACAACACAATATTATTTCGACAACACAGTGCCTTCATTTGAATTAATTATAGTGAAAATCAGAAAATTACTAAGTTTTATTTGTATTATGGATCAGTTTATCATCTACATCAGATGAAGAAACTGTGTTGGCGAAACAATATTGTTATGTTTCAAATTAACTATAGTGAATATTGGAAAACCACTTAGTTTTATTTAAATAATGTATTTAGATTTTCATCAAGTATCGGCTCAGTCGATCCTTAATTAATTGATTAAGATTGAGAATTAAATTTAGAAAAAGTTATTTTGTTCAAATAGGAATTTTTATGATTACTTTCAGCTATTTTCATCATTTCATCGTATCATTCATTAAAAATGAAGAAAACCCTGTGTAATCTCATCTGTTCCAGAAATTTTCAATTACTTAAATAATTGGCAATTCAACATTTTTTGATCACTCTGTATTCATATTTTTGGAAAAATTATACAAAGAGAATTTTAAGTTCGATCTTCTCCTACAAAAAAACCAACCCAATTGGATTAGAAATGCTTTCGTATGGGAAAAAATGAAAATCATGTTCTGGTCTGAAAACGTCATTTTGAACATGAAATTTGAAATACGTCAGAAACGGTAACAGACTAAGGTATAGCACATCATACACAAACCGTATCTAATTTTTTCTGACGAATCCAATAATGCTATAATATATAAAGTGTTCTGTTCAAAATAGATAAATTGATATATACTTCCGGTTTAACAGAAAATGCCGCAATCTTGAGAATATTTTAGCCGGATGGCTCCCATCTACATTAGTTTACTACCAAATTTTCAGATTTCTCTCTAGTATAATTTTCCATACATGGATCGATGAAGTTCCCGAAACACCACCCCTACATATGCTTCATACTAACAAGTTTAATAAGTCAAGTGTGTTAATTTCAATTCATTACTCTTGAATATCTTTCATCTACTTCTGTTGACTACATAATGTGACTTTGCAATAGATAATAGTTCATTTTCAGTTTGTTCCATCTACATAGTTATTGTTTATCACTATTCCAATTTATTTATGTTTTACTTTCTCTTTGTTTATGTAATTTTCTTCAAGTTTATCTCATTTTTTGTTATTTTTGTGCCATTTGATATTTTTTTCCTGCAATTTGATGTATATTTATTATTATTATTGAGTTATTTTTGAAATTTAAAAAAAAGTGAAAACTGTCACTGTTTCGGAGAACCTATGATTACTAGCATCATTTTCTCCTATTAATATAAGATCACGTATTTTATTCATTGAAGCTAGAAGTTTCTCAATAGGGAGGGTGTGGTGTCAGTGATGCAAACCCTTATAATTTTTCACTTTCGAAAATGTGCCCAAACCGAATAAGCAACTTTCCACACCAAAAAATTTCGGATTACTATTTATATTTTTATTTACATTTTCAAATTGAATTTCGAAATTCACGGAAAATTGAAAACAACATTCAAATTTCGAGTATAAATTTTATTGAAAACTTGATTTCCTGTCAAATTGATAGAAGATGTTGTGTCTCCTTAAATAAAAGAGAGATATATGAAGTTGAATCTTTATTAAAATGACGATTCTATGGATCTGCACGAAAGATTGAAATTAAATCGATTAATGAGATCATGTTTTCTATAGAAGAGAGATTTTACATCATCAAAGAAATTACGGACTTGGCCCTTATAACTGAATAGAGAAAATTGATAGAAATATAGGCCATTGTATACCAATGGTTTTAAATTAAATTTTATTAGTTTTTTGTTCTTAAAAATTCTACTATTCAATTTAAAATTCTTTTTAACCATGCTTACTTCAAATTATTGAAATACAACAAATTTTGTATAAGTTTTCTATGAAAAAGTGCCCACTTTATACCTTCGCTCTAACGTCATAATATCCTGAATGGTCCGTGTGGAGAGATAAAGGGTTCATTTCAATTTACAATGGGCCCATGAATGGAAAAAATATTAGTGTCTCTGGTTCTTCGCAACGTTGGTTATTGTCATTTGTAACAACTTTTATAAATAATGCTTCACTAGTAGATAGTTAGTCTCTCTGTTATTTTTTTATATGGCTTCTACCTTTTGAAGCATTGTAGTTTAAAGTTGTAGCAGATCATTTTGTCGATACAATTTGAGGAAGAGAGCTTGTCCATCTGATACCGTGAATTCAAATGTCGTAAGTCAACAATTTTTCAACTTATCTAGAAAAAACAATTTCAATAAAGAGAACATTATCTAGTATATCGAGTGTTTTCAACAGAAATTGATAATATGCTACCTATTATTCTCATTATCTACAATAGAAACAACTTCAAGTAGCTTCGTCAATAAAATATAAGAAAGGAATTGAATTATATCATTAATGGTGAGGTATATAAACAAACTACTTAAAGATTAGAAATACGTGATTTCATCATTGAGATATTCGCAAATATGCGAATCGTGTTTGAGTGCTAATTATCATAAGAAGCAGAAGTCCGAAGAACTTTTCATCTACACCCTATTTCGTGAAATAATTTTTTTCTATGTTCCTCAAAATTCTTAAATTCGCCATATTGAAAATCTCAACCACAAACAATCAATCAACTTCTTCAACTCATACTGATCTTGATATTAATACCTTAGTACTGATGGAAAAACTGATGAACAATTTCATAATGTTGAGAAAAATTTCCATTCATATGGAAACGAGTCTTATTTCCAAGTCATATTAGTGATAACGAAGCTGAAATCATTCATCCGAAGTTTGTTGAGAATTTCGACCTTAGGTTGTTTTTTTGAAAAATGAACTGTCTCAGTATGAATTCACTGCAATGAATGAAGCGTTATTCTGAGTCCAAACAAATAATTAATAATAATAATGATAATGATAATAATAATAATAATGATAATAATAACAATAATAATAATAATAATAATAATAATAATAATAATAATAATAATAATAATAATAATAATGATAATAATAATAATAATAATAATAATAATAATAATAATAATAATAATAATAATAATAATAATAATAATAATAATAATAATAATAATAATAATAATAATAATAATAATAATAATAATAATAATAATAATAATAATAATAATAATAATAATAATAATAATAATAATAATAATAATAATAATACTGATAATGATAATAAAAATATTAATAATAATAATTTCCGTACTGAGTGACCAGAAACTGCATGCATCACAAAAATAGCAGTATAAAAAGGTTTTAGTCTACCGGCAGATGATAATAGTATGGGTGTGATAGATATAGGTACCCTCCACAACACACAGATTACAAATTTCCGAAAAGATTTTCATGACCGCAGTCGGCACTCAAGCCTACATAAAGCTGTCTGTGAAGCACATACACACCGCTGATGTACACAGTCTACTTCTACAGCAAAATGAATGCATGTTCACCGCAGAGGAAAAAACGAACCGGCTTGAAAGGCCGAATGTCGATAAAATGAAGTCGAACGCTTGGCTCAATATTGGTTATCTGTTTCCAGAAACTGCGGGATTCATGCGAGCTTTCCAGGATCAAGTGATTGACACCAACAACTTCAAGAAATATATTATAAAAGACCCAACTGTAGTTGACAGATGCAGAAAATTCCAGGAGAAGACTGAGAACATTCAACACATAACTGGAGGCTGCACATATCTTGCTCAAAACGACTACACTCATAGGCACAACAGAGTAGCTTGCATAATCAAGCTCTAGCTGTGAAGACCAGACTGTTGACAAGAGATATGACACCTTACTACAATTACAAACCACAGCTGGTGCTAGAGAACAGCAATTACAAAATATATTATGATCGAACTATCATTACAGACCGCACGATACATAATAATAGAACAGACATAGTTCTTCTGGACAACAAACTCAACAAGAAAACCCACCTGAGAGACAACTTGATAAACACCATTCAAAAAAAAATCAGGAAATATACGGACCTGAAGTCTGAGATACTTAGTCCGTCGGAAATAAATGTGACATACATAAGTGAACTTGTAATATAAACTACCGGTATAGTTCCGAAAGTGCTTCACGAACACTTACGAAACTGAACTTTGACTCGAAGCTGTATATAAAGATGCAAAAAGCTGTGGTGTTGAACACATGTGACATAGTCAGGAAATTCCTGCGAGGATAAAGTAACCGACAGATTGTTGAATTGCTCAGGTTCAGCCCAGCAATTCAACTTTCAAACCAGTGCCGGAGCTGAGAATAACTGGAGAATAATAATAATTATAATAATTATAGTTCTGTATCATATGAAAAATTGATAGAAAAGGCTATTGACATTAAGTCCTTCAGCCAATTTCATATATTGTGTTATTTTAATTTTGTTTGATTAGTTGATTGTGTAGTGTGTTCAATGGGTGACTTATTCTTGCAATGGTATGCAAAGCTGATCTCTCTGCTATATCTTTATTCTTAAGCGACGACATTTTGCAGTTTACATTGATTGTGTGTGCATATTCAGTATAGGTCTACATATAGTTTTGGATATTTTAACTACATCCTTAATACTCATTTCTCTGTTTCCATACGTAAGGCATGTGAATGCTTTTCTCTTGTTATTGTTTTCTTCTTCATTCACTGTTAGTGAAGGTTGAAATTCAATTTATTGTCGAACTGTACTACCAGATACTGCATAGATGATGATGGTTATATATTCATTCCGTTTATTGTTACTGTTGGCGAATTTTGTGTAATCTTGTGCTTGTTAATAATATATTGACACTTATTATAGTTTGGTGTTAGTCGACACTTCGAAAAGTATTTCTTTGTTTTGTCCATCCGTTCATATATTGTACTAGTGCATTTTTCTTTTGTTTTTTATATGCTACCAATAAAGTGTCATCTTCATATCCTTGAGGTGGTCATTGTTCTGGGGAGAAATATCTAGATGTCGTATGGTGTATCCTGTCACCATGTCTGTTTTCTGAAAATATTTTCATTGTCATGATAGGATATTTGGGTGTATTTATTTTATTCAATTTATATAATATTCAATTGTGCCACAAGCTATCGATTGCTTTATTTATGTCTAAAGCCAATGTTTCAGTTTTCTTATTATTCATCTGAGCATTTTGAATGTTCAAATGACAATCATGAGTCAATTTTATATAATCCCGAAATACCGAAATATCATCAGCAATGACATTCAGCAATATTAAACGATGTACTTGTTAACAAGAACATTGCAAATTTAGTAGACACTACTGGTAAGGACGTGTGAACGTCCACACTTGTTGAATCGAACAGTTCAACATGTTTTATCATGTGTTCTAACTATCAGCTGTCTGTTGTATGTAAACATTTTTATCATCAAACGATTGGGCCTATACTTGATGAAAATCTTAATACCGAATTTAAATGAAACTAGGTAGTTTTGTGATTTGCACTATAATCAATTCAAAACGTGACAATTATTTCGCCGACACAGTGGCTTCATCAGATGTTGATGATAAACTGAGCATTTTGGACTGCTTGTATTTATCCTGTAGGGTATGGAGAATTCAATAAAGGAGAACTATTGATTAAAACTTGAGCATTATTTGATTTTTTTCTCTTATTAATTCCCATGGCTTCTAACAGGGTTAGTTTATAACCGTTAGTTCAATATGCAATATTCTTAAGTTATTGTCGAAAACATTGTTCTCTTATAAAAAATGTGTTGCAAACGTAGAATCGGTTTTATTTTTTGCAAAGCATCATTGGTGTTCAGATATTCCGAAGTTTTTCAGACTTTTCATAAAGCAACCCAATTAGAAGCCATGGAGATTAATAAGAGGAAGAAATCAAATATTGTATTGAATGAACAAGTTAAAATCAATAATTTTCCCTTATTAAATTTATTCTAGTAAAAGACAATCGAAAAAAGTGTTCTATGGTCATCCACCACGATTCAGAAGAAATATATCCTATAGTTATTCCCCTACAAAAGAAGAACAGTATTCTATGATCATATCCACACACTACAGAATGAACACAAGCAGTCCACAATATAATATCTCCGTTTATTATCTCCGCCACATCTGATGAAGCCACTGAATGAACTATTTTGAATTAATTATAGTGAAAATCAGAAAACTACCTAGATTCATTTAAATTATCAAACATTTGTATTTTTCTTATAACGTATGGAGATGTATTAATTTTATCAAATTCAAATAGTAGTAATATTTTGTAGTAAATTTATTGTTTATAACTTTATTAGTGTAATATCCTATAAAAATATTTCAATTCATTGTTTCTCTCTTTTGATGATAGCAAAAGAACTTAAATTTAGTTTTTTTTTACAGTGACAATCTTTTGAGCAAATCAGTGATTCAATTTATATGTATTTTAGAAAAATACAATTTTCGATATGTATGTATATATTTCTGAAGTAACAAAGTTAATATGAGAAATAATAATAAATATAGATAATAATATTAAAATAAATTAAACTCTTGACTCAATGTTTCACGATTTATTTAACAATATGAATAGTCAACATGTTTCGAGCGTTAGCTCATTTTTTAGACTAAACTACTATAAGGAACGTACAACAAATTTATATCTACACAATGGATGTGAGTAGGGAGGATAATTGAAAGTCTACTTGTTCATTTACGATTTTTTCTTTTTTCGTCCAAGAACTGCTCATTTCAATTGCTTCCAAGAGGTCTAAACTTCTCCCTTTATTACCTGCGTGTAGGCATTTGCTTTTCTCAAAGTCTGTGAAGTGGTTAGAGTTAATGCAATGTTCTGAAAATCCGGATTTTTTATTATTACACAAAATGGACTTTTATGCTGGTCAACCCGAGTTTTTATTTCTTTACCTGTGAAAACTTGAAACATGTTGAATATTTCATATTGTTAAATAAATCGTGAAACATTAAGCCAAGAGTTTAATTTAATTCGATATTCAATTATGTTTCACAAAGAGTTAAGCGAGAATTCAATCTCAGATATTGCTATTGATTATTGTGTTAACGATTTTTTTGAATTTCTTAGAAATTTTTAAGCTAACATGATTCAGTCAAATATTTTTTTCGAATAATTTTAGTACTGACGTTTTGCTCTTTCTGTACATTGCTGACGAACTATACCATGTGAAAATAAATTATAGTTTGGCATTTCGGATAAGCACATAAAATTTTTGAAGAATATATTTTTGTTTGCTGTAGAACCCTTCCAGATTTCAGAAAATAAATAATTTCATTTATTGGAGTCCTTGCAGTAAGTAGTACTAACAAATCAACATCTTCACCAACTTTAATTGTTGTGTTGCATCAAATTTTTTAATGTTTTTCCAGGCCACGGGGGTAAAGGATATTCAGTTAGAGACTGACTATCTTTTGAATAAATGTTTTTAGGATTGTATAATATATGAAAAAAGAGACTCAAATAGGTATTCATAAACGGTTATTTTTAAAGCCTAGTTCGTTTTAAAATCTAATGAAACACTCAATTTGCATCATATATTCAAAACTTTCATCGAAATTGATAACTTGGCTTTTGCCATTTACATTTGAACGATAACTTCATTTCAATGTTGTCTGCGGCTCTGTATCAAATAGTCCATTCGGAATGTCCAATTTTGCGACAACTTTTCGAGCGTTTTGGCCTGTATCCCAAGAATTACTCTTGTTATGTTATCCTGTAAGGCTTCAATCGTATTCGGCTTGTCAACATACACTAACGACTTAACATTACCCCACAAGAAATAATCTAGAGGCGTCAAATCGCATGATCTTGGTGGCCAACTCACAGGGCCATTTCGAGAAATAAGCGCTGCTCGCCAAATTCATCCTTCAAAATGTCCATTGTTTCACGAGCTGTGTGACATGTGGCACCGTCTTGATGGAACGACATGTCAACTCGGCCAAATGGGGAAAAAAAGTTGCGTATAATAGGTCGATATCGTTCACCGTTTACGGTAACGTTTCTTCACAGATCGTCGTTGAAGAAAAATGGATCGATGATATCACTAGCCAATAAACCGCAGCAAACTGTCGTTTTTCCGAGATGCGCGGGTTATTCTTGTATGGCATGTGACTGTTCATCACTCCAGATGCGTCAGTTTTGTTTATTCACATATCCGTTAAGCCAGAAAAGAGCCTCATCGCTGAACAAAATTTTTCGATGAAACAGCGGATTTTTATTAGGCTGTTCTAAAGCCCATTCGCCAAAAATTTGACCTGTAGAAATACTGTGGTAGATAAGATTATGATAGATCATTCGGCTTCAATTCTTCAGAAGTTCAATCAAAAAATTTCTATTCAAACAGAAGTTTAATTACACATGCCCAATTGCTGAGAACGGTAACGAATTGACATTTCACACCCCTCATTAACACTGTACACTAAGGCTGCAATATTCTCTTGAGTATGAATTTTACGCATGCGGGACAAAGGTTCAATGTCCAACAAAGTAAACTTGGTGCGGAATTTGGTGATAACAACACGAGTTTTTGATTCACCATGTCGATTATGACGATCATAATTTGGTCGTAACAAGCGATACACATTTTTCACAGAGCACAAAATTTGATAGTAAATTTCAACAATTTGCAATTGTTGCTCGTTATATAGGTCTTTTCATGATGAAATGGCAGGGTATACCGAAAACTTATCATTTTGACAAATCACGTTTGGATACCATTACCAACCAGTGGCGCTAACCTGAAAAACTTGACTCTCAAAAAATCCCCCTTTACTTGTCTTAAGTTCCTGATATGTATAATAGGAATCCTACACATGGATTATATGTGCATATCATGTATAAAGTTACCCTTAGAATCGTTATATCTTACGAATGGTAACTCTTTCAAAAAACTCATAAAGACCATTTTTGTACGCATTTTAAGATCTACAACTTTGGTTCGAGGTTGTTTTGATAGAACTTACAGTCTTCGAAAAAAATCCAATAAACCTCAAATTGTGACCTTTGAACCTGAATAACTTTTGTAGTACATATTGGATCGATGGAGATTTTCAAAACTCTATTTTTAATGGCAAACCCCAGCTCTCCTGCGATATTTGGCTTTCCGGGAATTTCTGTTATTTGGCCACTATTTTTATGTCTTTATTGACCGGTTTATTTAACGTTCTAGATTCTTTTGCTTGAAGTCAATTGATAGCTCCACATCTTTCAGTGGCGTCAAGGCTTAGGCAGTCTATTAGAAACTTTTGAATAGTACTGACAGAAAGAACTTGTCTCAAATTTTTTTTTGTCGTCATTATTCGTTTATTCGTGTTCATATTCCATTTTTCCTGAAATAGTGAACTTCGAAACCCTTACTTTCATACTCCATTTCTTATACCTAGATCCTGAATACCCTAATCATTTTTTACACATACCACTGTGGCATAACTTTCCGGTAGCACGGAAAATAAGAAAAACGTGAATGTTATTACTAGGATAGGTTTTCAGTTTCACATTTGAAACTGGAGACAGTGGAAATTTGAAATCTCGAAAATTTTGTTCCGGGATTTTTAAGCAATGAAGGATATTCTGAAGAACTAGACCAAGTGATTTTTATTGACTTGGTCTACCACAGAAACCACATTTTTTTTTACCGAAATTAGATGATATATAAACTAATGAATTAGTTTTGACAAAGTTGTAATATAACAACGAAACGTCAACGAAAATAAACCTTTTCATATTAAAAAAGCCTGTTAATGCTAAAAACTTTCAAAATAAATACCTCAAACAGGCAATAAATCAATTTCAATATATATATATATATATATATATATATATATATATATATATATATATATATATGTATATATATATTCAGAAAAAAAATTATTGGGTTTTCTGGTCCTCAAAAATATTTATCAAACATCTTCATCACATAATGTTTCGGTCCATTTCAAATGAAGTTTCATCAATATATTGTCATAAACGCACCAACAAAAACAATACATATTATTATATTATGAAACAATATTTAAATGAAGAAAGGTTTTCGTTCGGAAAAGTTGAAAACCTTTCTGCATTTGAATAGTGTTTCATAGTATAATAATAAGTATTGTTTTTGTTTGTGTGTTGATAACAATATATTGATGGAAAAAAAGTCCCAAGAGATGGACCGAAACGTTATGTGATGAAGATTATCAATAAATATTTTTGAGAACCAGAAAACCGAATAATTTCTTTCCGAAAATATAAATAAAATGGTTAAAGATAGCAATGAATATGAATATATATCTTATATCTATATCTATATATATAAAAGAAAGTCGTTTTAGTTACTCCACTTATAACTCAAGAACGGCTCTACCGATATGGCTGAAAATTGGTGGGAAGGTAGCTTAGAGCCAAGAGACGGAGATAGGATACTTTTTGTCCCGTTCGGCAGCGTTCCCGTGTAACTTAACAAGAAACGTCAGTCACTATGAAAGGTTGTATTAGTTGGTTGAAATCATACTTTTTTAGCATACGATGGTAAGCATCACTGGTTCTGTGGTAGAATGTTCTATGTCACGCGGGAGGCTCGGTTTCAGTCCCGGCTGATCCAAGCTTAACATTTTTTACTTCAAAGACAAAAGTTTTCACTAATTTCATTCAATACAAAATACAAACTATTTTCAATTAATTGTTAAATTTAGGTCAATGACACTTCTGAGGCTGTTCTTTGAAAATTTTCACAAATTTTGTTATTAATATTTCTATATATAAAAGAAAGTCGAATTAGTTACACATTTATAATTCGAGAACAGCCTAACTGATTTGGCTGAAAAATGGTCGGAGGGCAGCTTAGAACCAGGAGAAGGACATAGAATACTTTTTGTCACGTTCTTGTGGAACGTGACGTAATACGTGGTATAACAAAACGGATATACCACAGCAAGGATAATTATGTCGGAAGGCATTTTACATCAAATTCGTATCAGTAAAAGAAATCCCGACCTTCAGATGAATGAGTAGATACATAATCAGGCTTTGATATTGATCGAAGACATGTGTTACCTCATGTTCGGTAATTTATTAGTCAGTTTAGGAATTGAAGCGAAAAATCGTGAAATTAATGACGCATTTAATCAAGAATTTGAACGGGAACTTTTCCGTTGACTTGAATATGATCACCAGGAATTAGATATAATGGTTCAAACGAATATACCCCTGTTGAATCACCAACATGAGGATGATACAATGATGAAAGCAATTGATGATGGAAATGGTGACTTATATTTCCTGGATGCTCCTGGTGGAACTGGTAAGACATTCCTCATGTCAGTAGTTTCAGCCACTGTTAGTGCGAGATCCAACATTGAGGTTGCAGTTTGCTTCTTCTGGAATAGCAGCCACATTGCATTGTTAGAAGGATGGCGTACGGATGGCCCATTCAGCATTAAAATATCCGTTAAATCTTCAAACTATTGAAGAACTAACATGTAATATTGCAAAACACTCCGCAATTGCCAAAGTTTTATTAGAATCAAAAATCAGCATCTGGGACGAATGCACAAAAAATAAACGTGCATTGGAATGAAGTTAATGATAATTAATGAAGATGTTTTGGAGTTGCATTACAGAACGATACATCTGCTGAAGATTTCTCTGAGCAATTATGGACTATCGGTAATGATCGAGTACTTAGGATTTCTGTAACTTTGTTTCATCAAAAGACGAACTCATCAACGAAGTATTCCCAAAAATCGTTACTAAACACAAAAATAAGGAATGGTTGAGAGAGCGAGCAATTTTGGCGGCTTAAAATAAAATGTAGATGACTTAAATTTCATAATTCAGAACGAGATCATTCATACACTGCATTCTTACAAATCAATTGGTTGTTTAACAAATGCAGATGAAGCCACTAACTATCCTATTAAATTTTTAAACTCCTTGGATGTGCCGGGATTACCACCCCACAATTTACGACGAAAGGTTGGCTCCGTAGTAATCATGCTTCGAAACATAAACCAACCAAAACGAATCATCAATTCATTAATTGTTCATCAATTTTCGTGATACGAAAATTGATGAACGATGTGATTTACACGACGATACTCAAAAGAAAATTCGAAGGTGACGAAGTTCTCATTCCAAGAATCCCGACCGACATGCCGTTTGAGTTTGAACGACTGCAATTTCCGATCCGACTTGCATTCGCCATGACACTGAACAAATCACACGGCCAATGCTTAAAAGTTTGTAGTCTCAATCTGAAAAATCTATTTTTTCCCATGGTCAATTACGAGTAAATGTGGCATGTTCACGGATCGGAGGACCATTTGCGTTTTTTTTTCTTGCACCTGTTACCAAAACGAAAAATGGCGTTTATCACAAGATGCTTCACTAAACAGTGGAATCCATGCTCTAAAATACATCGCCAATCATTAAAATGAAACACTTGCATTTTTAATTTACATTAATTATCGAAATAAACAATTGCCTTTGATAAAATCGAAAGTCTGCTCTTAGGTTATTTCCTCTTAGGTGGAACAAAGTTCGCCGGGTCAGCTAGTATATATATATATATATATATATATATATATATATATATATATATATATATATATATATATATATATATATATATATATGCTATGTCACAAGAACCGTAAAACCATAAGGCTAAGTACCAAATGATACTAACCACAGTTCAGCAAGAATGTTTTTGAAATAAACATGTACAGTTTGATATTTGGTCATCGAAGTTGTATGTATAAGAAAGAACATCAATAAGAATAATCATTGTTTTCTGAAGAGCTTAATTTTTTGAGTAGAACATTTGGTTCAGTGCCTGAATGAAGAGAAAGTAATTATTAGAGCTATTATCTATATATTTTGAATTACATTGCTTATACTAGATATTTATCATGAATCAAAATTTCGATTAAAAGCTTCGATTTCATTATTGAATTGAATTAAATGCAGACGCATTACTGAAATCATATCTATGCTGATGACATTGAGATAAATCTCAGTACCTTTATCGGTTGAAAAAATATTTATATTATCTCAAAAAATTTGTTTTTTAATTAGTAAAGATTATTTCAAGGTATAAATACGCAAAAAAGACTTTGGGCTTCAGTTGGATTGCTTCAGTGATAAGTTGCAATAGTCGAAACTTAAAAATGAAATACCTAGCTGTTCTTGTTATTTTAGCGTTCAGTGCAGGAGTAGGTAAGGCAAAAGCTTCATTATTTTACTGAAAAACATTATTTGCCCCAAAAATTAGTAATATTTCAAAATGAACGAAAAAGAATTTCTCAAAACTTGAAGAAAAAAAGAAGTAGAAATAGTTGTGACTTTGGAACAATAAAATAATAAAATAATCTCAAAAATCAATACTTGAGCATTCGAAAATATTCGTTCATTCAAAAAATCAATTACAGAATTTTCCAGTCATTCAAAAAAAATGAATATTTGAAATAACCGTTCAGCAGATTCACTTCTCACTATACTCGTTGATAAATTCAATGTCTACCTGTCTCAAATATGTTTGAATATACGATATAGTCACTTTATATTTAGTTATAATATCACAAGAACATAGAAAATAATCGATTATACTTCCGAGTCACGAGACGTATTCTGCGAAACAACACGAGAGCGTAGCTCGAGTGGTGTTTTAAGGATATACGTCGAGTGAAGAGGTTAGTATAATCGATTATTTTCGTTTGCTCAAGTGGTATTCGTTACGATTATATCAAGAGTTAACTAACGAAATTTTTTTGTTAGTTGAAATTAAAAGTACAATTATTATAATAAATATTTGTTGTATTATCTTTAGAAGTTGAATCTGGCGATGGTAGAGTTGGCAGAATCTTGTTTAATTCTAATTTTTTCAAGTATCTTTTCAAGTTTGCTCCAGATTGTGCCAAGATGCTAACAGCGGAAGAGCGATTCGAATGGTTAGATATTTTTTGCTTCTTTGTATCAAGTCCTATACTCTCTGCCGCTACACGTGTCCATTTACTTAATTGATTAAGGCCTACAGGACAGTTTTTATACATATTTTAGTTTTCTGCCAATCAGGATGAGGTGTTAAAAATAGACGATTGGTTTTAATGTTTGGTGTTCTTTTTCTTAACATTTTCTTCAACAGACGTACTGGACACTTATCTTCACAATTTTTATTCGGTTTCAACCATTTAGATGTATGTTTTTCGCCACCTTGTACTGTCTTTGAAAATATGGTATTGTACTCAATACGTCCTGTGGGTTGACCATAATTGTCGCATTCTGCTTCGAAATAGTTAGTTGAGCAAAAGACTGCTTCATTTCCACTCCACGCGAGTTCCACAAAACAAATTTGATAAAATTTTTTTTGTAAACCATCTGGAGTATTTTCGTCAAAAATTGATATAATTTTGCTAATTTCTTCCGCTTTAAGGGCGACAGAATTTGTTCTTCTTTTTTCAGGAATTACTTGTAACTTCTTTCTTTTAGCTGCCCGCGCCTTTCTTGCATCTTCAAAAATCACGCCTCTGAATGGATTTGTTTCTCGATTAAACCCTTCATGAAACTTTTTCTGGACAAGTTTAGCGGAAATATTCCGAATCGTTTTTACGGTACCTTCTTTATATCCATTGCCGTCTGCTCCTTTCATATTGAATGCCGAATCTTTCAAATTACTTGATAATTGTTCTTCAGAAGTTTGAGCACAAAGTTTATAATTTCGCCGTTCACAACATTCGGTGAACTGTTTCCAAACATATTTATGTGTTTTAACGGTATTTTGCGGTGTCAAATCTTCAATTTCTTTATCTATTTCGGTCCCCGAGCTTGTACCAAAGAGTTTCTCGTCGAAAAAATTAAAAAAACACTGATAGAAATTGCTGAATATCTTTTTGACGTTCATCAACAAACTTCAAAATAATGGTTACCATGACAAAGTTCACATTAATGGAGGAGGCGAAACACCAAAACGGTTATATCACGTCGTCAAGAGTATATTCACTTACGAGGGATATAATCAGGCAAATATATAACTATATATCAGATATAGCCACTTTACCTATATCCGGCAAATCACATAACTTTTTCTATTCTTCTCATTATCGAATTGAATGTTTCAAAATCTCTAAATATATCTCTTTGTTCTTAGTTGAAGATAAATTATCAAATTTTTTTCGAATAAATATTCAATCCTTATGAAGTCGTCATAAAATGATGTTTTCAGCCATTCCTCATAATCATTTCAGCTTCATATGAATCTGATTAAGTGTAAATTTTTTTTGTGAATATAAACACGTGGTTTTTCATTTCAGGTTACGCCTATCCTCCTCTTGGTAAATTGAGATGTGAGTATACTCTTATATAGCTTAAATAAATTCATATATACTTATATATATATATATATATATATATATATATATATATATATATATATATATATATATATATATATATATATATATATATATATATATATATATATATATATATATATATATATATATATATATATATATATATATATATATATATATATATATATTGAAAGCTTTTAGCAATAACAGGTTTTTTTTTATATGAAAAGGTTTATTTTGTTGACGATTTGTTGTTATATTACAACTTTGTCAAAACTAATTATTATTAGTTTAACTGAGCGAGAATGAATGGGTTCGTTCTCGTTGAGAACATTTGTGTAGACAGCTCCCTGAGAATTTTATTAGATTAAGAGTCTCAGTATTTACTCGAATTGAATGATTCGTGAATCTTCAAAACTATATACATTTATATATATATATATATATATATATATATATATATATATATATATATATATATATATATATATATATATATATATATATATATATATATATATATATATATGTATTTCTTGAAATTGATTTATTGCCTGTTTAAGATATTTTATTTTGAAAGTTTTTAGCAATAACAAGCTTTTTTTGATATGAAAAAGTTTATTTTTGTTGACGTTTCGTTGTTCAAAAATTTGAAAAATTTAACAACGAATTATCGAAAAAATAATTATAGCAGAGCTGTCTATGTGAAACATGAACAATGAGATGTCTCCATTATCCTTCAATGGATAAATGTCAGAGAATATTGAAATGACTGACAAAAATATTGGAAGCGTAAGACAGGAAACGTCCAACAAACGAAAGGCATCGTCTTCATTCCTCAAATATCCTCTTGTGGGTTATAGGAAAGAAATAAATCTACTGTTAAATCTCATGTATAAATATTGCAAAGATTACAATATATCTCAAATCTTAATAACCAATAGAAAACACAATTTGTTGAATAGAGGACAAACATGAATTCATCTAAAATTGAAAGTTTCATACGTCGTTATCAATAAAGATGCATACTCATTCAATTGAATGAATCTGTTGTTAATAATTGAAAATGAAATTGTTTAAAAACTAGGGTTGCATAACGTAGTATCTGGATTGATGAGGACGTGTAAACCTTTTAAAGTCAAATATACTCATGTGTTTTCTATTGGTCACTAAGATATGGGATATATTGTAATCGATGCATTATTTGTCCATAAAATTCAACACTATATTTCCGTCCTATGATTCATAGAGGATATCTGAGGATTAAAATCGATTTCTTCCGTTCGTTAGACAATCCGTAACTGAGGAGAGAATGGTTGCTCGAATTAGTACACTGTCTTACGTTTACGCTGAATGTGTGGACTGATTTCAATATTCTCTAACATTTATGCCGTGAAGGATAATGAAAACATCGCATTGTTCATGTTTCACATAGCCCAGATCTGCTAAAACTATCTTTTGAATAATTCGACAGAACATTGTCGAAACGCGTTGAGGAAGTGATAGGTTGTGTTTTCGTTGAAAACATTTGTACTGACTCATTGTGAGTTTTGTATTAAAATATGTCAAATCAAAACCTCAGTATGGACTATATAGATTGTATAGTATACTGAAAATCATGCTGATTGATTTTTATGACTCATTGTTCTTCCAGCCAGCGGAGTGGTATGCATAACTGACGAAGAAGGACATCTAGATGAATGTGACGAAGAGAATAGTCAGCTTCCTGACGATCTTAAAACCAACGGAGCTGTACCTAGCGACCAATTCACTTGTCTTGATGTTACATACAGAACAGGTTAAAATTCGGAAATCAATGATAACTCTCATATACTCTAAGATAAATCAACTCTATGATGAATTCTATTCTTTTGTTCAAAAAGAAGAATTTTTTTCAAGGAGTGAGAGTTCTCAATGTTACAAACTAGTTTTTACCTCTGTATATACCCATTTAGTAACAATCATATTTTCAGGGTTTATATTGAAGCAAACTCACCATGTCTTGCAGTGTGCCTACGAAATGAAGGGTCAGCGTTTGTGTTCAGTTCTGAAGAACGCAAATGATGTTGCTAAATGTGTTGAGAGCACACCAGGTACTTATTGATATTCTTTATCGAAGTGTTTTGTGTAGAGAAATAATCCTGTGTTCATTTGAAACTCACATATTAATCCTTGAGCTAGAAAAGAGAAGGAATTTCATTTGATTATCTATGTTGTTATTTTACTGAATTATTCGTTATTTTTGTGGAAAAGACTTTGAAATCTGCTGGTAGTGTTCCGTAGATTCAATCCTTGACAATATTGGGTTTTCTAACATAGTTTTCGAAAAATCTCGGACCAATGTCGCCAAGGACACAAAATTCTCACTAAGTACTGAGTGGAAATGAATGCGTTTTTCAATGTTAAATCATTCAGACCTTTTCTGGTATAAGCAGAAATGATGTTACAAAATTATAATATGTGGAAACATTTGCTCTAACTTGAAATGTTGCTTGAAATGTACATTTAATATGAAATAACACATTATAATTTACCTGCCAATAACCGCGAGAATCTGCTAGCAAAAATCTGTTTAATTGTATCTGCTCAAATTGAAAAACGGCTCACGAACGTGAAATAGTCCATCTCTGGATGTCTCAGGCATCATTTTGAGCAGCTTTTTATTCGCAATATACCCCTTTTCCGAGTCAGTTTTTCATGTCATAACTTCCGCGAAACTCTTTTTAGTTTATACGTTTAGTAATTTTTTCACAACTTGAAGAGTGTTCACGTTTGTGGTGAAGAACGTGGAAAACGAGATAATACCGAACGAAACAACCACAAACATTCTGGCATGGTCTAAGAGCAATTATTCGAATAGAGTTATTTTTTCATTTACGTGAAAATGTAGTAATATTTATCTCTTTCATAGTTCGATTAATACGCCTGTGTTTTATGTATGTATGATTTTAATTTACTCACTGGTTTTTTTTCACAGAACCTAAAACAACTGCTGCACCTCCAACCACTGAAGCACGTAAGTGAAAACCACATTTGAATATACAGATACATAAAACTATGAGTAATATTAGAAAAAAAAATAACAAAGAATAGTCATTAACCCATTCGAATTCATTTTTTTCTGGAAAAAATCTTTGTCCTTACGTAAAAGTGAATACCGAAGTTTCAGATTGTATATCTAATTATCAAGAAAAAAATGAATTGATGCGAATAACTCAATATAAACATTTGGAATATAAGACCAATTATAATTGAAGATTAAAAATGAACAGATTTTTTAATGAAATAATTCCTTTCAGAAAAAGAATGGAAAACATAAAAAGATTATCTGATTAATTTTAATCGGCGGACTTTTAACAATTTTCAAAGAACCAACTTCGTTCCACTTGAACTTCACTATCAATGGGTGGTACAGTAAACTTCTGTGAATCGATTGATAGTTTTCAATCAATCGACAAGAAAAATAACTGCTTTACAATTCATTTCAATTCATTAAATTAGAGAAGGATTATAGACAAAAAATAACCTTTTCATTCTATTTCAGCCTCTGGTTTATACTGTATCGCTGACGATGTTGACAATACCGTTCAATGCGACAGAAGGAACAGTGTACTTCCAAATGATGTCAGTGCTGGAAAATTCTCAAAAACTAACGAATATGTCTGTCTGGACCTTACCTACAAAGTCGGTAAGCTATTTAGATTACAGAAACCTCCAATTAATCAATGAGTATTATTTATAAAACAGTTATAATGATTCACGATTGGTCTAATTACTGCAGCTTTTTCCCCACCATGAAGTCGAAAACAAGATTTGGAGACCTTTCTTCGTTATTGATTTACTGCCATAAATAATAACCAAACACACCTTTTCAAATAATTCAATGCAAGGGGTTGCGAAATATCATTATTGTCAACTTCAAGAGACCACCTCTCACTACTATTCTATTCTACTGATCACAGCCTCCAATAATCTCACAGAGGTGTAGATATATCTTAGTGGTATTTGTCCTATACAATCTGCATTTTCTGAAGGTTTGGTTTTTGATGCTGTTCCTATCAACTGTATGGAATATAGAGTATCAACTTAACTATAGTTTTCATTCAAGTATTTGAAGTTTAGTGGTACATGTTTGTAGTAATTTTTTTGTTTTTTGATTCAGTGGCTCCATATGAATGAATAGTATATAAGTGTATAATAAAATATAAATGAAGCACTTGAAGCTTCTTCAATTTCCACAACCTTGAAAATAGATACTTCCATTTAAGTGAAGTCGTTGTTTAAATCAAGTTGATATAGCCTAATGCAATTTTTCATAGTGGTCTCAATGTCATGACTGTCTTCAAGATTATTTTAAGTAAAAGAAGAAACTTACGTTGAAAACCTACACATTTTACATATGTTTCAAGGTTATTGCCTATCGTCAGAACGGCGTAGTTCAAGTTAAAGATGAAAGTACTTGAAGAGATATATAAAAAATTGATATATAAAACACGAAACACAGTTTCGTACACGTTTTATACACCCAAAACATTTGGGAAGAGTCAACACAACGTTGCAGACGACAATGAAATACCGTCCGGCTATTATGAGACTTTTATAGTTTCTGGAACTACCCAGATAATCTTAACAATAAAATAATTATTCCAAGAATTATATTTAATGCAGGCAAACTTAAATTAAGTAAAAGAAGAAACTTACGTTGAAAACCTACACATTTTTTTTTTTTTATATAACAGCCGTTTACATATGTTTCAAGGTTATTGCCTATCGTCAGAACGGCGTAGTTCAAGTTAAAGATGAAAGTACTTGAAGAGATATATAAAAAATTAATATATAAAACACGAAACACAGTTTCGTACACGTTTTATACTATTTTTCTTAGAATAATTATTTTATTGTTAAGATTATCTGGGTAGTTCCAGAAGCTATAAAAGTCTCATAATAGCCGGACGGTATTTCATTGTCGTCTGCAACGTTGTGTTGACTCTTCCCAAATGTTTTGGGTGTATAAAACGTGTACGAAACTGTGTTTCGTGTTTTATATATTAATTTTTTATATATCTCTTCAAGTACTTTCATCTTTAACTTGAACTACGCCGTTCTGACGATAGGCAATAACCTTGAAACATATGTAAACGGCTGTTATATAAAAAAAAAAAAAAAATGTGTAGGTTTTCAACGTAAGTTTCTTCTTTTACTTAATTTAAGTTTGCCTGCATTAAATATAATTCTTAGAATAATTATTTTATTTTCAAGATTATTCTCCATATTGAAGATGATATGTGGATATCCTTCGTCGATTTGTTTGTATAGTGAGAAAAGAGAGTTCAACGGTAAAGAATTCTACGTTTTGCATGCTTCTTGTCCTCATGTGAATTTTTTTTGTTCGGTTTTCAAGGATAAATTTCAAATTCACATTTTCAGTATAGAGTGTCTTTGAGTTCTTTGAGTTCTCATCATATCTTCGATATTCTTAGGATCATGTTTCTCGTAATACTATATATCACTATATTACCTTGAGTTTGGGACAAAAAAGTATCGATATCATATACTTATGATGCCATGGTCCATTTTCCTAAAGAGGATGTTTTCATTGGAACAGTTCATCCCTAAGCTGAACATTAAATCATCTGTGTCCTTTCACATCAAACCTTCACCTTACAATATGTGCCTGTTTCTACGGGCCTTGGAAAAATTCCTTCTTTAATTTGATATTTTATACAATTTTCATCAAGAATATACAGCCCTAGAAAAAATATATCGGTCTGAAAAATTTCCAGAAAGGAAAAGAAATAACTTGAGGAATGAAAAATGATGAAATACTCTTAACTGTTTTCTCTATTATTGGAAAAATGTGTGAATATAATAAATATTGTTCAATTGATTGATAGGTATATTCCCACTTCAACAAACTAAACACGTCAGACAATGTGCTTTGGAAGTGAACAGTGAATATGGTTTGTGTGATGTTCTGGAAAATAACAATGATGTTGCATCCTGTGCCCAATCAACACCATGTGAGTTAAATTATATTCAATTTAATATAATATATTTCCTATCACAAAGCTATTTTTTAAACGGAATTAACACAAGTTAACTTTTTTCTTCAATAAAAAAAATATTTGATGCTATTTCTTGTCATAATAATAACAAATTGATGGGTTTTTGTTGTTTCAGACACCACTCCAACCGTAGAACCACGTGAGTATATACAACTTATAAAAATTCCAACAAATTTCGAACTTACCTTCTTATTATAATATTAATAACCTTAAAATTCTGACCGGGAAAAAATTTGGCATATCATGGGTGATTTTTTGAGCGTAGTGTTTTTTTTAATCGAATAAAACACTCAATTTGCATCATATATTCAAAATTTTTATTGAAATTGAAATATTGGCCTTCACCATTTACATTTTGAGGATAACTACATGTAAATGTTGGCCGCGGTTCCGTATCAAATAGTCCATCCAGAAGGTCCAATTTTGTGTCACTTTTTCTGGCATTTCCGCCTGTATCCCACGAATTACGCGTGTTATGTTATCCTGTAAGGCTTCAATCGTGTTAGACTTGTCAACATATACTAACGACTTTACATAACCACACAAGAAATAATCCAGAGGAGTCAAATCCCGAGATCTTGGCGGCCAATTCACAGGGCCATTTCGAGATATAAGCAACTCTATAAATTTATCCTTCAACATGTCCATTGTTTCACTAGCTGTCTGGCATGTGGTACTGTCTTGATGAAACTACATGCCAAAAAATTTCAACTCGGCCAACTGGGATAAAAAGAAGTTGCGTATCATGGCTCGATATCGATCGCCGTTGAAGGTAACGTTTCCTTCATGGTCGTCTTTGGAGAAAAATGGATCGATGATGACACCAGCTCATAAACCACTCCAAATGGTCATTTTCTCGGGATGCATCGGTAATTCTAGTATGGCATGTGACTCTTCATTACTCCAGATGCGACAATTTTGTTTATTTACATCTCTGTTGAGTCAGAAATGAGCCTAATCGCTAAAAACAATTTTTCTATAAAACAGCGGATTTTCATTGAGCATTTCTGAGGACCATTCACCAGAAATTAGAGGTTGTGGTAGGTTATTCGGATTAAATTCTTGCAGAAATAGAATTTTATAGGCTTTCAAACCCAAATCAACACGTAGAATTCTTTATGTGGTTGAGTGACGCATGCCCAATTGCTGAGAACGGTGACGAATTGACATTTCACGATCCTCATTAACACTGTACGCTATGGCTGCAATATTCTCTTCAGTGCGCACTGTATGCTTGCGAGACAATGGTTTAATGTCCAACCAAGCAAACTTGTTGCGAAATTTGGTGATATCAGCACGAATTTTTGATTCACCAGGTCGATTAGGGTGACCATAATTTGGTCGTAACAAAAGATACACATTTTTCACAGTGCACAAAATTTGATAGTAAATTTCAACAATTGGCAATCTTTGCTCGTTGGTAAGTCCGTGATGAAATGGTAGAGTATGCTGAAAACTTTTCACTTTGACAGATGACGTTTGGATGCCATTATCAATGAGTACCGACAACCTGAAAAACTTAACTCTCAAAAAATCGTCCGCTATAAGCTTGAGAGAGAGAGAGTAAGAGAGATAGAGTGTATCGTTTTAAAATACTAAACACTGGTTGAAGAGATAAATGTTGAGACCACATCGCATGAAATAATCGTTGTTCGAAATGCACCGCATGATATTCCGGTTATAAATTCATTCCGATATTGGATTTCTCGTATCGAGTATTGCGACTGATAAATCTTTCTGATTGTTATATATTATATCTTTTATCTTCAAAAATTTTGTTTGCGCTTGTGAGCGTTTTATTCTGTGGAGTTGAACGGGAGTTCCAAATTAGGCTTTTATGATATCCCCTGCAGTTGAAATAGAGATTCAAGTTCCACCCAATTTACACTGACTTTGTACATTTGGATTCCATCTTATAGGCATTCTGAGCAAACAGAGAAAAACAGAATTCAAGATAAGAGAGATCTTCCATCCATATTTATTTGTGATCCTGAATCAAAATATTTTGAAAGAATATTTTGAATAATTATCTAGTTTCATTATATTGTGCATAAATCAGGTGAATTCAAATACGTCTCCCACAATTTGAGATGGTGCAATCACCAACATTTAGTAGGGGAGTACGCTATAAGAGGGAGAGGAGAGAGGGAAAACACTAGGATATTCGTTCGAGAAATTAAAATTGATCAGAAGAATGACAAAATTGAGGTGGTTGTAGAAATAGGAACAAAATCAAAGATATTTCTATTAATTCGAATAGATGGAATAGTGAAATATTCTTCGAATATTTCACCTTCGGTGTTCTTTAGGTGATTTGACAATGGACGTAACAATAACTGATGAGTTGCTTGAACAAAACAGTCTGTCTCTTTTCATCGATTCCAATATTCTCTAACATTATCCTTCAAAATATGGTTTATGTATGTGTTTTTGTAAGTGCGTGTATTTTCATGTGTTTTTATTGAGTGTATTGTGTGCAGTTTTTCATTGATGCTTCTTATTTTTCAGCAAGTAACTTGTATTGTGAAGTCGATTCCGAAGGGGACCAAATTGAATGTTCCAAAGCCAACAGTGTACTTCCAAAGAATTTGAATGTTATTGGAGTACAGAAGTCCTCTACCTTTGTTTGTTTGTCTGCGACATACAAAACTGGTGAGTAGTTCATTCCATCTATCTGTCAAATTTGATTCGTTTATTTATACGTTGATTAACGAATTATCAGAATTTTCTTTGAATAAATTAAGATAATACTTTTGATAACCGGAACAAAATGATTTATTGGCCTTAGATACCTATTTTCTCACTATAAAAATATTCCGGGAAATATAAGATCAAAGACTCTATGAAATTACATTCATTTTTCAGTTTTTATTGATTCAATTGATTTGAATAAAACAGGAGTTTAGTGCATCCGTGTTTTTGATATTTGACGAAACGTATCTTAAAGGTTCTTCTTTGACCGATAAGTCTGATTATTGTTACCAAAGTCCAAAATGTACTATAAAACTGAACAATTTTCCGATTATTACAGGAATATTCCCATTGGAAAGAACACATAGTACACAACAATGTGCATATGAATTGGCAGGTGATAAAGATCTGTGTTCTATACTTCGTAGCCAGAACAATGTTCAGAAGTGTAGAGAATGGCAGCCATGTAAGTTTTTGTTTAGTTTGTTTTGTTTGCTTATTGAAATCATATTTATTTCAGCTGAGCCCAACAAGAAAACTCCTCTCAAACATAAGAACTGAAGGGTGAGACAAAAATGTATTTACATCATTTTAATATCATTTCAAATGAAAGTTGCTGATTTTATCTGACCTTGGCAACAGGAAATTTCAAGTGCCATCTAGCGTTTCAATTCGGAAGTTTTTTATTTCATCAAAACTTTACATTGACTTTTTTTTCAACGCTATATATGTATTTTAAAATTTTTCGTTTTCTGGAGTTATATACTTTTCAAGAAGATTTTTCACCAAACCGTTAAATGGAAACATGATAAATTATATTTCATATTACAAAACAAACTTTTGTTTTTGAATCTCTTCTCTTGTGTTAAAAATTTTTTTAATTCAATTCTTTCAATACAACATTTTTCTAATATAACATTTTTTCAGATGATATGGAACGAACGACCTCTTGGAGCATTACCTTGAAAAGCAAAAAATTCATTTTATTTTTGATTCTATTATTCGATTGTTGCATAAATAAAAAATTTAATACATTCTGCTGTTTATTTTCAAAGTATTGTAAAGTATAGTGATATGCCAGTTATTAATAATTGAACCCGTATAAAACGAAAAAAATTTCGTTATGCCAATGCAGTCGATAAGATATTGAATAATAAACACTTCTAAATTTTTGAACAAAGCTCCAGGGGAAGATAAAATAACAAACGAAGCACTGAAATTTCTTTCCAAAACTACACTTATAACATTAAAAGCAATCTTCAATTCGTGCTTCAAAATTCAATATTTCCCCAAAAATTGGAAAAATGCTATCATTCTTCTTATCAAAAATCCCAATAAAAATCACACCTTCCCACTAAACCATAGACAAAGCTTCTGCATAAAAGAAGAACTTGGTTCTCAAAATCACAAGAGTACTAATCTACAATTAGCCAGAATCAAAGATGAAATAACCAAACATTTTAATTTAAACAGAAAAACTTCAACGTTCGATATCGAAAAGGCTTTCGATACAGTTTGGTACAAGACTCTGATCTATGAACTAGTCAAGTCAAATTTTCCCAGTTTTCTAATGAAAATGAAAACTAACTTTTTAAAAATTTGAACATTTGAAGTAAATAATACTTTATCAACACACAAACACATTACATCAGGCGTTCCCTTAGGAGCAATAGTTTCGCATACGCTTTTCAACTATTTGGTAAATGTATACTAAAATAGGTAAATACAGAAATTGCACTATTCGCAGATGACACTGCATCTCTGAAAGTTGGAAATTGGACCAAAATCATTGTTGCAACCTCCATTTATCATTGCCAGATATTTCTCTTGTTGATTAAACCCTGCCAGTTGCTAATCTATGGCTGAAACTTTTATATGATGTTATTCAAGTATCTAAAAACCTAAAATTAATTTGCCGAACAATAATTAGATTGTTAAACCTTCAGCCAGACATATTCAACAGTGAAAAGTGATTGAAAGTGATCTGAGATGAAAACCCAGAAGACGACGATGAAAATCAATGACAGCAGTGATGATGATGATGATGATGATGATGACTGTTATCAATATGTCTCCGTTTTTTGTTATTCAATTATGAATTGAAAAATATAGTCTTTGTCTATTTTCATAATATTTTCTTCATTTGAAACTTAGTGATTAATTATCCGTAAGACTGAAAAAAAACAAATTTGTATAATGCAGAAAAAAATAGGAATTAACACATAAAAGGATGTGGTGAGCATGTTTATTTGAAGACTTTGCCTTGAAGTGCTGCGAATACTCGCTGACAGAATGAAAGCAAAATCTCAGAAGATATGTCTTGATGTTCATTTTGAATTTATTGAAAGAAACCTCTTTGAAATGGGAAGGTAAGACATTGTATAAATTAAAATCTATCTAGTTTTTTCTTGACTTATTTAGACGATACTTATTTGTTCGGATATTATGGCGCCTCTTGTATAATTATGTATATCAGACTGTTTTATCAATGTATCTGCATCATTATGTATTTCTAGAAGAACGTTATATATCCACAATGTAGGCAAAAGCATCATTCCATATTTTATAAATGATCGCCTGCATGAATCCGAGTAACCAACGCCTGCCATTATTCGAATTGCCTTTTTCTGCAACCTGAAAACTACTAAGGCGTTGGAACAATTTTCCCACAGAACAACGCCATAACTCAAAAATGAGTGAAATAGAGAAAATTATGTAATTCTTAATGTGGTATTGCTCGTTATAGTTCTCATTCGCCTAAGTAAGAATAGAGTACCCGAAAGTTTTCCTTTCAGTTGTTCAATATGGTCTTTCCAAGTAAGTTTGTTATCTAGTGTTACGCCAAGCAGCTTTGCAGTATTTTTTACCGCTGGATTGTCGAAGTGATTAGATGAAAATACTAAATTTTAAGTTTTGTCATCGTTCAATTTGAGTTTGTTTGCCGTGAACCATAATTGAGACTTGGTATTTACATACGAGGTTTTTTCCTCCAAGCCTGAACGATTTCTATCATAGTAAACAAAAGTGGTGTCATCCACGAATAATACCGTTTTCAGTGGATCCATAAAGTTGGGTAAGTCGATATATATATATATATATATATATATATATATATATATATATATATATATAATTCATAACAATGGCCCCAGAACTGATCCTTGCGGGACTCCATGTCTTAATAGCTTAAATTCAGACAGACAATTTTCATACCAGACACACCATTTTTCATCAGGTGAATATCAGTTAGATAAGATTCGATTAGCTTCAGAGGAGTACCTCTGACGCCGTAGAAATGAGGTTTTCTATTAAAATATCATAAGAGACACAGTCAAAGGCCTTTGAAAGATCACACATCGTTATAGAAGTTTGTTTGTGCTTCTCAATAGATTTTCTCCTTCTGTAATTTATTCGATAATCATTCCTAGACCAAGCAAAATGATACCACATCACTTTTCACTTTTAAATTGGCATGACTGAAGGTTTAACAATCGAATTATTGTTTGTCGAATTAATTTTAGATTTTTAGATACTTAAATAATATCACATGAAAATTTCAGCAATTATGAGATATTTTGAAAAAAAAATTTTTCTCAATTCCATTCATGCCATAATCTGTCATGGTTTAATCGACAATAAAAATATCTGGCGATATTAGATTCTTGTTGCAAAAAGTTCAATAAAAACAATAGAAAAAAAGAAGAAGAATTTTTCACGAGTAGAAACCCCTTTTTTATAATTACATCGTATCAAGCATTGAAAATGAGGGAAACTCTGTGTGAGCTTATCTGTTCCAAAAATGTGTAATTACTGAGATAACTGGCAATTCAACATTTTTTGATCATTATCTATTCATATTTTTGAAAATATTATACAGAGACGTTTGAGGTCGATCTTCTCCTACAAGAAACCCAACCCAATTAGATTAGAAAGGCTTCCTTATGGAAAAAAATGATAATCATGTTCTGGTCTGAAAATGTCATTTTGAACATAAATTCGAAATAAGTCAAAACCAGTTAGACTAAGGTATAGCACTTTATGCACAAACTTTATCTAAAATTCTCTAAGGAATCCAAAAATACAATAATATATAGAGTGTTCCGCTTAAAATAGATGAGTTGACAGCTACTTACTGTAAAACAGGAAATGACGCCACCTTGAAAATATTTCAATTGGATGGCCCTGATCCACATTAGTTTACTACCAAATTTTCAGATTTCTCTCAAGTATACTTTTGCATATATGGATCGATGGAGTTCCCGAAACACCACCCCTACATATGCTTCATATTAGCAAATATATCACCTAATTTCTGTTTTTTTAATTAAACTATGTCTACAATTGGGCTTTCAGTATTAAAGTAGGTATATCACCATTTTCAATATAATAATAATAAGATACAGCGTACACACTGCTGAATCTACAAAGTCTACTTCCACAGCAAAATGAATGCATTCAAACTGCAGAGGAAAAAATAAACCTGTGGAAAAGCAGGGTCCTGCATGGAAGGCATGCTCGGGATCTTGAAAGACCGAATGTCGATAAAACGAAGTCGAACGCTTGGCTCAAGATTGGTGATCTGTTTCCAGAAACTGCAGGATTCATGCGAGCTATTCAGGATCAGGTGATTAATATCAACAACTACAGGAAATACATTACAAAAGAACCAAATGTAGTTGACGATAAATACAGAAAATTCCAGGAACAGACTGAAAACATTCAATACAACCAAGAAGCTTCCATAGTCCATCAAGCGCTAGCTGTGAAGTCAAGACTGTTGACAAAAGATATAACACCTTACTATGAATAAAAGACACAGCCAGTGCTAGAGAACAGCAATTACAAAATATATTATTATCGATATATCATTACAGACCGCACGGTACATAATAATAAACCAGACTTAGTTCTTTTGAACAATATCAACAAGAAAGCCCACCTGATAGACATAGCGGTACTCAACACAACTTGATGAACACCATTCAAAAGAAAATCAGGAAATATACGGACCAGAAGTGTGAGATACTCAGTGTGTGTGATATAGATGCGGCTTACATAAGTCCACTTGTGATATCAACAACCGATGTAGTTCCGAAAGTGCTTCACGAACACCTTACGAAGCTGAACTTAGACTCGAAGCTATATATAAAGATGCAAAAATCTGTTGTGCTGAACAAATTAAACATAGGTAGGAAATTCCTGGATAGGATTTTTCACTTATTTATCTCCCATTTTGCGGTCGCATGTCCTTCCACCGTTACAAGATATAAGGAAGTACTAACTGTTACGAAAGTTCAAACCTTTGCTGAAACTCCATCGAAGTTTAGAAAAACCATGAACGCCACCAAAACCACGGGCATTTCTAATTTGATAGGAAGAAGATATCTGTTTCCATTTTCTTTAATTAAATCTAGTTGTCCAAAATAAGTCAATAAATTTATTTATGAATTTCAAAGATCTTCAATATACTTTTTATATTACGCGTAAGTATTTTCTTTCAAATAGAATTAGGAGATTGAAATGTAATGTCAAAAATAACTAGCTAGTTTCCAGGTGGTTTGAGTTTACCAACTCGAGAAAAGTAAAAAAAGTTAGGGACATATATATATTTGATAGTGTTGGCGTTTCCTTGATGTAAATCCATTATAATTGAATATAAACTTAAATTCAAACACTTGAATTTATGATTTACACTTTATTAACTACATAGCATGACGCGTTTCGTCGTTACAAACGACTTCTTCAGATGATTACAGAATAATCAGATTATTCTGTATGAATTTAAGTTTATATTCAATTATAATGGATTGACATCAAGTAAACGCCAACACTATCAAATATTTAAAAGAAGCTGAAAACGGCTTTTCGGCACGGTGGTACTTTAAGCTGTTACTTAAAAGTGCTATCAATACGCAGAATATATGGTTTTTAACAACATGTCTGAAGAGAGAAGTGTTCCCCAAATACATCAAATCAAGGATAGATAACACCAGCAGTTCTGCATCTATATGGGCCATTCAAGGAATGGAAGCGTGGATCAAAGAAGACTGCAAAATCCAGTACAATCAAAGAGATATTTCAAATGTTTATCTCAAGGTAATCCATTCTGAATGATCTTTTAGATTACATCATATAGAATTTGAGAGTTTAGGTAGTAATATTAGATATACAGTTAACATTATCGTTCATAGCAAATTTTCCAGACAAAAACGCAAACTAGATGTATTTATTAAAAGTAGACTTAAAACACATTCCGTCATTATTCTGTAAGCATCTGAAGAAGTCGTTTGTAACGACGAAACGCGTCATGCTATGTAGTTAATAAAGTGTAAATCATAAATTCAAGTTTATATTCATATATATATATATATATATATATATATATATATATATATATATATATATATATATAATACATGAACCAAATACTTATATCAATTTTGATCCTTCAAATTCAAGAGCCTGGGGATGATATAACAAAGATGATTTCTATTTGAGTTTTTTGAGTTTGTTGACTCAAAGATCACTGTCGACCATCAGCACGAATACAAACTGTATCAATTGAGTGAGAGATAAAAAATGGACGGTAGTCTTCACATGTGTCGTGACATCTTTGAATTATTCAAAACTGACAGAAGTATTATTGTGAAAAACGAATTGACACTTTGTGAGAAACTCTTCGGCATGTCCTTCCTTCCTTCATTTGCTTTTGGCAGATGATTTAAAATTTTCAACTGCTAATCACAATCGTCATTATTGCGTCAGATTACAGTCTTCCCTTGATACTGTTAGTTTGTGGTTTAACAACAATCAGCTGAAACTGAATATCAGTAAAGTTTCATCATTTTGTCGAAAGCTGACACCAGTCCACCACAGCTATAAATTGGAAGGTCGAATTCTACCTAGATGTCAACATCTTGAACAATTCTAGATTGTATTGAGTTTATGTATCTGGGCGTTCTCTTTAACTATAAGCTATCCTTCTCTGAACTCATAACTTGTTTCACGACTGCTGCTTTTAGAATGCTGGGTTATTTGGTCAGCAATTCGGGCAGCTATGTTAATCTTTGCACAATGAAAACGATGTACTACTCCTTTGATTGCCGTAATTTGGAATATGCGTTTATAATTTTGTCTCTTTTGTACAATAATTCTATTGTTGACGTGGAGGCAGTTCAGAGGAAATGTCTGAAGTATGTGTACTACAGATGGGATGGCAATAACCTTCGAGAGGCTTCGACCATTCCACCCTAACCGATAATCAGGGAATTGAGTCTTTGAAGTTGAAACGTGAACAGTTTTGTCCAACGTTTCTCTTCAAAATTTTGCACAATTCGATTGACTCGCCATCTCTTCTCAGTAAAATAAATATTCGCGTATAAAAGCCTGGTCTGAGGCGGAATAATACATTTCATGTCAATTGCAGCAGATCAAATGTTATGTCACGTTCTCCTATCAACTGTATATTCAATCATTATGATGGATGTTGTGATCGATGTGATATCTATTTGATCGGCTATCAGTAAATTTGACATGCCACTCAGAACAGCGCAATGACGTGATGTGATATTATCATGAACTTTGTAATATATAATATTTTAATTTTAGTTTATAGTTATTTTGATTATGCAATTGATTTCAATTTCATTTTCGTTGACTTCATCAAATATATTTTTAATAAATGACACGGAAATTTCGCCTATCTCTTGGTGAAACATTATGTTAAAAACAATAAATGAAAATTAACACACTTGATTTGAGTTTCACTGAATATATTTGAAACTACATAGATTTCGGGTGGTTAACCCATTATTAAGAGTATACAATATTCAATATTGCATACTCTTGATAATTTAACCACCCAAAACCTATGTAGAGTTTTAAATATATTCAGTGAAACTCAAGTCAATTATTTTAATTTTTCAATATATTTCATCAACTTCTGTTCACTACATAATGTGACTTTGTAATAGATAATAGTTAATTTTTAGTTCGTTTCATCCACATAGTTATTGTTTATCACTATTCCAATTCATCTATATTTTACTTTTTTTTTTTGTTATTTTCCTCAAGTTCTTCTTATTTTTTCTTATTCGTGTGCGATTCGTTATTTTTCCCCTGTAATTGGATATATATATATATATATATATATATATATATATATATATATTAATATATATATATATATTTATATATATATATATATATATATATATATATATATATATATATATATATATATATATATATATATATATATATATATATATATATATATATATATATATATATATATATATATATATATATATATATATATATATATATATATATATATATATATATATATATATATATATATATATATATATATATATATATATATATATATATATATATATATATATATTATAATTGAGTTATTTTAAAAATTTCTAAAAAAGCGAAAACTGTCACTGTTTCGAAGAGCCTATGATTACTGGCATCAAGTTTTCCCATTAATATGTGATCATGTATTTCATTCATTGAAACTAGAAGTTCCTCAGTAGGGAGGGTGAGGTGTCAGTGATGCGAACCCTAATAATTTTTCACTTTCGAAAATGTACCCAAACCGACTAAGTTACTTTCCATTCCAAAAAATTTAATTTTGGATTACTATTTATATTTTTATTCACATTTTCAAATTGAATCGCGAAATTCAAGGAAAATTGAGCACAATATTCAAATTTCGAGTATGAATTGAAAACTTGATTTCCTATCAAAGTGAAAAAAAAATTATTGTTGTGTCTCCTAAAATAAGAGAGAGATGTATGAAGTGGAATCTTTATAAAAATGATTATGAAAATCATGTTTTCTATAGAAAAGAGATTTAACATCATCAAAGAATTTAAGGACTTGGTCTATATGACTGAATAGAGAAAATTGATAGAACTATTGGCCTTTTTTATTAGCGGTTTAAAATTCAATTTTAATAATTGTTTGTCTGAAAAATTGTAAAGTGAAAAAGTGCCCATTTTACACCTTCATTCTAACATCGTAATATCCAGAATGAGATAAAGGGTTCATTTTAATTCACAATGGGCCCTTGAATGGAAAAAATATTTGTGTCTCTGGTTCTTCTCAACGTTGGTTCACATCATTTGTAAGAAGATTTATTAATAATGCTTCACTAGTAGATTGTGTTAGTCTCATTGTTATTTTTTATGGCTTTCACCTTTTAAGGCATTGTAGTTCAAAGTTGCAGCAGGTCATTTCGTCGATACAATTTGAGTGAAAGAGTTTATACATGTGATACCGTGAATTAAAATGTCGTAAGTCGACAATTTTTCAACTTATCTAGAAAAAACAATTTCGATAAAAAGATTTTCATCTTGTATATCGAGTGTTTTCACGAGAAATTGATAATGAGCTACCTATTATCATCATTATCCACAATGGAAACAACTTCAAGTAGCTTTGTCAAAGAAATATAAGAAAGAAATTCAATTACATCCTTAATGGTGACGTATATAAACAAACTACTTAAAGATTGTTTTTAAGTGCTTATTATCATAAAAAGCAGAAGACCCAAGAACTTTTTAACTAAACCCTATTTTGTGAATTAATTGTTTTCTATGTTTGTCAAAATTTCTCAAACTAGGCATACTACAAATCTCAACCACAAACAATCAATCAACTTGTTCACCTCATCCTGATCTTGATATTAATACTTTAGCACTGATGGAAAAACTGATGAAAAATTTCATAACGTTGAGAAAAATTTCCATTTATATGGAAGCGAGTCTTATTTCCAAGTAATATAAGTTATAATAAAGGTGGAACCATTCAAGTTCGAAGTTTGTTGAGAACTTGGATCTCAGGTTGTTTTTTGGAACAATCAACTTCCTAAGTATAACGTCACTGCAATAAATGAAGCGCTATACTGAGTCCAAACAAATAACTATTAATATTGATGATAATAATGATAATAATAATAATTATTATTATAATAATATTGATTATAATAATAATAATAATAATTTCCGTACTGAAATGACCAGAAACTGCATGTATCACCAAAATAGCAGTAGAGAAAGGTTTACTTCACCGACAGATGATGTTGGTATGGGTGTGATAGATAAAGGTAACCTCTACAACACTCATATTACAAATTTTCAAATATATTTTGATGACCGCAGTCGGCACTCAAGCCTACATTAAGCTGTCTGTGGAGCAGATACAGAGTACACACCGCTGAATCTATACAGTCCTCTTCTACAGCAAAATGATTGCATTCACACTGCAGAGGAAAAAATAAACCTGTGGAAAAGCAGAGTCCTGCATGAAAGGCTCAATCGGGATCTTAAAAGGTCCAAAATCGATAAAATGAAGTCGTACGCTTGGCTCAAGCTTGGTGATCTGTTTCCAGAAACTGTAGGATTCATGCGAGCTTTCCAGGATCAAGTGATTAACACCAACAACTACAGCAAATATATTATAAAAGATCCAACTGTAGTTGACGACAGATGCAGAAAATGCCAGGAAGAGACTGACAACATTCAACAGATCACTGGAGGCTGCACATATCTTGCTCAAAACGACTACACTCATAGGCACAACCAAGTAGCTTGCATAGTTCATCAAGCCCCAGCTGTCAAGACCAGATTGTTGACAAAAGAATAACACCTTACTTTAAATACAAACCACATCCGGTGCTAGAGAACATCAATTACAAAATAAATTATGATCGAACTACTATTACAGACCGCAGTTCTTTTGGACAGCAAACCCAACAATAAAAACCACCTGATAGACTTAGCGGTAACTAACACTCACAACTTGATGAACACCATTCAAGAAAAAATCGGGAAATATACGGACCTGAAGTGTGAGATACTTAGTAAGTGGGATATAAATGTGACTACATAAGTGCACTTGTAATATAAACTACCGGTGTAGTTCCGAAAGTGCTTCGCGAACACCTTACGAAGCTGAACTTTGACTGGAAGCTGTATATAAAGATGCAAAAAGCTGTGGTGCTGAACACATGTCACATAGTCAGGAAATTCCTGCGAGGATAAAGTAAGCGACAGGTTGTTGACTTGCTTAGGTTTAGCCACACAATTCAACTTTCAAACCAGTGCCGGAACTGAGAATAACTGGAGAATAATAATAATAATAATAATAATAATAATAATAATAATAATAATAATAATAATAATAATAATAATAATAATAATAATAATAATAATAATAATAATAATAATAATAATAATAATTATTATATTATTATTATTATTATTATATTATTATTATTATTATTATTATTATTATTATTATTATTATTATTATCATAATAACAATAATATTTCTGTATCATATGAAAAACTGATAGAAAAATCCTATTGACATTAGGTCCTTCAGCCTATTTCATATATTGTGTTATTTCAGTTTCAATTAATTAGTTGATTAATTGCTTAGTGCTTCAAGTAGCGCCTCAGTTAGGAATTTTATAGCAGCTCATTAGAAGGATTGTGTAGTTTCTTCAATGGGTGTCTTATTCTTGTAATGGTACCAAGCTGATCTCTCTGCCATCTCTATATTCTTGAGTGACGACATTTTGCATTTTACTTTGATTTCGTGTGCATAGTCAGTATAGGTCTCCATATGGTTTTGGATATTTTAACTCGATACTCAAAACTTATTTCTCTGTTTCTTTACGTAACATGTGAAATGTTTTTCCTTTGTTATTGTTTTCTTCTTCATTGACTGTGAGCGAAGGTTGAAATTCAATTTATTGTCGAACTGTATTACCAGATATTGCATAGATGACGATGGTTATATATTCATTCTGTTTATTGTTAAAAGAGTAATATCTCCTAAAAATATTTTAATTCAGTGTTTTCTCTATTTTGATGATAGTATAAGAAGTTCAATTCATGTATTTTGTTTACAGAGCCACTCTTTTAAGCAAATCATTTCCGTTCTACCCACATGAGTTAATTCAATTGAATAATTCGGCTCAAAACTTCTCCCTCAAAACAGAGGTTCCATTTCAAATCAGAACATATGAGGAAGTCCCGCTATTCTCGTTTTTGATGATAGCATAAGAACTCCAATTCGTATATTTTGTTTACAGATCCAGTGCTTTAAGCAAATCATTTCCGTTTTCACTCCCATGAGTTAATCCAAATGAATAATTCTGCTCAAAACTTCTCCATCAAGACACATGTTTCATTCCAAAACGAAACATATAAGGAAGTCTCATTATATCCCCGAAAATGAGGAAACACTGCATAAAATATTTGTTCAGGCACTTTTCGGTCGGTCCAAATAGACATTTGAAATAACAAAAAGTCCTGGAAAGCCAAATATTGGGGAAGAGCTGGGGTTAACCATTACAATTAATATTTTTAAAATCCTCGTCCATCCCATGTGTGCTACAAGTTATTCGAGGTCAAAGCTCAAAATTTGAAGTTTCTCAAATTTTTCTCGGAAACAGTAGGTTTTCTCAAAGAAAATTCATACCAAAGTTGTAGATCTCAAAACTCTACAAAAATGGTCTGTATGATTTTTCCCTAAGAGTTACTGTTCGTGAGATATCGTGATTCTAAGAGTCACACTATACATGATATGCACACATTTCCACGCCACCTGTGAGTTGGTGTACCTCTGTAGGCCTTTTCCACTGACTGTCATGACAATTTTAGAATACCTTAAATTTCTTTACCTTATTATTGCTATTGATTATTGCGTTAATCATTGTTTCGATTCTCTTAGGAATTTTAAGTTTAGCCAAATCTTTTTTTCCGTATAATTTTAATACTGACGTTTTGCCCTTTCTGACATTGATGAGGAAGTATCGCACCTGGTTATCGCATGTAAAAATGAAATATAGTTTTGGCACTTGTGATATTCAGATAAACTTCTTGAGAAATATATTTCGGTTTGCTGTTGAGTCCTTCCAGATTTCAGAAAATGAATAATTTTATCTATTAGAGTTCTTGCAAGTAGTACTAACAAATCAACATCTTCACCAACTACAATTGTTGTGTTTGTTGCATCAAATTTTCAGAACCGTAAAACCCTAGGGTTAAGTACCAAATGATACTAACCACAGTTCAGCACAAATGTTTTTGAAATAAACATGAACAGTTTGCTACTTGGTCATCGAGGTTCTATAAGAATCCAGAAAGAATATCAATAATAGTAATCATTGTTTTCTCGAAATCTCAATTTTTAGAGTAGAATATTTGATTCAGTGCCTGAATAAACAGAAAGTCCTTATTAGAGCTATTATCTATTTATTTTGAATTTCATTGCTTATACTAGATATTTATCATAAATAAAAATTTCGATTAAAAGCTTTGATATGATTATTGAATTGAATCAAATGCAGATACAATACTAAAATCATATCTTTGTTGATGACATTGAGATAAATCTCAGTACCTATATTAGTTGACAAGTTATTAACATTATCTTAAAAAATTTATTAAAAAATTAGTAAAGATAATTTCATGGTATAAATACACAAAAAAGACTTTGGGCTTCAGTTGGATTGCTTCAGTGATAAGTTGCAATAGTCGAAACGAAAAATGAAATACCTAGCTGTTCTTGTTATTTTAGCGTTCAGTGCTGGAGTAGGTAAGGCAAAAGCTTCATTATTTTACTGAAAAACATTATTCGCCCCAAAAATTAGTAATATTTCAAAATGAACGGAATAGAATTTCTCAAAACTCGAAGAAAAAAATTTATTTATTTTCTTGAGTTATCAGGAATAGTTGTGACTTTTGAATAATAATATGAATAAAAGAATCTCAAGAATCAATACTTGAGCATTCAAAAATACTGGTTCATTCAAAAAATCAATTACAGAAATTTCCAGTCATATTAAAAAAATAAATATTTGAAATAACCGTTCAGCAAATTCACTTCTCACTATACTCGTTGGTAAATTCAATGTCTACCTGTCTCAAATATGTTTGAATATACGATATAGTCACTTTATATTCAGGCAAATATATATCAGATATAGCCACTTTACCTATATCCGGCAAACCACATAACTTTTTCGATTCTTCTCATTATCGAATTGAATGTTTCAAAATCTATAAATATATCTCTATTTGTTGTTAGTAGAAGAGAAATTATCAAATTTTTTTTAATCAATATTGAATCCATATGAAGTAATCATAAAATCATGTTTTCAGCCATTCCTCATAATCATTTCAGCTTCATATGAATCTGATTAGGTGTACATTTCCTTTGTGAATGAAAAAACATTTTTCATTTCAGGTTACGCCTATCCCCCTCTTGGAAAATTGAGATGTGAGTATACCCTCCTATAGCTTACATAAATTCATATATACATGTATATATATATATATATATATATATATATATATATATATATATATATATATATATATATATATATATATATATATATATATATATATATATATATATATATATATATATATATATATATATATATATATATATATATATATATGAACGAACGAACCCATCACTCTATAAAGTGAATATTAACAGCGTTTCCAAAAAATCATCGATCTTGTTGAATGATCATAGCATACAATTGTTTCAACAATATTATAAATCGTCAGTGCATATTTAATCTATCAATCAAGAATCGATGAGTTTCAAAACGCCTATAGGTCCTATACCAAATGGAGGGGAATTTTTTCTCAGTGAAAAATTTACGTGAGCTCCCTCTATCAGAGAATTTTCTATTGAATGATTTGTGAATCTTGAAACTAGCAATACTTTTGCCCGCCGGGGCGTGATCTGGAGCGATTAGGAATAGGACTATTCTTACACATTTCGACAATTTTCTGTAGTGTTCGAATGAAATGTCTACAAAGCTTTTCACTCGCGCCTCTGTTGTCATGAGTAGGAATCTTGTTCGCTAGGGAGAGTTTATACGTCTCTTCTCCGATAGAGGGATCTCACGAGAATTTTTCACTGTGAAAAATTTCCCTCAATTTGGCATAGGACCTATTTTTCGAAACGGTCTTAATATTGACTTTCGAAAGTGATGGGTTCGTTCTCGTTGACAACATTTGTATAGACAGCTAACTGAGAGCTTTATTAGAAATATTTCGATTAAGAGTCTCAGTATTTACTCGAATTGAATGATTCATGAATCTTCAAACAATATATATATATATATATATATATATATATATATATATATATATATATATATATATATATATATATATATATAATATAATAATAATGACCTTTATTCATCTTCTCAGACAAAAGCACTTGTATAGGACACGTTTCAAAAATACTCAAAAACAAGTAATCCAAGTAATAGCAATGACAATAGTAAATATATGAAACATAGAATAAATATACGAAATAAAAGAAAAGAACAAGAGAAGCAAAGGAACATTAAATAACTAGTTACATGCTAATTCATATTGAAATCAAAATATATATATATATATATATATATATATATATATATATATATATATATATATATATATATATATATATATAGGAAATAGATTACAAGAAAAAGATTCTGTAGTAATCGTATTCATATCATCGCACTATTAAATGTTCAATATTGAAGGTATACCCACAATAACTTTCTTTCGATAATTTTTTTACGAATTATTTAAAAGAAAATATTGAAATGACTGCCAAAAATATTGGGAACGTAAGACAGGAAACGTCCAACAAACGAAAGCCATCTTCTTCGTTCCTCAAATATCCTCTTGTGGATCATAGGACAGAAATATACCTACTTTTGAATCTCATACATAAATAATGTAAAGGTTACTATATATCTCAAATCTTGATAACCAATAGAAAACACAATTTGTTGTATTCATCAAAAAATTGAAAGTTTCACACGTCTTTATCAATTAAGATGCATACTCATTAAATTGAATATATCTCTTTGTATGTGAATATATCGTTTGTTAGATATTGCGTAACTGAGGAGAGAATGATAGCTCAAATTAGTACACTCTCTTACGTTTACGCTGAATGTGTGTACCGATTTCAATATTCTCTAACATTTATGCCTTGAAGGATAATGGAGGCATCAAATTGTTCATGTTTCACATAGCCCAGATCTGCTAAAACTATCTTTTGAATAATTCGTCAGAACATTGTCGAAACGCGTTGAGGAAGTGATAGGTTGTGTTTTCGTTGAAAACATTTGTATTGACTCATTGTGAGTTTTGTATTAAAATATGTCAAATGAAAACCTCAGTAAGGACTATATAGATTGTACAGATTACTGAAAATCATTCTGATTGATTTTTATGGCTCATTATTTTTCCAGCCAGCGGAGTGTTATGCATAACTGACGAAGAAGGACATCTAGATGAATGTGACGAAGAGAATAGTCAGCTTCCTGACGATCTTAAAACCAACGGAGCTGTACCTAGCGACCAATTCACTTGTCTTGATGTTACATACAGAACAGGTTAAAATTCGGAAATCAATGATAACTCTCATATACTCTAAGATAAATCAACTCTGTGATGAATTTCATTCTTTTGTTCAAAAAGAAGAATTTTTAAAGGAGTGAGAGTTCTCAATGTTACAAACTAGTTTTTTCCTCTGTATATACCCATTTGATAACAATCATATTTTCAGGGTTTATATTGAAGCAAACTCACCATGTCTTGCAGTGTGCCTACGAAATGAAGGGTCAGCGCTTGTGTTCAGTTCTGAAGAACTCAAATGATATTGCTAAATGTGTTGAAAGCACACCAGGTACTTATTGGTATTCTTTATCGAAGTGTATTGTGTAGAGAAATAATCCTTTTAATGTTCATTTGAAACTTACATATTAATCCTTGAGCTAGAAAAGAAAAGGAATTTCATTTGATTATCTATGTTGTTACATTACTGAATTTTTTACTATTTTTGTGAAAAGAACTTGAAATCTGCTGGTATTGTTCCGTAGGTTCAATCCTTGACGATATTGGGTTTACTAACATAGTTTCCGACAAACCTCGGACCAATGTCGCCAAGGACACAAAATTCTCACTAAGTACTGAGTGGAAATGAATGCATTTTTCAGTGTTAAATCATTCAGCCTTTTCTGGTATAAGCAGAAATGATGTTACAAAATTATAATATGTGGAAACATTTGCTCTAACTTGAAATGTTGCTTGAAATGTACATTTAATATGAAATAACACGTTATAATTTACCTGCCAATAACCGCGAGAATCTGCTAGCAAAGATCTGTTAAATTGTATCTGCTCAAATTGAAAAACGGCTCACAAACGTGAAAAAGTCTATCTCTGGATGTCTCAGGCATCATTTTGAGCAGCTTTTTCTTCGAATGTACCCCTTTTCCTAGTCAGTTTTTCATGTCATAACTTCTGCGAAACTCCTTCTAGATTATGCGTTTAGGAATTTTTTCACAATTTGAAAAGTATTCACGTTTGTGGTGAAGAACGTGGAAAACGAGATAATACCGAACCAAACAACCACAAATATTATGGCGTGGTCTAAGAGCAATTATTCGAATAGAGTTATTTTTTCATTAACGTGAAAATGAAGTAATATTTATCTCTTTCATAGTTCAATTAATACGCCTATGTTTTATGTATGTAAGTGATTTTAATTTACTCAGTTGTTATTTTTTTCACAGAACCTAAAACAACCGCTGCACCTCCAACTACTGAAGCACGTAAGTAGAAACCACATTTGAATATACATATACATAAAATTATGAGTAATATTTGAAGTCCACAAATCTCTGTCCTCACGTGAAAGTGCATACCGAAATTTCAGATTGTATATCTAATTATCAAGAAAAAAATGAATTGATGCGAATAACTCAATATAAACATTTGGAATATAAGACCAATTATAATTGAAGATTAAAAATGAACAGATTTTTTTATGAAATAATTCCTTTCAGAAGAAGAATGGAAAACATAAAAAGATTATCTGGTTGATTTTAATCGGCGGACTTTTAACAATTTTCAAAGAACCAACTTCGTTCCACTTGAACTTTACTATCAATGGGTGTTACAGTGAACTGTGAATCAATTGATAGTTTTCAATTAATCGACAAGAAAAATAACTGCTTTTCAATTCATTCAATTAGAGAACGATAATAGACAAAAAATAACCTTTTCATTCTATTTCAGCCTCTGGTTTATACTGTATCGCTGACGATGTTGACAATACCGTTCAATGCGACAGAAGGAACAGTGTACTTCCAAATGATGTCAGTGCTGGAAAATTCTCAAAAACTAACGAATATGTCTGTCTGGACCTTACCTACAAAGTCGGTAAGCTATTTGGATTACAGAAACCTCCAATTAATCAATAAGTATTATTTATAAAACAGTTATAATGATTCACGATTGGTCTAATTACTGCAGCTTTCTCCACACCATGAAGTCAAAAACAAGATATGGAGATCTTTCTTTGTTATTGATTTACTGCCATAAATAATAACCAAACACACCTTCTCAAATAATTCAATGCAAGGGGTTGCGAAATATAATTATTGTCAACTTCAAGAGACCACCTCTCACTACTATTCTATTCTACTGATCTCAGCCTCCTATAATCTCAGAGAGGTGTAGATATATCTTAGTTGTATTTGTCCTATACAATCTGCATTTTCTGGAGGATTGATTTTTGATGCTATTCCTATCAACTGTATGGAATATAGAGTGTCAACTTAACTATAGTTTTCATTCAAGTATTTGAAGTTTAGTGGTACATGTTTGTAATTATTTTTTGGTTTTTTTGATTCAGTGGCTCCGTATGAATGAGTAGTATATAAGTGTGTAATAAAATATAAATGAAGCACTTGAAGCTTTCTCAATTTACACAACCTTGAAAATGGATACTTCCATTTCAGTGAAGTAGTTGTTTAAATCAAGTTGATATAGCCTAATACAATTTTTCATAGTGGTCTCAATGTCATGACTGTCTTCAAGATTATTCTCCATATTGAAGATGATATGGGGATATCCTTCGTCGATTTGTTTGTATAGTGAGAAAAGAGAGTTCAACGGTGAAGAATTCTACGTTTTGCATGCTTCTTGTCCTCATGTGAATTGTGAAACATGGTGAAATGATTTTCCGGGCTGATTGGCCGTGGTCAACTGGAACTCCTCCTCTTCCAGGAGGATGGAAGAGGAGGAGTTCCAGTTGACCACGGCCAATCAGCCCGGAAAATCATTTCACCATGTTTCACAATGGACACCGGCCGTGAAAGCCTACACGATCTCATGTGAATTTTTTTATGTTCGGTTTTCAAGGATCAATTTCAGATTCACATTTTCAGTATAGAGTGTCTTTGATATATTTGAGTTCTCATCATATCTTCGATATTCTTAGAATCATGTTTCTCGTAATACTATATATCACTATCTTACCTTGAGTTTGAGACAGAAAAGTATCGATATCATATACTTATGCTGCCATGGTCCATTTTCCTAAAGAGGATGTTTTCATTGGAACAGTTCATTCCTAATTTGAACATTGAATCATCTGTGTCCTTTTCACATCAAACCTTCACCTTACAATATGTGCCTGTCTACGGACCTTGAAGAATTCCTTCTTTAAGTTGATATTTTTATACAATTTTCATCAAGAATATACAGCCCTAGAAAAAATACATTGGTTTGAAAAATTTCGAGAAAGAAGAAATAACTTGAGGAATGAAAAATGATGAAATAATCGTAATTGTTTTCTCTATTATTGGAAAAATGTGTGAATATAATAAATATTGTTCAATTAATTGACAGGTATATTCCCACTTCAACAAACTAAACACGTCAGACAATGTGCTTTGGAAGTGAACAGTGAAGATGGTTTGTGCGATGTTCTGGAAAATAACAATGATGTTGCATCCTGTGCCCAATCTACACCATGTGAGTTGCATTATATAAATTTGAACTCAATTTAATATACTATATTCCTTATCAAAAGCTATTTTTTAAGCGGGATTATCACAAGTTAACTTTTTTCTTTAATAAAAAAAAAGATTTGATGCTATTTCTTGTCATAATAATAACAAATTGATGGGTTTTTGTTGTTTCAGACACCACTCCAACCGTAGAACCACGTGAGTATATACAACTCATAAAAATTCCAACAAATTTCAAACTTACCTTCTTATTATAATATTATTAACCTTAGTTTGTGACCGGGAAGAAATTTGGCATATAATGGGTGATTTTTTGAGCGTAGTTTTTTTTCGAATCGAATAAAACACTCAATTTGCATCACATATTCGAAATTTTTATCGAAATTGATATATTGGCTTTTACCATTTACATTTTAATGATAACTACATGTAAATGTTGGCCGCGGTTCCGTATCAAATAGTCCATCCAGAAGGTCCAATTTTGGGTCAATTTTTTCGGAATTTCGGCCTGTATCCCACGAATTACGCGTGTTATGTTATCCTATTAGGCTTCAATCGTGTTCGGCTTATATACATACACTAACGACTTTACATAACCACACAAGAAATAATCCAGAGGAGTCAAATCGCAAGATCTTGACGACCAATTCACAGGGCCATTTCGAGAGATAAGCAGCTCAATAAATTTATCCTTCAACATGTCCATTGTTTCACGAGCTGTCTGACATGTGGTACTGTCTTGATGAAACCACATGCCAAACAATTTCAACTCGGCCAACTGGGACAAAAAAAAGTTGCGTATCATGGCTCGATATCGATCGCCGTTGACGGTAACGTTTCTTTCATGGTCGTCTTCGAAGAAAAATGGATCCATGATGCCACCAGCTCATAAGCCACTCCAAATTGTCATTTTCTCGGGATGCATCGGTAATTCTAGTATGGCATGTGACTCTTCATTACTCCAAATGCGACAATTTTATTTATTAACATATCCGTTAAGTCAGAAATGAGCCTAATCGCTAAAAACAATTTTTCAATAAAACAGCGGATTTTCATTAAGCATTTCTGAGGCCCATTCACCAGAAACTAGACGTTGTGGTAGGTCATTCTGATTAAATTCTTGCAGAAATAGAATTTTATAGGCTTTCAAACCCAAATCAACACGTAGAATTCTTTATGTGGTTGAGTTACACATGCCCAATTGCTGAGAACGGCGACGAATTTACATTTCACGATCCTCATTAACACTGTACGCTATGGCTGCAATTTTCTCTTCAGTGCGCACTGTATGCTTGCGAGAGAATGGTTAAATGTCCAACCAAACAAACATGTTGCGGAATTTGGTGATAACAGCACGAATTGTTGATTAACCAGGTCGATTATGACGACCATAATATGGTCGTAACAAATGATACACATTTTTCACAGTGCACAAAATTTGAAAGTAAATTTCAACAATTGGCAATCTTTGCTCGTTGGTAAGTCCGTGATGAAATAGCAGAGTGTACTGAAAACTTTTCACCTTGACAGATGATGTTTGGATGCCATCACCAACGAGTACCGACAACCTGAAAAACTTAACTCTCAAAAAATCGCCCGCTATAAGCTTGAGAGAGAGAGATTAGAGTGTTACGTTTTAAAATACTTAACACTGGTTGAAGAGATAAATGTTAAGACCACATCGCATGAAATAATCGTTGTTCGAAATGCACCGATGTGAGAACACATGATATTCCTGTTATAGATTCATTCCGATATTGGATTTCTCGTATCGAGTATTGCGACTGATAAATCTTTCTGATTGTTATATATTATATCTTCTTTCTTCAAAAATTTTGTTTGCGCTTGTAAGCGTTTTATTCTGTGGAGTTGAACGGGAGTTCCAAATTGGGGTTTTATGATATCCCCTGGAGTTGAGGCTGAAGCATATCTTCTGGAGTTGAAATAGAGATTTAAGTTCCACCCAATTTTCAGTGACTTTGTTGATTTGGATTCCATCTTATAGGCATTCTGAGCAAACAGGGAAAAACAGGATTCAAGATAAGAGAGATCTTTCATCCAAATTTATTTGTGATACTGAATCAAAATATTTTGAAAGAATATTTTGAATAATTATCTAGTTTCATTATATTGTGCATAAATCAGGTGAATTTAAATACGTCTCCCAAAATTTGAGATGGTGCAATCACCAACATTTCGTAGGGGAGTACGCTATAAGAGAGAGAGAAGAGAGGGAAAACACTAGGATATTCGTTCGAGAAATTGAAATTGATCAGAGGAATGAACAAGAGGAAGGAACAAAATCAAAGATATTTCTATTAATTCGAATAGATGGAATAGTGAATTATTCATTGAATATTTCACCTTCGGTGTTCTTCAGGTGATTTGACAACGGACGTGACAATAACTGATGAGTTGCTAGAACGAAACAGTCTGTCTCTTTTCATCGATTCCAATATTCTCTAACATTATCCTTCAAAATATGGTTTATGTAGGTGTTTTTGTAAGTGCGTGTATTTTCATGTGTTTTTATTGAGTGTATTGTGTGCAGTTTTTCATTGATGCTTCTTATTTTTCAGCAAGTAACTTGTATTGTGAAGTCGATTCCGAAGGGGACAAAATTGAATGTTCCAAAGCCAATAGTGTACTTCCAAAGAATTTGAATGTTATTGGAGTACAGAAGTCCTCTACCTTTGTTTGTTTGTCTGCGACATACAAAACGGGTGAGTAGTTCATTCCATCTATCTGTCAAATTTGATTCGTTTATTTATACGTTAATTAACGAATTATTAATATTTTCTTTGAATAAAATAAGATAATACTTTTGATAACCGGAACAAAATGATTTATTGGCCTTAGATACCTATTTTCTCACTATAAAAATATTTCGGGAAATATAAGATCAAAGACTCTATCAAATTACATTAATTTTTCAGTTTTTATTGATTCAATCAATTCGAATAAAACAGGAGTTTAGTGCATCCGTGTTTTTAATATTTGACGAAACGTATCTTAAAGGTTCTTCTTTGACCGATAAGTCTGATTGTTGTTACCAAAGTCCAAAATGTACTATAAAACTGAAGAATTTTCCGATTATTACAGGAATATTCCCATTGGAAAGTACACATAGTACACAACAATGTGCATATGAATTGGCAGGTGATAAAGATCTGTGTTCTATACTTCGTAGCCAGAACAATGTTCAGAAGTGTAGAGAATGGCAGCCATGTAAGTTTTTGTTTAGTTTGTTTTGTTTGCTTATTGAAATCATATTTATTTCAGCTGAGCCCAACAAGAAAACTCCTCTCAAACATAAGAACTGAAGGGTAAGACGAAATTGTATTTACATCATTATAATATCATTTCAAAAGGGAGTTGCTGATTTTATCTGACCTTGACAACAGGAAATTTCAAGTGCCATCTAGCGTTTCAATTCGGAAGTTTTTTCCTTCATCAAAACTTCACATTGACTTTTTTCTTCAACGCTATATGTGTATTTTAAAATTTTTCGTTTTCTGGAGTTACATACTTTTCAAGAAGATTTTTCACCAAACCGTTAAATGCAAATATGATAAATTATATTTCATATTACAAAACAAACCTTTGTTTCTGAATCTCTTCTCTTGTGTTAAAAATTTTTTCTAATATAATTCTTTCAATTCAACATTTTTCTAATATAACATTTTTTCAGATGATATGGAACGAACGACCTCTTGGAGCATTATCTTGAAAAGCAGAAAATTTATTTCATTTTTGATTCTATTATTCGATTGTTGAATAAATAAAAAATTTAATACATTCTGTTGTTTATTTACAAAGTATTGTAAAGTATAGTGATATACCAGTTATCAATAATTGAACTCGTATAAAACGAAAAAATTGTCGTTATGCCAATGCAGTGGATAAGATATTGAATAAAAAACAATTCTGAATTTTTGATGATGACTGGATTCAGTACCTAGCCAAATGAAATAGTTCCACTTTTGAATGACAGAGGAATAGTGAATATTTGAACAAATAGAAATATCAAATTAAATTAAACTCTTGGCTTGAGTTCAAAATACACTTTAAGCTAGATTTGAAATGAGTCTTGAAAATGAGCTTATGCTCGAAAAATGTTTACTAATCCATGTTGTCAAATATAATTGTGAAACATTTAGCCAAGAGTTTAATTTAATATAATATGAAATTATGTTTCACCAAGAGTTAAGCGAGAGTTCAATTTCAGTCACAAATAGAAACATATTCGAGGTTTGTTCAAAAGAAAAAGTGAATTTTGAATTTTTTCGAAAAGTATTTGTTTACTCATCAATGTCCCTTTTGTTCCCACCACAGTAATCCCACTCAGATATTATGCACTTTATGTCAGGGAGTCTTCCAATCCTCGAAGCCCTTAAATGCGCTTGTCGGTATGGTCATCATCTCGATCTTCGATTCCAAGTTCTTTGCATCAATTCTCGCAAAACGCTTTCCCTTTATTGGTTCATTTAGTTTACGGAGAGAAAAAAATTTTCCGGCAGCCAAATCTGGTGTTGTTTTTGGCCAAACAATCACGATCAACCATTGATGCATTATCGTGATGCAGAATCCATGATTGGTTTTTCAAGAATTTCGATCGTTTGTGTCGTATTGCTTCACGCAAACGTTGCATAACTTCCTTGTAGTGTGTACCACGCCGTTGTAATCGAAGAAAACAGTAAGTGAAACCTTCAGATTTGATCGAACTTGGCGTGCGTTTTTCGGTCTTGGCTCTTCTGGCCGTTTCCATTTGGATCATTGGTCCTTAGTTTCGACGTCACCGTCATAACCATATACCCACGATTCGTAATCAGTTATGATCTTTTTGAGAAAATCTGGATCGTCGTTGACGTCATTTAACAACTCTTGAGCGATACTAATGCGTCATTGCTTCCTCTCAAAATTTAGCAATTTCAAAACAAACTTCTCTGCCACATGTTCATGCCCAAAACATCCGAGAAAATTGCATGGCATGAGCCGATTGATATGCCAACATCCTCCGCTTACTCATAGTGATTCGACGATTCTCCAAAACTATTTTCTTTACTGCTTCGATGTTTTGTTTCCTTGTTGACGTAGTTGCAACTCTATGAGCTTCATCGTCATCAACTTCGTCTCGGTCTCCTGTTAAGCGATTGTATCACTTATAAACTTTCTTTTGAGACAAAGTAGAGTCGCCGAATACCACAATCAACATTTTAAGTGTGTTGGTACACTTTATTCTATTTTTAACGCGAAAGTTAATACAGATTTTTTGATCCATTTCTCTCAGAAGCAAAAAATCTGAGAACACACAAAAAAGGTTCAACTTGTTCAGTCGTCAAAAAACGTAATGACCCAAAATGGTTAATAATGCCAACGTATGAGAAACGTATGGATACCAACATAACAAAACAAAATTTTCGATAATCGAATGTACACAGCTCACGACAATTCAAAATTCACCTTTTCTTTTGAACAGACCCCGTATTGAAGTACAACTTATGTGGTATGCCACATAACATTAACACAGTTAGTACCATAAAACATGTTGTTTACTAAAACTGCACCTTGAGCCATACACACCTAATATGTGAAAGGGAATTTTACAGATTGCATTGAAAACTGTGCATGTCTACACTCTAAATGGGTTCATCTGTGCCTAGGGAACCCCCAGGCGCTCTTGGGATCAGGCTTACCTCAGTATCTGGGCGAAGCTCCTCAGATAGCGAAAGTAGATGAATCACTACCCGTTCCAAGTGTCCTAACTTCCGAAGACGAAATGAAACAGTAAACGAATTGAGTGTTTTGAATTTTATCCGAAATTCGACGAAACTAACTTCCTAGGTATACCCACAAGTCCTGTCTAAAATTCATTGCTCATAATTCCAAGCCTGTCAAAAGAAGGCAAATGAGAAAAATTTCATGATCAATTATATAGGTGGATAGATAGATAGGCGGGTTTTGCCCTTCTAGAAACTTCTCTCGAGTATATTCTTCGACTGAGTGATGCAAGGAGAATAGGTGTATTTATTCAACAAACACCGTTTTACAAAACAGGTAGTAATTACGAAACAGAAAAGAACGGATACAAAAAACAAAATTGTAAGTACAAAAATTTCAAATTTAAAAGTTCAATTTTGAAAGAAGGAGTTTATGAAATGAAATCAAAACTGATAGAGTGAAATGCAATTATAGGGAAAAAAACTTAAATGCTGCCCGTATCTACACCTACTCGTACATATAGTTACTCATATACACACACATAGATATACATACACATATAAACATAGATACAAAAATATGTGTGAATTTACGTGCATGTGAATCATGTCTTTGAATTATATGATTGTTCTGAATATTGACAGAATATTGACGATATATGGACAAGACTAATATAGGCGAGTTCATGCAAAGTTTGTAGAATTTCAATTTTTCATTTGAATTTACCAGTAACAACAAATCCCGTAAAATATCGTTCTTGACATACTTATATTTATTTTTCGTAGGTTAGTCGGTAGAACACGCGACTATAGTGCGGTAGAACTCGGTTTCGAGCCCCGCTGAAGGTATGGGTGTTTGTGTTTGTCCATGATTTAAGTAGTTTAAGAATGATATGATACATGGATTACAAGCCCAATGGCGAACCGGCATTAAACTGTAGGTTCACTGAATTAAAAAACAAAAAAAATTTTCACTTTTTATAAATTTCCAGTGATTCATTATTATTAGAGTAGGAAAAACGATATAACAGCAATTGTTCTGGAATATAACTCCGCTTATATTGGTAACCAATTATTCCCGAAACTTCTAATCCCTTATCATAATGACAGTGCTTAACGTGTATCAATTTTTTTTTGTTCACGTGAACAAATGGTGTTGGTAGTAAATTGGTATATTTGCAATTTGTTCCTAATCTTGAGATTCACAAACATTGCACAATTCATTCTCTATTATACTATCTGAGCAAATGTACCTACTTCATCAGTATTGTATCTTTAATTGAAAATCAACAACTCGCAAGGGAAAAAGAAAATGAAAACTATATATCACTAATTATGATTGATACGTTTTGATTAGAGATAAAATTTTTTGTTTTGTTAAAAGTGTTTTCCATTTCCGAGAATAATGAATACAATTGAAAATTTTATATATATATATATATATATATATATATATATATATATATATATATATATATATATATATATATATATATACGTAAAACAAGTAGAAATTTCAGTACTAGAATCCAGGAATATAAATATAGTTTCGCGCATAATAAAAGTAATTCGAATTATGCTAACCATTTAGTAACAGAAAACCATACTTTTGATACGAATTTAAAAATTTTACATAATAAACATAAAAGTAGTCAATTGGACTTTTGGGAAATAGTGGAAATAAAACCGCATAAATATTCTAGAAATTTGCTCAATTAACAGAAAGAATTGAAGAATTCACACTTGCTAAACCTTTTCAGGTAATAATAAAAATTAGATTTCAGAATGGAATATTTTAGGTAAAACCCAAATTCATGAAATCTCCAATTCCCTGATATTTATACTTGTTTTTTTCAAATATGCTGTTATTAATCTGTTAGCTTCTGAAGAAGTCGTTTGTAACGACGAAACGCTTCATGCTTTGTAGTCAATAAAGTGTAAATCATAAGTTCAAGTGTTTGAATTTAAGTTTATGTTCAATTTCAATGGATTTACATCAAGTAAACGCCAACACTATCAAATACTTAAGGAAGGCTGCCATACTGAATTGAGGTAACTAGACTTATGAGAAATGACTATATCTGGAAAATTAAATATAAATGTAACCATATCACGTACTCCTGTTGATTCAAAATAAATTAAGATTCAACTATTGCTTGAATTTTGCTTTGGAAATTTCAAACTCAACTCAACTTAATTCTTTAAATTCTGTGTGACTAGTTCAAAAAGTTGAAAAGATGAATTGAGGAAAGTGTTCAACATTTTTGAACGCTAAAATGTTACGTTGAACACGTTTATTCATCTTTTCAATATTAAACACATCCACAACGATATCTGTAGTGTGCCGCGACATCGTTGAGCCTATTACATGAAACGAGAAAAGTAGAGAAGTAATCTATGTTCAGTAATTGATGTACGTATACAAGGTAACGTATAGATGGCGCCAAACTCAGAATCTGTTCATCAAGCGGACTAGGTATAGAAGGTGAAATGTAGATGGCGCTAAAGTCAATAAACAATAAGACCTTCAAGCTAATAGGTTTTCTGAACAAGTTCTTCAGAATAATATAGGGTAAGAACACCGAAAGCATACAATTTTACACCTATACACTGAGAGAAGAAAAAACAGAGAAGGAAAAGGCGTACCACATTTAGATGAGAGCAAACTTCCGAACTCCCTGAAAAACGAAATTCCAGGAATCACAGAATTTACCAGAATGAATGGAAAAGGAGAACACTCCCACTCATATCTGGTGAAATATACGAAAAATACAAACAATAATGAAGTTACAAATCAACGACTCATAAACAACATGCGAGTTAACTGGCAAACACTCACACGAAGACAAAAAATCACCCAGATGCAAGCAGTTCGGACACGGTTATTCAAACTGCTACTAAACCCCTAGATGTGTAAAATGCACCATCTCAACCATCTCAGCCTGAAAACCATCCCAGTGGATGCCCGGTATACGTACAATACCTGGAAAAAACACGACGACGACAAAAAGAAAAGGCCAATAGAACACAATACTTTCTACTATTGCCGTTTCAATTGACAAACTTAATTTCCTAATCTTACCAAACCAACAATTAGAAAAAAATAGAATCAAACCTAAATTATAGTCAAGCTATTGCAAAAATTATGGAGATCAATCAGAAAAATGTCTATATGAATTCATTACCAAATGTTCACTCTGAATAAAATACCAATTCGAACTCGGAAACCTTCCAAGATTTCCACTTATGAGAAAAATAAACTAACTAAGTTCAATTTGTGACCTAAAAAGCCCTATAAATATCATCAAAAAATTGAATATGAAATTGAGACCAAAATAAAATGGACCAAATTTTGATTTTTCAAGAAGTTCAAAATGAATACAATTCATGGAAGGGGTCCTCCAAATTTACTGAAAATAATATCATGGAATGCTAATGGCATTAGAAACAAATTTAACCATTTTGAAAATCTTGCCATCGAAATGAATGTTGACCTTGTTTTTATCCAAGATTTCAGATTGAATAACTCAAATCCACAGAAATTGTTCAATTACTCAAAATTAAACAAGCCGAAAGGACAAGCATATGGTTCAACCACACTGGGGAACAGCAATTTTGTTGTCTTAGATCGCTAACTTGTTTTTGATCTCTCTTTACCCTAAAAGTCATACAAAATGGGCGTACAAAGGTAAATATAGTAGGTACTAACTGAACATATTACAATTTTTCATTCTTACAAAGGTTGTTATAATCTTGAGAACTAAATTGTGTTTATACAAAAAAATAAAAAATATATTAGGTTAAAAATTTACGCTTATTAGTTTTCCTAGAATTTTCCATCTGGGGACATTCTCGCTTGATGCTCCAACAGTAGTCAGCCATCATACTGACATCCTATCTACATTGATACCTTGCCTCTATGGCCTCTAAATCTTTGATGGAATCGTTCACCCTGTTCATCACTAACAACGCCAAGAATTTCTGGAAAGTTGGCAAGATGGTTATGCAAAAAATGCAGTTTGATACTCATGTTACAGCCAAGCTTTTTTAAGCTTTCTAAGAGTTGTTGAACAATTTCGACGTAATTCTTAGCTCCACTGTTTCCAGGAAAAAATAAATTGCAAATAAATGTAAATGTTGAGTCCAATGTAAAGTGAAAATGAATAAATGGAAGGTTCAATTTTGAGTCACTTTTTCGAGCATTTCGGCCAGTATCCCAGGAATTACGCTTGTTATGTTATCCTGTAAGGCGTCAATCGTGTTCGGCTTGTCCACATACACAAACCACTTTATAAAACCCCACAAGAAACAATTCTGCTAACCAAATTCATCCTTCAACATGTCCATTGTTTCACGAGTTGTGTGGCATGTGGCACCGTCTTGATGGAACGACATGTCAACTCCGCCAACTGGGGCAAAAAAAGTTGCATATAATAGCTCGATATCGTTCACCGTTTACGTTAACGTTTCTTCACAGATCGTCTCCAAAAACAATGGACCGATGATACCACTAGCCCATAAACCACAGCAATTTGTCGTTTTTCCGAGATGCTTTCAATATTGAATCCTTATGAAGTCGTCATAAAATGATGTTTTCAACCATTCCTCATAATCATTTCAGCTTCATATGAATCTGATTAGGTGTACATTTCTTTTGTGATTGAAAAAACATGGTTTTTCATTTCAGGTTTCGCATATCCTCCTCTTGGAGATGTTTCTTGAAATTGAGATGTGAGTATACTCTTCTTTAGTTTACATGAATTCATATATATATATATATATATATATATATATATATATATATATATATATATATATATATATATATATATATATATATATATATATATATATATATTATAAATATATATATATATATATATATATATATATATATATATATATATATATATATATATATATATATATATATATATATATATATATATATATATATATATATATATATATATATATATATATATATATATATATATATATATATATATATATATATATATATATATATATATATATATATATATATATATATATATATTGAATGTTTTTAGCAATAACAGGCTTCTTTTAATATGAAAAACTTTTTTAAGTAAAGGGCTTGTGTTAACTCCTAACTGGCTATTGAGTAAAAGTCCCAAATTTTTGAATTTGTTAATATGTAATGATTCTAGAAAATTTAGCTTGGAACCTTTATTCTCTGTATTTATTATTTCAAACTCTAAACTAAATATATGACTTTCTTCTAATAAATGGTTGGCATAATGGGAATCTGTTTTCTGTTTCTCAAAACTACGTTTATGTTCCGATTATCTAATTTGGAAATTTCTGAAAGTTCCTGTAAATATAAAATGAATATAATATAATCTAAATTTTATATAATACTATATAAAATTTTTCACAACTGCCACATTGAATTTTGTATACGCCACATATATGATTTTGATTAATTCATCGTTTTTCCAGCCAGCGGAGTGGTATGCATAACTGACGAAGAAGGACATATAGCAGAATGTGACGAAGAAAATAGTCAGCTTCCTGACGACCTTAAAACCAACGGAGCTGTCCCCACCGATCAATTTATTTGTGTTGATGTAACATACAGAACAGGTTAGAATTTGGAAATCAATGATAACTCTCATATACTCTAGGATAAATCAACTGTGTGATGAATTTTATTCTTGTGTTCAAAAAAAAGAATTTTTTCTAAAAGGTGTGAAAGTTCTCAATTGTTAGAAACTAGTTTTGCTGCTTTATATACCCATCTAATAACAATCATATTTTCAGGGTTTATATTGAAGCAAACTCACCATGTCTTGCAGTGTGCCTACGAACTGAAGGGTCAGCGCTTGTGTTCAGTTCTGAAGAACTCGAATGATGTTGCTAAATGTATTGAAAGCGCACCAGGTACTCATTGGTATTCTTTATCGAAATGTTTATCTGAAATTCACATATTAATAATCCTTGAGCTAGAAAAGAAAAGGAATCATACTTGATTATTTTTGTTTGACGTTACTGAATTAATTACTATTTGCGTGGAATATAACTTAGTTTTTTCATTGACATCGAGCACCTATCTGCATATATATTTGGAATCAATTGCACAATCTATGTGATTAATTCACGTGTCCACTTATGGAACTACGTAGAGTAATCTGCTGGCATTTTTCTGTAGCTTCAACCGTTGACGAAATTGGGTTTACTAACATAGTTTCCTAAAAACTTCGGACCAATGTCGCCAAGGACACAAAATTCTCTCTGAATTGTACTGAGTGGAAATAATTGGCGTTTTTCAGTGTTAAATCGCTTAGACCTTTTCTGGTGTAAGCAGAAATCATGTTACAAAATTATAATATGCGAAAGCATTTGCTCTAACCGTAGTTTGAAGATAAAATTTGATTAAATTGAAGTGTTGCTTGGAATGTACATTTAATATGAAATTACACATAGTAATTTACCAACCAATATATATATATATATACCCATTTAGTAACAATCATATTTTCAGGATTTTTATTGAAGAAAACTCACCATGTCTTGCAGTGTGCCTACGAACTGAAGGGCCAGCGCTTGTGTTCAGTTCTGAAGAACTCAAATGATGTTGCTAAATGTGTTGAGAGCACACCAGGTACTTATTGATATTCTTTATCGAAGTGTATTGTGTAGAGAAATAATCCTTTCAATTTTCATTTGAAACTTACATATTAATCCTTGAGCAAGAAAAGAAAAGGAATTTCATTTGATTATCTATGTTGTTACGTTACTGAATTTTTTACTATTTTTGTGGAAAAGAACTTGAAATCTGCTGGTATTGTTCCGTAGGTTCAATCCTTGACGATATTGGGTTTACTAACATAGTTTCCGAAAAACCTCGGACCAATGTCGCCAAGGACACAAAATTCTCTCTAAGTACTGAGTGGAAATGAATGGCGTTTTTCAATGTTAAATCATTTAGACCTTTTCTGGTATAAGCAAAAATGATGTTACAAAATTATAATATGTGGAAGCATTTGCTCTAACCTTAGTTTGAAGATAAAATTTGATTAACTTGAAGTGTTGCTGCTTGGAATCTACATTTGATATGAAATAATACATAATAATTTACCAACCAATGGTCGCTAGAATCTACTAGCAAAGATCTGTTAGATTGTATCTGCTTAAATTGAAAATTGAAAATACCTTCACAAACGAGAGGTAGTCTGTACCTGGATGTCTCAGGCATCACCTTAAGCAGCTTTTTTTCTCTATGTACCCTTTTTCCGAGTCAGTTTTTCATGTCCCAACTTCTGCGAAACGCCTTCTAGGTTATACTTTTGGGAATTTTTTCACAATTGAAAAAGTATTCACGTTTGTTGTGAAAAACATGGACAAGGAGATAATACCGAACGGTAGCAACACAAAAATTGGTGTGGACTAAGAGCAATTACTCGAATAGAGTTATTTTTTCATTTACGTGAAAATGAAGTAATATTTATCTCTTTCATAGTTCGATTAATACGCCTGTGTTTTATGTATGTAAGTGATATTAACTTACTCACCTGTTTTGTTTTCCCAGAACCTTAAACAACCGCTGCACCTCCAATTACTGAAGAACGTAAGTAAAAAGCACATTTGAATATCCATATACCTGAAACTTTGAGTAATATTTGAAAAAAAATAACATAGAATAAATATTTACCCATTCGAATTGAATGTTTTCTCTAACAAATCTTTGTCCTAATGTGAAAGTGAATATCCAAATTTCAGATTGTATATCTAATTACCAAGAAAATATGAATTGATGCGAATAATTCAACATAAACACTTCAAATATAAGATTAATTAAAATTTAAGATTAAGAATGAACAGATTCTTTGAATGGAATAATTTCTTTCAGAAGAAGGATGAAAAACATCAACAGATCTGATTAATTTGAATCGTTGGACTTTTAACAATTTTTAAAGAACCAACTTCGTTCCACTTGAAGTTTACTATCAATGGTTACAGTGAACTTCTGTGAATCAATGGATAGTTTTCAATTAATCTACAAGAAAAAAAATCACTTTCAAATTCATTTTGATTAATTCAATTAGACAAGGATAATAGACAAAAAATAACCTTTTCGTTCTATTTCAGCCTCTGGTTTATACTGTATCGTTGACGATGTTGACGATACCGTTCAATGCGACAGAAGCAACAGTGTACTGCCAAATGATGTCAATGCTGGAAAATTCTCAAAAACTAGCGAATATGTCTGTCTGGACCTTACCTACAAAGTCGGTAAGCTACCAAGATCACAGAAATGTCTAGTTAAAATCCATAAGTATCATTTATATAGCAGTTTTTTCCACAATGAAGTTTAAAACAAGATTTGGAGTTCAATCTTTGTTTTTCATTCAATCACCTTTTCAATTGATTGAATGCAAGGGGTTGCGAACTATAATCATGTTCAACTTCAAGAGACCATCTCCCCATTCTATTCTATTGAACGTATCTCAGCTTCCTAAAATCTCAGAGAGGTATAGATATAGTTGTAGCTTAGTTGTATTTGTACTATGCAAACTACATTTTTTGTAGGTTTGGTTTTTGATGTTATTCCTATGAACTGTATAGAATTCAGAGTATCACCTTTACTATAATTTCCACTCAAGTATTTGAATTTTAGTGGTGTATGTTTGTAGTTAGTTTTCGGTTTTTCTAATTCAGTGGCCCCATAGAAGTTAATAAAATGCACTTGAAGGTTGTTCCGTTTCCACAACCTTGATAATCGATACTTTCAATACAGTGAAGTAGTTGTTGAAACGGAATTGATATAGCCTAATAGAAGTTTTCTTAATGGCTTTATGTTATATTATGTAAACTTTCAAGATTATTCATAATATTGAAGATGATATGTTATATCCTTCGTCGATTTGTTTGTATAGCGAGAAAAGAGAGTTCAACGGTGAAGATTTCTACATTTTGCATGTTTTTCGTTCTCATGTAAATTTTATTATGTTCGTTTTCTAATGATTAATTTCATATTCATATTTTCAGTATAGAGTGTCTTTGATATCTTTAAGTTCTCGTTATGTCTCCGATATCCTCAGGAACATGTGTCTTGTAATACTATATAATTCTATATAATACCTTGAGTTTGGGATAAAAAAGAATTGATATCATATACTTATGATGCAACGGTCCATTTTCCTAAAGAGGATGTTTTCATTGAAACAGTTCATTCCTAAGCTGAACATTGAATCATCTGTGTCCTCTTCACATCAAACCTTCACCCAACAATATGTGCCTGTTTCTATGGGCCTTGGAAGAATTTCGTCTCTAAGTTGATATTTTTATACAATTTTCATCAAGAATATACAGTCCTAGAAAAAATACATTGGTCTGAAAAATTTCGAGAAAGAAAAAGAAATAACTTGAGGAATGAAAAATGATGAAATACTGGTAACGGTTTTATCTATTATTGGAAAAATGTGTGAATATAATAAATATCGTTCAATTAATTGACAGGTATATTCCTACTTCAACAAACTAAACACGTCAGACAATGTGCTTTGGAAGTGAACAGTGAAGATGGTTTGTGCGATGTTCTGGAAAATAACAATGATGTTGCATCCTGTGCCCAATCAACACCATGTGAGTTGAATTATATTCAATTTAATATACTATATTTCTCATCAAAAAGCTATGTTTTAAGCTGGATTATCACATGTTAACTTTTTTCTTTAATAAAAAAAAAGATTTGATGCTATTTTATGTCTTAATATTAATAAATTGATGAGTTTCTGTTGTTTCAGACACCACTCCAACCGTAGAACCACGTGAGTATATAAAAGTTATAAAAATTCCAACAAATTTCGAACTAACCTTCTTATTCTAATACTATAACTAACCTTCAAATTCTGCCCATAAGTAATCTGGCATATATAAGCTGGAAAGAGAGAGAGAGAGAGATAGAGTGTATCGTTTTAAAATACTCGACAATTTTTGAAGAGATAATTATTAAGACCGCATCCCATGAAATAATCGTAGTTCGAAATGCACCGATTTGAGAAGGCATGATATTCCGGTTTTAGATAACTTCCGACATTGGATTTCTCGAATCGAGTATTGCGACTGATAAATCTATCTGATTGTTATATATTATATCTTCTATCTTCATGAATTTTGTTTGCGCTTGTAAGCGCTTTTTCCCGTGGAGTTCAGCGGGAGTTCCAAATTAGGGTTTTATGATATCCCCTGGAGTTGAAAAAGAGATTAAATTTCCACCCAATTAACAGTGACTTTGTAGATTTGTATTCCATCTTATAGGCATTCTGAGCAAACAGAGAAATACAGGATTCAAGATAGGAGAGATCTCTCATCCAAATTTATTTGTGATCCTGAATCAAAATATTTTGAAACAACATTTTGAATAATTATCTAGTTTCACTATATTGTGCATAAATCAGTTGAATTTAAATACGCCTCCCAAAGTATAAGATGGTGCAATCACCAATTTTTCGTAGTGGAGTACGCTATAAGAGAGAGAGAGGAGAGTGGGAAAACACTAGGATATTCGTTCGAGAAATTGAAATTGATCAGAAGAATGACAAAATTGAGCTGGTTGTAGAAACAGGAACAATATCAGAGACATTTCTGTTCACTCGAATAGATGGAATAGTGAAATATTTATTGAATATTCCACCTTCGGTGTGTTCAGTTGGTGATTTGACAACGGGCGTGGCAATGACTGATGAGTTGCTAGATCGAAACAGTCTGTCTCGTTTCATCGATTTCAATACTCTCTAACATTATCCTCCAAAATATGGTTTATGTATGTGTTTTTGTAAGTGCGTGTATTTTCATGTGTTTTTATTGAGCGTATTTTGTGCGACTTCTCATTCATGCTTTTTCTGTTTCAGCAAGTAACTTGTATTGTGAAGTCGATTCCGATGGAGACAAAATTGAATGTTCCAAAGCCAATAGTGTCCTTCCAAGGGATTTGAATATTGGTGGAGCACAGAAGTCCTCCTCCTTTGTTTGTTTTTCTGCGACATACAAAACTGGTTAGTAGTTTATTTTATCTATCTGTCAAATTTGATTCATTAATTAACGAGTTATTAGAATTTTCAATTGATAAAATCAGATAGTACTTTTAATAACTGAAACAAAATGATTTATTGGCCTTAGAAACCTATTTTCACACAATATTTCGAGAATTATTAAATTGATTATTATATGAAAATACATCAATTTTTCAGTTTTCATTGATTCAATTGATTTGAATGAAAATGAAGTTTGGTATATCCGTGTTTTTAATACTCGAAGAAACGCATCTACAAGGTTTTTCTTTGATTGATAAGCCTGATTGTTGTTAACAAAGTACAGTTTGTACTATAAAACTGAAGAATTTTCCGATTATTACAGGAATATTCCCCTTCGAGAATACACATAGTACACAACAATGTGCATATGAATTGTCAGGTGATAAAGATCTGTGTGCTGTACTCCGTAACAAGAACAATGTTCAGAAGTGTAGAGAATGGGAGCCATGTAAGTTTTTGTTTGGTTTTTTTAAATTCATGCTTATAGAAGTCATATTTATTTCAGCTAAGGGCGACAAAAAAACCCCTCTCAAACATAAGAACTGAAGGGTAAGACAAAAATGTATTTACATCATCATTATATCATTTCAAACGAGAGTTGCTGACCTTGACAACGAGATATTTTAAGTGCCATCTAGCGATTCAATTCCGAAGTGTTTGTCCTTCATCAAAACTTAACATTGACGTATTTTTTTCAACGCGATATATGTCTTTTAAGATATTTTCGTTTCCTGATATTACATACTTTTTAAGGAGTTCTTTTTCACTTAACCGTAGAATGAAAACATGATAAATTATATTTTTCTCATATATTCATATTGTATTTTATTATATATTTATATTTTAAAAATTTTTTTCTAATATAATTACATTCTTTCAGACGATATGGAATGAACGACCTTTTGGAGCATTATCTTGAAAAGCAAAGAATTGATTTCATTTTCGATTCTATTATTTGATTCATGCATGAATAAAAAATTTATCACATTCTGATGTTTATTTACAAATTATTGTGATATACCAGTTATCAATAACTGAACTCGTATTGAACGAAAAAACTGTTATGCCAAAGCATTGGATAAGATATTGAATAAAAAACAATTCAAAATTTTTGATAATTTTGATGATGACTCGATTCAGTACTCAGTCAAATAAATAAGTACTACTTTTGAATGACAAAGCAATAGTGAATATTTGAAAAAATAGGAATATTTAATTGAATCAAACTCTTGACTTAATGTTTCACAATGATATTCAAGAGTCTTGAAAATGAGCTTACGCTCGAAACATGTTGACTAATTCATGTTGTTAAATATTATTGTGAAACTTGAATCCAAGAGTTTAATTTAATTCAATATTCAATTATGTTTCACCAAGAGTTAATCACAGTCACACATAGAAACATATTCGAGGTTTTTTCAAAAGAAAAAGTACAATTTGAATTTTTTCGAAAAGTATTTGTTTATTCATCAATATTCCTTTTGCGCCCTTCTAAGTATTCCCTCTCAGATATAATGCACTTTATTTGAGGGCGACTTTCAATCCTCGATGCACTAAAATGCGATTTTCGGTATGGTCATCATCTCGATCTTAAATTCCAGCTTCTTTTAATAAATTGTGGCAAAACGCTTTGCTTTGATTGGTCTCTTCAGTTTCGGCGAAGAAAAAAATTTTCTGTCAGCCGAATCGGGTGAATATTGTGGTTGAGGTGTTGTTTTTGGTCAACAATCACGATCAACCATTGATGAGTGAGCTGGTGCATTATCGTGATGCAGAATCCACGATTGGTTTTTCCAGAATTTCTATCGTTTGAGTCGTATTGGTTAGTGTTCCTTATTATCCGAAGGTCCTGTTCACAGGAAGTCATGGTGCACCACGCCGTTGTAATCGAAGAAAACAATAAGAGAAACCTTCATATTTAATCAAACTTGTCGTGCGTTTTTCGGTCTTGGCTCTTCTGGCCGTTTCTATTGGGATCATTGGTCCTTAGTTTCGACGTCATAATCATATACCCACGATTCGAAATCAGTTATGATCTTTTTGAGCAAATCTGGATCGTCGCTGACGTCATTTAACAATTCCTGAGCGATGCTAATGCGCCATTGCTTCCTCTCAAAATTTAGCAGTTTCAAAACAAACTTCGTTGCCGCATGTTCATGCCCAAAACATCCGCGAAAATTGCATGGAATTATCTGATTGATATGCCAACATCCTCTGCAACTTTCCTTATAGTGATTCGACGATTTTCCAACACCATTTTCTTCACTGCTTCGATGTTTTGTCTACTTGTTGACGTAGTTGCAGCTCCAACGATCTTCATCGACATCAACATCATCTCGACCTTTTTTAAAGCGCTTGTACCACTCATAAACTCTCTTTTGAGACAAAGTAGACTCGTCGAATACCACAATCAAACATTTTAAGTGTGTTGGTGCACAGATTCTTCGATCAATTTCTCTCAAAAGCAAACATTCGAAAAACACACAAAAAAGGTTTGTCTTTTTCAGTAGTAAAAAAAATGTACTAACCCAAAATGGTTAATAATGCCAACGTATGAGAAACGAATGGATACCAACATTACAAAACAAAATTTTCGATAACCGAATGTACATAGCTCGCGAAAATTCGAATTACCTCGAAAAACCTCGTATTAAGGTATGCTTCAACTTTAAACCACATAACATTAACATAGTTAGTACCATAAAGCAACTTGTATACTTAAACTGTACTTCTGTTATCCTTGTACGCAGAATATGTGGAAAAGAATTTTGCAGAATGCATTGAAAGCTATGCATGTTTACACTCTAAATGGGTTTATCTGGGCCTTATCTGGACCCCAAAGCGCTCTTGAGATTAGGCGTACCTCAGTATCTGAGCGAAGCTTCTCAGATACCGGAAGTAGATGAATCACTACCCATTCCAAGTGTCCTAACTTCCGAAGACGAGATGAAACAGTAAACAAATTGAGTGTTTTGAATTTTATCCGAAATTCTACGAAATTAACTTCCTAGGTATACCCACAAGACCTGTCTAAAATTTATTGCTCATAATTCCAAGCCTGTCAATAGAAGGCAGATAAGAAAAACTTCATGATCAATTGAAGCCAATTGATAGGCGGGTTTTGCCCTTTTAGAAGCTTCTCCCAAGTATATTCTTCGACTGAGTGATGCAAGGAGAATAGGTGTATTCATTCAACAAACACCGTTTTACAAAACAGGTCCTAATTACAAAATAGGAGAGAACAGATACAAAAAACAAAATTGGACGTACAGAAATTTCAAAGTTGAAAGTTCAATTTTATAAAGCAATTTATGAAATGACATCAAAACTGATAGAGTAAAATGCAATTATAGGGGAAAAAACTTAAATGCTGACCGTATTTATACATACTCCTACACACACATAGATATACATACACATATAAACATAGATACAAAAATATGAGTGAATTTACGTGCATGTGAATCATGTCCTTGAATTATATGATTGTTCTGAATATTGACAGGATATTGACGATATATTGACAAGACTAATATAGGTGAGTTCATGCAAAGGTTGTAGTATTTCAATTTTTCATTTGAATTTATCAGTAACAACAAATCCCGTAAAATATCGTTCTTGACATACTTATATTTATCTTTCGTAGGTTAGTCTGTAAAACACTCGACTATAGTGCGGTAGAACTCGGTTTCGAGCCCCGCTGAAGGCATGGGTGTTTGTGTTTGTCCATGATTTAAGTAGTTTAAGGATGATATGATACATGGATTACAAGCCCAATGGCGAACCGGCATTAAACTGTAGGTCCACTGAATTAAAAAAAAAAAACTTTAACTTTTTATAAATTTCCAGTGATTCATTATTATTAGAGTAGGAAAAATGATATAACAGCAAATGTTCTGGAATATAACTCTGCTTATATTGATAACCAATTATTTCCAAATCTTCCAATCCCAAATCATAATGTCATTGTTTAACGATGAGTATCATTTTTTTTTTGTTCACGTGAACAAATGGTGTTGGTAGTAAATTGGAATATTCGCAATTAGTTCCTAATCTTGAGATCAAACATTGCACAATTCATTCTCTATTATACTATCTGAGCAATTCTATTTCATCAGTATTGTATCTATAATTGAAAATCAACAACTCGCAAGGAAAAAAGAACATGAAATCTATATATCACTAATTATGATCGATAATTTTTGATTAGAGATAAAATCTTTTGTTAAAAACTGTTTTCCATTATCATAAAATTTGGGAATGTGAAAATTTTCAGGAAATCAATCCATAGAATGTAAGGTTCTGATGTGAATAAAGGACAAAGTCACTTACTCTAAATGGAATTAACTTCATTGAAATTTTTCGTCTAACTCTTTATTTTCAGGAAATACCGCAGGAACATTTGAAATTACCTCCAATCATATTCCTCTATCTTCCTCTATCACATATTTAGAGAAGTTGGATATAAACTTAAATTCATCAAACAATTGAACTTATCATTTACACTTTATTGATTACATAGCATGACGCGTTTCGTCGTTACAAACGACTTCTTCAGATGTTAACAGAATTAAAACCAAAAACAACTAACAACGAAACTAAAACGAACCAAAATTACTTTATGTTCAATGATAAGATTTATAGTAGCAAGAGTGGTCTTATTATGGGTAATCCGTTAAGTCCTCCTTCAGCTGAGATATTTATGAATCAGTTGGAAAATAATATTCAAAAAAATCCGAATTTCAAATTCTGATACAGATATGTATATGATATAATCACCTGTTTTACTGCTACCGATCGTTTATCAAAAAATTTTGAGAATTTCATTAATGCAGTTAATCCGAATATACAATTTAAACCGAAATAGAATCTGAAAAATCCATTAATTTTTTAGAATTGAGTGATCAAATAAAAAATTTGATTTTTTCATTTTCCATAAGACTTCCCATATGGACAATGCCATACCATAGGACTTACCATAATACACAACTACTCATGCCACCCATATCCACATAACAGCGTTCCACAGTATATGATACATAAATTAACTAAGTACCTTCTTCAGAAGCAAACTTCAATAAAGCATTCAACATCATTAATTAGATTGCGGTTAATAATAATTATGAGAGCGAACTAGTGTCAAAAATTCTTCACAAAAAATTCCATCAGAAAGCTCTGCGATTAGTATTTCCTTACCAGTCTGATAGAAATCGTAAATTTAATAGTTCAAAATACTTTGGTCAGTCAGTCAAAAGGTCAAAACCTTTTTAAAAAACATAATTTGACTATTTCATTCAAAACCAACAATAATTTATCGAGACTCATTGAGAACAATAAAAACAAAATTAAAAGAGAAGACAAATCAGGTGTTTACCAATTGAACATGTGCCGGTACATATATATATATATATATATATATATATATATATATATATATATATATATATATATATATATATATATATATATATATATATATATATATATATATATGTTTACAATATGAAAAAAAATAGGTATAATTATCATATCTGAACAAAATTTTGAAGATTTTCATGTATTCTCCTGGGTTCAGAATGAACAAGCAAGTTCATGTAATCATACCAACATCCCAGGAAGTTGTAGAAATGACTTTCTAAAATTTACACCTGACAATATAATTTTCTACCATCCCACTTAAAGCTAGATAAGTAGCTAAATTTATTTTTTGAGCACCTCGTAACATATGTCATAAGGTGAAATAAGTTGTGTAGTGCTCAATTGAAGTATGTTTCAAGGAAAAACTCAATTAGCCCTTCATTCAATATAATCTTCCATTATAATTCCATGAATGTTGATTTCTAGGTATATTCAACACTTCAAAATGTACGTATCAGCGGAGAAAATTAAATAGTTTCACTTGAATTCGATAAACTACAATACCGAAAAATCCAAATAAAGGAGTGAACTCGCCACAGATTTTTAAATCAAACAAAACATGATCACAAAGCTCCATATTTATTCACAATAAATTCAGTATTTATTGAAAAGTAATTGGTGCAATGAATGAGTCGTACTAATCCGTACATATTTAACTTTATTTCAAATCATATAGCAAATTTCCAAAAGAAATATTGTCAAATGGAGTTAAGTGAATTTTTAAAGTTACACTACCTAACATAATACCTACTGCTGAAGTCATATAAATTCATAATCGATAAAATCTCAAAAAGAAAGTACAACTAAAGTATATTTTTCTTCTATACTTCTAGAGAAAAGGTAATTATAATTTACTCGTGACTCATTTTACTCTGCTTACAAAATTACTCAGCTTGAAGAAGCTTTATAAAACAATCGTGAAGCAGAAGTTGTTTTTTTTTTTAATTTCGAGCATATAACGCAAAATATAATGCCAACCTACCACAGCACAAAATTATCGAACCATTTTTCAGAAAAGGTTCGAAAATGAACAGCTATGAAAAACCAAATTTGTGTTTTTAAACCTTAACAACTAAAAATAGACATAAGCCACCAAATCTGAACAGACAATGAAGATCCAGGTGCCAGTAAGATTTTGTGAAGATTTTTTATGTGGAACATGTTCACGTATCAGGTTCTTGGCGTACGTATCATCTGCAATCAGAAAAATATGTGTGTGAAAAATAATCGGCGAGGACACTGATAACATGAAAATTACAAATGGTATAACGAATTTATGTATGTTATAATGCTAATTCTGTATTAGGTCCAACTAGTAGTTAATTTTCAAATTTCATACTTTCTCCACAACACTACCCGACATTGCTTCAAGATGCAATTAAGAACAATCAGTTATTAAATTATCTGTCTGTCGTTCGAAAGTTAAACCTGCTAAAAATTCATAAAATCATCACAATTATCAGAAATTCCTTGCGGAGGTCTACGAGCAAATTTATAGGAGCGAATATGTTTCATGCATCATGCATCATGAGAATGCAATTTTGCAGATCTTTTTCATTCGTTATTATTGTTCAATTTTTTGATGAATTCTCTCGGTTTTTGCATCAAAAAAATTTATCATGGTCCACAAGAACAGAAATACGAGCATTTATACTTCAACAGTAAAAATTAAATATTTGGATCGAATCCAATTGAAAAGATTTAATTTATTCGACATGCGTACTGATTGTTGTGTTTGAAAATCTTCACAATGGGAGGCATAAAGCCATAAAGAATAATATAGGTTGAAGAGGTGATTTCATTGAGTAATAGATTATAACTAAACCAAATTTTTCAAGACGATGAAATTAAGAATAAAACTACTAACGAAAATAACTAACCTAATACCTGATGAATTGATTTCTTACCTGCTTCCAAATTTTATTTCACTGAAGGTTCAGTACTTGATAAAGATGTTAATCAATGTCTTTCCAAATTTATCTGCAACTAATTGCAAAACGAGGAACAAAATGTTTTCCTCCATAATATTTTGATTGATATAATGATTGAAGGTGGAATTTGTGTCACCTAAAAATATATTGAATATCAACAATAGTATACCATAGATTTAGTTATTTAATTAGTAAAGATATTGGCGATCATACATCATGAGAATGAAATTTTGCAGATGTTATTTAATTAGTAAATAATTGAATTAAAAGTAATAAATATCGAAGATTATACATTTTACGTATCAGACATGAGAAATATTCTTGATGGAAAATTATCTAAGTCGTTATTTGAACATAAATGTCTAGGGTGTACATCGAAAAGGTATTTAACTAAAACGAATACAACGAAGAGTATTAATTTATTGAAGTATTTATTTTTTTCGCTCATCTGAGTCATTATTACTCTGGAGAACCGGAGAATAGATTTCTTACGAAACGGCCCCAAGGTCAAACATTTCCCATATAGTCAGGAAATAGTATTTTTCAATTAATGAGATTGAATTCTCGCTTAACTCTTGGTGAAACATAATTGAATATTAAAATAAATTAAACTCTTGGCTTAATGTTTCACGATTTATTTAACAATATGTATAGTCAACATGTATAGTCAATTCATGAATGATAATGCTGTAAAATTATGTGTATGAATCATTCTTGACAATGCTGTAAAAGGCGAAACTAGTCGAATAAAGAATTGTTCAGTCAGTGATTTTTAGACAAGTTTTTATTATTACCTTTCATTTAAAAAAATATGAGATGAATATTATTAGTTTCATGTGAGTACTTACCCGTTTAGTTCTGAAGGAATGATTTTACGATGATTTTCGTCATTTCATATTGCCTGTAACCTAACTTTGATAAAACTGTACCACAATTGTATGTTATATTTGATGAAAGTGACAAAATTTCACGAATATTCACGAAAAATACCAACCTCACGAAACTGTCATATACAAAGCTCAAAGTTAGACTGGCTATATTCATACTATACAAGGTCGCTCACGATACAAAATGTTCAAGACTGTACGTGTGAAAATACGGATCTTGCAGTCGTAAGTAAACGAATAATATAAACAAAAGATCGATAACTATCAAGTAATCTCGTCACCTAATATTGTAGGTCCCAAAAATAATTCCTAACTCATATTTTTTTAGTCTTTTTCACTTTCAGCGGGTAAGGTAGAGAAAATGTTTCCGAAATTTGAGCCAGTGATAGGTATACATACATATTTCAAACAGAATAAAACTCCTTACACTAAAAGTATTTAGGTATTATATCTTAGAAACGAAAGCTGGTGCTAGAGGTTTGGCCGCTTTACACAGAAATATAAAATACTCACCCTTTTCGTAAAAATACATCCGATAACCTAACTACTACCTAAATATTACCCCTTGTATCACTAAAAGATATCGAGAGCAAAGACATTTGCAATCAAAACTGTTGAAGTTTCGTTTCGCCAAAGAAATAATTTTTTTATTCATGATTTCGCCATCCGATCGGAATTATAGCTACACAGAAAAAAATTCACAAATGTAGAAATAACGCTACTGTTTTCTCATACATTTGGAACATTTCAAGGCTATATTCTGTTGGCTCTGCTAAGAATAAAATGTTTTTTGTTTCTTTATATCATAGTGAAATATCGAATTCATTTCAAGTATAGTATTTGCAATAGAAAAACTTCATTATAATTTGAGTGTAAGTATGCAATAAATACCTTTATTGACCCTGTAAGTGCGGTAAATGAATGCATTTCATTTTTTGAAAGATACTTTTGAGGAATATTAAGCTCTTTCCAATTAATCATTTGCTTATTTCTGCTATCATATACGGTTTCAAGATATAAACAAAATCTCATATTCTTTTTTTATTGAAGTTTTGGAAAATAGATTCACTCAGATTTCAAACCCGCGCCTTATGAATTAACTTTCATTACTTCTGTATACTTCAACGATTTTTCTCAGCTATTTGACTTCACAACACCTCTATGAATAAATGATGTTGTATATATTCACAGTCCACTCACATTCAATTTAAATTACATTAATTATTGAGTTTATATATTTCAAATTACATTTTAAAAACGAAATATTCAAGACAATGGTAAATTATTATGAATATTAAATCGTATATATCAGTCATTAATTTGTTACCTATTTTTTCCTCTCAAATTTAAAATATAAAGTTTATTTCTAGCGAGCAATAATTAGTTAACCGAAAAAGTGATTAAAAAACAAAAGCCTATACAACTTTACAATCAAATAATTCAATTCGGTGTTATCTGAATTAAAATTTTTCGTGTAGGAATAATTTCAAAAATTTCGAAAACTCCCTACGTCTTAGTAGATCTCAAGGAGTCGTAAGAGACAATGCCTGTTTCAGCAAATATGAAGCAATGTGAAATTACAATGAAAAATAAGAGAAATCTATAATTTACTCCTAAATATCTAAAATTTGGATGCTTAAAATATTTCGCAGCCATAGTGTGAATATTTCAAGTAAAATTTCATTAAACAGCCTCGTACAAATTATTTAGTTGAAATGTATATATCATATCAAAGTAATTAAGTAGAATCACTTCAATTGTTTCGGGCATTTCTGAAATTAAAGTTTTGAAGAGGAATAATTCGAAATAATATGGTGAATCCTTCTTCATTTCCAGTCAATATTTCATCAATGACCGGGCAGCTTTGTGAAAATCTTTTAATTCAAAATAATTGATCCAGCAAATAATGAGGAATTCAGACGACAATTTTACTTGATCTACATTGACAACAGATAAGAATGTATAATAAAATATTCAGAATCGATACACATTAAAAACGACTTGCATCAATAGAATTATCTAATTACGATTAATTGTTCATTCTATTGAAAATTAATAATTAATAAAACTGATCTCTCATAAAACAAATTTACGGTTTGCTGCAGCATTACGAAGTGCACCTCATAATCGTCAATTTTTAACGAAACGAACTATGAAAGTGTTTGCTCATGTTTTTTAGAACTTCATCGTTTGAACATGAATTGTTTCATAAAATATAATATGATATCGTCCAATAAAAAGTCCCAATGAAATCCTGTCAAAAAAATTGTATGAAGATATAATTTTATTCGCTATACATTGTTGTGTTTATTACATTTTGAATAGAAGCGAAAAATTTCCATGTGTTCATACTTTTGAAGTACATATTTTTAAATATATTTTCACCGAATTCTGCTGAATTACTAGGTTTGTTCAGAAGAAAAGATTTTGGAAATTTTCGAAAAGTGTTCAATTATTCATCAATATGCATTTTGGTTTTTTTAAAGTATTCCCCATTAAATATAATGCTCTGAAATGCCCTTTTCGGTATGGCCATCATCGCCTCGTCCTTCGATTCCAATTTTATCTCATCAATTGTGAGAAAACGCTTTATTTTCATTGGTTTCTTCAGTTCTGGGAATAGGAAAAAGTCGCAAGGAAAGCCAAATCTGGTGAATACGGTGGTTGTTTTTGTCCAAAAAGCCACGAACAAACATTGATGTGTGAGCTGGTGCATTACGTGATTCAGAATTTATGAGATCCTTTCCGCACTTTCGATCGTTTGAGCATAATCGTCGCATCACTTCCTGGTAGTATTCCTTATTAACGGTATGGCCTTTTGGCAAGAACTCATAATGCACCACACCGTTGTAATCGAAGAAAACAGTGAGGAAAACCTTCACATTGGATGAAACTTGGCGTGCCTTTTTCGATCTTGGCACTTCTGACCGCTTCAATTCGGACGATTGAGCCTTGGTTTTGGCGGTTATAACCATATACCCACGTTATGTCACCAGTTATGACCTTTTCGGGCGAACCTGATGCAATACTAATGCTACAATATAATATTAATACTAATACGAATACTAATTTTGCAAATTCCGAACGAACTTCTCTACCGCACGTTTCATGCCCAGAACATTGCATGGCACGAGCCCATTGATGTGACATCTTCTGCAACTTCCCTAATAGGGATTCAACGGTTTTCCAGAACCATTTTCTTCATTGCTCCGATGTTATCTTCCCTTGTTGACGTTGTTGCAACTCAAGGAGGCTCATCGTCATCAACATCTCTCAGCCTTCTGTGGAGCGCTCGTACAACTTATAAACAATTTTTCGAGACAAAGTAGACTCGCTAAATGCCGCAGTCAATATTCTGAGTGCGTTGGAGCACTTCATTCCATTTTTAACGAAAAATTTAATACAGATTATTTAATCCATTTATTTGAAAAGTAAAAAATCGAAGAACATAAAAAACGTTACTCACCTTTTCAGTTGTCGACAAAAAACTTCTAATACAAAACGGCTGATAATGTCAACATGTGAGAAACGTTTGTGTGCCACCTTAACTAAAGAGACTTCTATATTCGAATATGTACACCCTGCGAACATTCAAAAGTCACCTTTCCTTTTGAACAGACATATTATACAGTTGGAAAAAAATTCTGAGGACTTTTTTCATTTTTCAGTGTTATGCATGGAATATTGGCAATTTGTATATTTACAAAAAAATAAGGATTGTCTTTCAAAGAATTTGAGTCTCAGGAGTTACCTTTCATAAGTTTTCTATCTCCTAACGATTTTTTTCAACTATTTGATTCATTTGATTTCCTGACTCCTCTGTGGGGAAGATATAGAAGATGAAGATACGGCAAAGTCCTATATTGATCAAGCTGTTGAAGCAGCAAACTCAGATTTTTTTTCGGTCCTGCCTTAAACATTTGCAGTTATCGTATTAATGAAAATAATTGAACATTGGTCTTCTCAAATTCGAAACTATATTAACGGAATATACTCATACAATTCGATTGGTTCATAAATATCGCCATCACTTACTTTCTTTCGTACTTGTGATAGCGATCTGAGATCGATTGAAGGAAGAATTCACTTCATAGATCAAAAACCTAACTTTCAATTGATATCATGTAATGAATCGATCTAGTGGGGAGACCTAAAAAATCTACCTCTTCTTTCTACCTAAAAAATCGAAATTAGAATTTAACTGTTCCATAACAACAATTAAATAATTTACAATTAGCTGAACTTTACAATCATATTTAGAGAAATTACAGTTTTTCATCTAATATGTAATTGAATTGAGGGTATTCATTTTTTATATTTATCAAATCCTATATTTTATGTTGGTTATGTGGAATTTCATCATTGAAAACATTTGTATCAGTCATTATGTGAATATAAAAGATACCCCACCTTATTGGACATATGTTGATATTTATCATAATTATAATAGTTGAAGTGTAATATTCATTTTAACAACTAAAAACGAAATATACCTTACTTTTTCGAATTTTGTCCGTAAATACTACCACCACTATTTAACCTTGCACCTTCTGGCGGAAAACAAATCATAAGAAAGCAGTCATCTAAAAAAGAATTACTTCATTTTTACATCAATTTTTTTTTTATTGAACAAATCATCTATGCCCATATTGGTTTTCGCATCAGCTTTCAATTCTGTTTTTCATAACGTCATAAATTTGTCGTCTGAAACATTTTTATTTCATGAAAATATTAAGGAATGAGGGATTGATAGAATTGTTTCTGAAAACTTTGAAAATGGTTCTGATGTAATGAACTGAAGAACTAGAGCTGTGATTCTTAACCACTTTGCTGCAGCATAGGTTTTTTTTTTCAATTCAGTGGACCTACAGTTTAACGCCGGTTCCGAACGACCATTGGGCTTGTAATCGATGTACATTACCCAGCATATTTCATTATTCAAAATACTTAAATCATAGACAAACACAAACACCCATGCCTTCAGCGGGGCTCGAACCCGAGTTCTTCCGCACCATAGTCGGGAGTTCCACCGACTACGGAGACCGGCATGCAGCATAGTTAAATACCGCGAGATTCTTCAAGTGTGCCTCCAAATTTCACAGATGCGTAAAAACAAAGATGCATATTTTTTCGAGCTTCCTCACGTTTGTGTCCTGCTATTATATTAGCTTGCCGACTCTAAGAGTATCATGAATGAAAATTGTTGTGTACGGTTCACTTGCGTAACCCTGATTAAGTTATATAAATAAATATGCTAAAACAACGATAAAGTGCTGTGATGATCACAAGTCGTTTATAGCAGTCAAAAGTTTTGTTGCATATATAATTTTCAACTCGGATTTCAGTTTGATGAATTGTCAACAATTATTAAAATTAACAGGTTCGTTCGCAATCATTTAATATTCATTCGCAGCTCTTATAATTCAGATTTTCGATTGCAAACGAGCATCTCAATCTTTATTATTATTATTTATTTATTTGTACAATAATCTGCTAATCAACTGAGTTGTTGTCACATATACATTCAGATATATAATAAGCTAATAAATCAGAAAAAGTTAATTGAAAATTGAAGATTAAATTAATAAATTAATAGATTAATAGATCGATCCCTTTCTATAAAGGAAAAGAGAAATATATGTAACACACAAATGAACAAACAAGAAATTTTTTTTGGAAATTTTCACGATTTTTCATTTTGGAAACGATGAAGATTTGGATTAAAACATGAGTAGAAATGAACATTTGAATAAAACTGTACAAAAGGTACACCTAAAAAATTACAGAAAAACTATTTTATGAAATGAGAGTATAATTAAAGTTTTGAATACATCAAAATTATATTCTTTCTGCGCTATTTACCAAATATTTTTTTCGCAATCGTATGTCAGAGTTTTAGAACAGTATATTCACGGAAAATAGAGGGCTGCTATAACTTAGTTTACTGACACCCAATGAACAAGACAAAAAACCCGGTCATTTAGGTGAAATATATTTTTTTCACCTGACATTTAAGAAAATATATTTTTGCCACCAACATCGTTATAAATTTTCAGTTTTCATTCATTCAAACAGCTCGCCATTGAAATCAAATCGCTTTTATATTTTATGTAACCCCAACAAATAAAAGTCATTTTTCATACAATTGAATACTCCTTATGATGTATTATGGTAACAAAAATAATTGAAAGCGCTCTTTTCTGGTACCGATCAAAGCATTGATACTACTAATGACTATCTATAATACTTGATAATTTTTAAATAAAGCACCTATTCCAATGATATTCTCATAAATCTAGTTATATAGCCAAAACCTATAATATTTTTCTGATTGTAAATCAAAAGTACCTAGTAACTGTAAAACAATGAATTTTGATGAGATAAATTTTTTTCAAACTATTTTGATATTTGTTAGTCTTACCAATTTTTTTCGATGAAATATCTCTCTCTTCCAACAAGAATTTGTAAGTCAGAACAACTCAGTTCCTTGAAATTATACTTGATTTTGATCAGAGACCAAAAATGTTAGACAAGTTTCTTTATTCCGTCCATTGCAGCGTGTCTAGCGAAAACACTCTGTGGTCGCTACGATTTACATGTTGATTTCCTTGAGGAAAGGGACTGTTTTTTTCGACATCAGACCATGGAGTACTTTCAAAGAGTTTTGACAACATCATCCAATTAAATTTGTCAAAGTACTCTATTGGTTTTTCCCACTTTTCTATGTAGAATTTCATTTCTATGTAAATACCTGTACAATTTTTTTGAAATGGTTTTTCGTGTTTTCATCTTTTTTGTTCAAAATAATTTGCGCCTTTAGAGGCAGAAAGTTTTCTTTCATTCTGTCTTCTAACGTTTCATTCCGAGATGCGAATTTGTTTAAAATTCTGATTTCTCACTTTTTTCGAATTTTTCGATTTTCCTATGGAAAACTGAATACATGAGAAACATGCATTCTGATAGTAGATCTTCCAAAAATTATTTGATCAGAACGGGTAGTATATCAAAATAAATTTCCAAGGCCCCGAACATTTTCTGAAACCTTCCCATTGCAGGAAAGTTTGTCACTTATTCAAACAATTGAACTAATTAAAGATAACCGAACAGTAGGGAATTCCAGAATATAAAAGTTTTTATTTATCCACCCATATTCACTGATCAGTTGTGATTCTAATCTTTAAAGATAGGTACCTATTTACTAGAATGAGGTAATAATATGAAAATACTCGAGTATCTCTGCATATCTCTATTATAATGAGTGAGTTGTGAAATACATATTGGAGTGAAATGTACATTTTGAAGTGAGTTGGAATACAGTTCAGTATAATATTAGATTAATTGAATGAGATATTCTCGGTCGCTTCCGAAAAAACTTTTTGTTAGGGGGAAATTTCAAAACTATTAAAAAATTCTTGTCTCTTATAACCTGATAGGAGAGGAATCATAGGAAACAAGACTTTTTTGAAGATATAATACAATGTGAAAACAATAGTAGTCGTCTATAATGTATTCTAAATTCCAAAATTTCGATGTTTGAGATATTTGACACATTGGAATGAATATTCCAATTTATAAATATCGAATTTAAATATCTGAATTCAAATTTATGAACAAAGTTTTACATAATATCGCATTTCTTTTCCGAAGGGAATCTATCTTTAAACAAAATAGTAGTCGATTTCATGATAATCGATTCACCAAGTAGATGTTAATTGCTTAATAAAACCAATAAAAAATAATATACTATAAATATAATAATACAATGTTCTGGCATTTTGCTCCTGTATGCGAGGTGCATCTCATGTTACACTTTACGAAATAAACATGGTTACTTGTGAACTTGAAATTAATAAAATAAAAAAATTAAGAACTTTCGACCCACAAGAAATGATTGCTTCAACCAATTATTTATGTAATTATTTCTGTAAGGGCAAAAAAACTGTGAGAAAACATAAAACAGAAGCAGAAACGCAGAACATAAAAAAATTTTATGTACCTTGACATGAATTCTTTTGAACTTATATTATATTCCTCAAAATATAGTGATTTAGGTTATTCATCACTTTTCAAAATGGAAAAGACCTACAGTATTGCAGATATTGCTACTTGAATAACGGTATGTTGAAGAATTTATGTTTCGTGCTAATCTTTTGTATGTGAAGAATTCTAGTTGGAAAACGTATGAAAACCTTTAAATATTTTTGAATATGAATAGAAAATGAAGAATATCTTTTGATGTAAGATTCAATTCTGACGTTCATTCTAACTAACATATTTCTCTTATTATGATAATGACTTTTTTTTTTATTATGCAATGAAAGACAAAAATCTCTCTCACACCAAGATCGAAAGAATATGCGAAATATTGATATAAAAAATTCTGGAACATAATTCGGTTATCACTATGGATTGGAGGAAGTGAACGTGGGTTGGAAAAGGTACAGCTTATAACTACACTGATTCATAAAAAGTAATCAATATTTCGAATAATATGCCGGAATTCTCAACGAAAATTTTCGTTAGTGAATTGTATACTTTTTATATCTATATGCACTTTCTATTAATTTATATTATGCAATATTTATTATATAAAAATAATTGATATTTTTAAAAGATAAATAATGTTTTATTATACATTTTTTCTGAAGTCCAATAAATTCATAATCTTTTTGAGTAAAGTACATTTATTTCCTATTCTTCAAGACAAAAAAAATTAATTTTTTTTGACCCATTTATGAAGATCTAGGTGTGTATGAATTACTCTGAGGTTTTTTAACGTGCAATATGTTGTTACAGCTAGTGAGGTCTATACACGTATGTTATTGATAAATTCAATGGACGATGAATCTACTCTGTGATAGTTCATATTTAAATGAGAGGTAATAGTAAAAACTTGTCTAAAAATCACTGACTGACCAATTCTTTATTTGACTAGTTTCGCCTTTTACAGCATTATCAAGAATAATGATAATAATAACATTCTTGATAATGCTGTAAAAGGCGAAACTAGTCGAATAAAGAATTGTTCAGTCAGTGATTTTTAGACAAGTTTTTACTATTACCTCTCATTTACGTATGTTATTTCTAAATGAGAATATTTGTGATATAAGTTATACATAATAACTGAATAGGTTTTGAGTATGTTCTACCGCTTTCAGTTATTCGGATATTTTTAGTTTATTTCAGTTTTCTACCTCATATATACATATGCAATTCATATTCGTCAACGTTATAACTGCAGTTTCCATAGCAATTTGAATTATTTTTGCTAATTTCTTGATGATTTTTACGATTTTCCGCACCTATTCCGACTCTTCCGTTAATGGGAAATGTTGTTTACGGTTCAATCACGTATTCCTGATTAAATTATACCAACAGATACTCTAATACGCGGTACAGTGCTAGGATAAACCGCTGATATCAGTCAATAGATTCTTTGCGTAATTTTTACGCTCGAATTCAAGTTTTTCGAAAAGATTGTGGTTTAAAACGTGCTTTACATATGAACCCTACTATATATAATCTTAAATAATCCCCGAAATGTTTTCAAATATTTCTGAATCATTTTAATCGATTGAACAAATTATGACGGGTTTTTTTCGGAAATTTTATACTGGAAACATATCCTGGATTCTGATAACCTCGTCAGAGGTAATAAGATACAGGTGTTTACATTGGCTATAACCTGTATGAATCTGTGAAATATATAGCTAATTGACTTCAGAGACATCTATCATTTATTCTCTAATGAGTAAACAAATGTGAATGAGTAGAAGTCAATTGAAGTTTTACAAGAAGAAAGAGGCCGTACTGCTATTGGATCTGCCGCAAATTGTCATAGCACTTTCTCTCTCAAATTTTGATATTTGTTAGTCTTACCAATTTTCGATGAAATATCTCTCTCTTCCAACAAGAATTTGTAAGTCAGAACAACTCAGTTCCTTGAAATTATACTTGATTTTGATCAGAGAACAAAAATGAACAGTTACGCGAGTTTCTTTATTCCGTCCATTGCAGCGTGACTAGTGAAAACACTCTGTGGTCGCTACGATTTACATGTTGATTTCCTTGAGGAAAGGGACTGTTTTTTTCGACATCAGACCATGGAGTACTTTCAATGATTTTTGACAACATCATCCAATTAAATTTGTCAAAGTACTCTATTGGTTTTTCCCACTTTTCTATGTAGAATTTCATTTTTATGTAAATACCTGTACAATTTTTTTGAAATGGTTTTTCGTGTTTTCATCTTTTTTGTTCAAAATAATTTGCGCCTTTAGAGTCAGAAAGTTTTTTTTCATTCCTGTCTTCTAACGTTTCAATCCGAGATGCGAATTTGTTTATAATTTTAATTTCTCACTTTTTTCCAATTTTTCGATTCTCCTATGGAAAACGTACAGCACTGAGTACATGAGAAACATGCATTCTGATAGTAGGTCTTCAAAAAATTATTTGACCAGAAAGGGTAGTATATCAAAATAAATTTCCAAGGCCCTGAACATTTTCTGAAACCTTCCGATTGCAGGAAAGTGTGTCACTTATTTAAAAGAAATTGGACTTCCCTGACAACAAAATTGTATGGTTTACACACGGGCAATTTTTAAAAGCCGCTGCTGGACAGCCTGTGGACTCCCTTCAAACAATTTAACTAATTAAAGATAACCGAACAGTAGAGAATTCCAGAATATAAAATTTTTATTTATCCGCCCATACTCACTAATCAGTTGTGATTCAAATCTTTCAAGATAGGTACCTATGTACTAGAATGAGGTAATAATATAAAAATACTCGAGTATCTTTGCATATCTCTATTATTATGAGTGAGTTGTGAAATACATATTGGAGTGAAATGTACATTTTGAAGTGAGTTGGAATACAGATCAGTATAATATTAGATTAATTGAATAAAATATTCTCGGTCACTTCAGAAAAAACTTTTTGTTAGGAGGAAATTTCAAAACTATTAAAAAGTTCTTGTCACTTATAACCTGATAGCAGAGAAATGATAGGAAACAAGACTGTTATTGATGATGAATATTCCAATTTATAAATATCGAATTTAAATATCAGAATTCAAATTTATAAACAAAGTTTTACATAATATCGCATTTCTTTTTCGAAGGGAATCTATCTTTTAACAAAATATTAGTCGATTTCATGATAATCGATTCACCAAGTAGATGTTAATTGCTTAGGTAGTCTATACTCACGGAAAAAAATTTTTCAGTCAAAATCTCATTTTCAAAACTTCTTTACGTTAGATAATTGACGTCGATATGATGACCGTTAATTTCTTAAGAAACAACAGCGCTTCTTTTAACTTAGATAATAGTATTTTTCACATATTCAAACAATCATATTAAATTCATATCTAGATTTACACGAAGCTGTTTCAATTCAGCCTTCGATCCGGGGCATTTGGGTATAGTCTGGGTTTTTTTAAGTTTATTGTGCTGTGGATTGAACTATCATGTTTTTTTGTTTATTGTTGTTCTGCAACGTTTATATGTTGATTTATTCGGCTGATAATTACGGACGGCTATATGTTGTCTACAGTCCTCTGTGGCTATATAATTATAATATGTCTTTCAACATATGTTTCGGAGGAATTCGGAGTTCTTTATATTCGAGAGCTCGACATGTCCCGTAATAAAATTAACGTATTTGCGAAAACGATGAGTCCAGGATAATGTGGAATTTTGATGAGTAAACAAATGTGAATGAGTAGAAGGTAACCTGAAGTCTTACAAGACGGAAGAGGCCGTAGTGCTATTGGATCTGCCGCAAATTGTCATAGAACTTTCTCTCCCAACATATATATCCTCTTGAAAATTACCAGGAAGTTATTGATAAATTCTCAAGTACACTAGGAAACTTGCACTGTGTTCTGTAATCTATGTGAATATTGTTAACCTCAATAATTCTTCATAATATATAATTTTTTTGAACTGTTTTTCCCCAATTGTAATTTGCCCACTGAAATCGGCCTTAAAAACTAATAATCGAGTGATAATGGCGTAATATGATAAACTAGTTTTATTTACAATAGATTCAGTGGTTTTAACACTTATACCTGCTTGAGGTTTCAATTATATTTGCAGAATAGTCGAATCTTGAAGATAAATGCTTTGTAATTAATATTGAAAAATTATGGTATGCCAAACTTAATTATAGTCTGTACATAAGATCATATTTTTCTAATGAATAGTTTCCATACAGAAATATCAAATTGTCTTTCTTCTATATAATATTCCTCTCAAGTTTGCAATTTATTAACAACTAGCTGACCCGGCGAACTTTGTTCCACCTAAGAGGCAATAAATGAGCAGACTTTCGATTTTATCAAGGGCAATTGTTTATTTGGATAATTAATGTAAATTAAAAATGCAAGTATCGTATTTTAATGATTGGCCATGTATTTTAGTGCATGGATTCCACTGTTTAGTGAAGCATCTTGTGATAGACGCCATTGTGATAGGAGCATCCAGGAAATATAAACCACCATTTCCATCATCAATTGCGTTCATCATTGTATCATCCTCATGTTGGTGATTCAACAGGGGTACTTTCGTTTGAACTATTAAATCTAATTCCTGGTGATCATATTCGAGTCAACGAAAAAGTTCCCGTTCAAATTCTTGATTAAATGCGTAATTCATTTCACGATTTGTCGCTTTCATTCCTAAACTGACTAATAAATTACCGAACATGAAGTAACACATGTCTTCGATCAATATCAAAGCCTGATTATGTATCTACTCATTCATCTGAAGGTCGGGATTTCTTTTACTGACACGAATTTGATGTAAAATGCCTTCCGACATAATTATCCTTGCTATGGTATATCCGTTTTCTTATACCACGTATTACGTCACGTCCCACGGGAACGTGACAAAAAGTATCCTATGTCCTTCTCCTGGTTCTAAGCTGCCCTCCGACCAATTTTCAGCCAAATCAGTTCAGCTGTTCTCGAATTATAAATGTGTAACTAACACGACTTTTTTTTATATATAGAAATATTAATAATAAAATTTGCAAAAATTTTCAAAGAACAGCCTCAGAAGTGTCATTGACCTAAATTTAACAATTAATTGAAAATATTTTGAAAGAATATAATGTGTTTTGTTTTCAATACAGTAATTGTTCTTTATATGAATTGAATATTCGATTGCTTTATAATTATGTTCAATATATCAGCTAAGCTTGGATAAGCCGGGACCGAACCCGAGCCTCCCGCGTGACAGTAGAACATTCTACCACAGAACCTGTGATGCTTACTATTTTGTGCTAAAAAAGTATGATTTCAACCAACTCATACAACCTTTCATAGTGACTGACGTTTCTTGTCAAGTTACACGGGAACGCTGCCGAACGGGACAAAAAGTATCCTATGTCCGTCTCCTGGCTCTAAGCTACCTCCCCACCAATTTTCAGCCATATCGGTACAGCCGTTCTTGAGTTATAAGTGGTGTAACTAACACGACTTTCTTTTATATATATAAATAATAATATGATTTTAGGATGATCTATTATTCCTTTCAAATTCTTCAAGAGGAAATATTATCGTATATACAATAACAACAGTCGAGACTTCCGCACTCAATCACTCCAATTCCATCACGAGTACATGATGCGAATGCTATTTGCTAATCGAAACATAGTGATGGCAACGTTAAAAAAATTTTTCAGTTCTTCAAGAGAAAGTGATTCTATCTATTTTGTTTCGATCATTCTATTCTGATTCTATGACTCATATTAAAGAAAATAATTTGAAAATAATGCCATTGTACAAAGAGGACAAATCTTTCAGTATTCAAACTGATCTTCCTGTTGAAACTGAAGAGAACTTAATAAATAGATGAATAATATGTATTGTTGTTATTCATTCAACAATCTTGAATGTTATGAAATCTTGAATGATATAATATCTTATTTAATTAATAAAATATTATAATAAATAAAACATTCAATTATAAAGTTTGATTTCAAATAATGATATATTAAACATAATACTTCTGAATAGGCGATTAGTCAGCTATACGACAGGAGGAACTATTCCGCAGAAATCCGCAGATGGCTTTTTTATGCATCTCGCATATTCGTGGACTATAAAATATATAACTACATTGCACACTCATTCTCTACCCTCTAGTCCTTCCACATCTCTGGGACCCTAAATAAATATATGCATTTGAGATTTATTTTTCAGTCATTAATATAATTTATTTATTTCTACCACTGCAAAGAACCAAGAAAATAATAATGAACGTACCTGATAGTACACATACGAAATATTTATGCAGATATGTGAATAAATCAGCAGAAATTTGATGAAATGTTTGTTCATAGAATGTATCGAAAAAGTATAACAATTATTGAGTTCATGTATCCCTATATGGAAAACTAAGATAGTAAAAATAGTTTCAAGCACTGAAACTGCAACTGAAAAAATTCAGTATAATCCCAATCTGAAATACAATTTACAATCAGTAAAGTAATAAAAATTTTATCAATCTATCAAGCAGTTGTCTGTTGTGCCTGCTATAGAATAATTTCTGAATGAGTAAGAATGAACACTACATAATAAGTATCTTCTACATCCTGTTAACTAGGCAACACACATGACGCTTTGAAGTAATCTTAGCTAACTATTTTTCGTTATATATTGTTCAATTTAACAGAAGCTCTTATATTTATGCTGTGAGCGTTACTAATCCAAATATATTCAGAACTTACAGACAATACATTACCTATATTCCTTATGTGTAAGTATTCTTCCTTATACTCCATTAAAAATAGAACTGCTTTATTTTACTGAATATTTTTGAAATTCCTGCAATTAATGAGACTTTATCGAAAAAGCCGAGTTTTTGGAGTAAGATCTCTTTTGTCATCTATCTCTTCATTCACATCATTTCCAAAATAATACTTCTAATATTAACAAATTATAATTGCTCTATAACATACGTAACTATAACATATTCGAATGTTCTTGTTGAATTATATATTCGATAATAGATATTGATATAAGAAATGCCTTATATTAATTACTCGTATACATTAAATATCAAATTCTGAAATATACTTATCAGATTGAATCACTTAAAATACTGTTTGGAAAAAAATACATATTATGATATATTTGGTAAACTTCATATTTTCCATTCGTTCCGTTGAAATCATATTTCTAACCTCTTCTAATTTAACCTTATGATCAATATCAGTTATATAGAAAATACGCTGGAAAGGTGTAAGCCTCGAGTGATCATCAAATAGACCACGATCAATACGTTTGAAATTCCTCAAGGTTATACATAATAGGTCTCTGGAATTCCTTTAACACCATCCTCTCCACATATACTGCAAGATACTGCAAAATGATCAAATTTATTCACATCATCACTGATGTCGAAAACTTCTACTGAGCTGCATACCAAGCAGGTATCCAGGTGGCAGGTTATTGGCTCACCCATAACCTGCCTGAGACTCAATGACTCAACAATGTTGCCAAAATTAACCTGCCAACTACCATCCGTATCCAGCATATCCACATTTAGATCACCAACACATACAACCCCTTCATAGTTCTCAGACACTACCCTAACGACGTCCTGAAAACTCTCAATAAACTGTAAAAAATTTTCACGAGGTTCTCTGTATAAAACTCCAATTGCTACCTTTTGCTTTTTCAATACAAATTTAATCCATACTTGTTCAATAGAGTCAACTCTTTCGAAATTCATAACCTCAAACTTGAATCTAGAGTGCATATAAAAGCATACTCCACCACCTCTGGACCCACGATCTGCTCTAATCAACCCATATCCAGGTACATCCACATCACTATCACGAATCAAGTGGGTGAACCACGTTTTCGTCACTGCCACAACATCAAACGATTTAGAAATAATTAGGTCTCTAACTCTACTGAAATGCGGAACCAAGGATCTGGCATTTATGAGAGAAATAAGCATCATATAGTAAAAACAGCAAGAAAAATTAGTTTTATATTAGAAATAGCCAACACGTCACCAAGATCAAGCTCCACCAATTCATTTCAAAATATTTCTTCATCAAACTGAAAAAAAATTGGATTAAAAGTGAGAATGTTTACAGTTTAAAACAAAAACAATAGAAATAATCAGTCCCCAGAGAAAAAAAAATACTTATGAATTTATATTCTCTATAGATGAATTCAACTGTGGTGAACGAGTGATCTGAAGAAAATTCAGCAAGGCGCAACAATTCATACAATCTTCCAAAAAATAAAAGTACTATATCAAAAAGCAACAAACTAAGCAATCAGTTCCAAAAAAAAAATTTAATAAAAAATCACCTTATTAAGTATAAAAATTAATTATATATCACTAATCAATTTAATATATTAAGCTTAGCTGAAACAAAATCGAGATCTAAGTAGCACTCTACCCCTCGGCCAACCAGACAACCAATTCACTGCTATCTCGCACCTCCTTCTTAACATTACCAATTCTACAGTATACTTTGCCTCCCATACTCTAGCCATTGTTTTTTCCGGCTTTGTCCCAAACCGATTTGAGCAGGTTATATCGGGCCTTCGTAAGATCCTCGTTTTTCCAATAGAAATTTTTTTCTATTTCTTAGGATTAATTCAGGATACTTTACACTACTAAATTCCACAATCGAGAGCCTAGAAATGTAATTTTTTTCAGTAAATTTCCCAATTTTTTTCAGGAAATAGTGGAAATAAAACCGCATAAATATTCTAGAAATAAGCTCAATTAACAGAAAGAATTAAAGAATTCACACTTGTTAAACCTTTTCAGGTAATAATAAAAATCAGATTTCAGAATGGAATATTTTAGGTAGAACCCAAATTCATAGAATCTCAAATTCCCTGATATTTATACTTGTTTTTTTCAAATTTGCTGTTATTAATCTGTTAGTTTCTGAAGAAGTCGATACACAAGTAACAAACGATACACATTTTTCACAGAGCACGAATTTTGATAGTAAATTTCAACAATTTGCAATCGGTGCTTGTTTGTAAGTCTTTCGAGGATGAAATGGCAGGGTATACTGAAAACTTTTCACTTTGACAGATGACGTTTGGATGCCATTACGAACCATCAGTGCCACTAACCTGAAAAACCTAACTCTCAGAAAATCACCCTTTACTTGTCTAAAAGTACACGGATTATATGTGCATATCATGTATAAAATTACTCTTAGAATTGTGATATCTTACGAATGGTAACAATTTTTGTACAGAATTTTAAGATCTACAACTTTGGTTCAAGGTTTTTTTGACAAAACTTACCGTCTTCAAAAAAATCCAAAAACCACAAATTTTGACTTTTGACCCCGAATAACTTTTGTAGCACACATAGCATCGATGGGTATTTTTAAAACTCTACTTGTAATGGCAAACACCAGCTCTCCATCAATATTTTGCTTTCCGGGAATTTTTTTTATTTGACCACTATTTTTATGTCTTAATTGACCGGTTTATTTAACGTTCTAGATTCTTTTGTTTGAAGTCAATTGATAGCTCCACCTCTTTCAGCGACGTCAAGGCTTAGGCAGTCTATTAGATAGAAACTTTTGAATAGTACTGACTGAAAGAACCAATTAGAAATCGTCTCCAAATCTTCTGTTTGTCGCCATTGTTCATTTATTCGTCTTTATTTTCCATTTTCTCTGAAATAGTGAACTTCAAAACCCTGACCTTAATACTCTATTTCTCATACCTAGAACCTGAAAACCCTAATCCTTATTTACCCATACCACTCTGGCATAACTTTCAGATAGCACGGAAAATAAGAAATACATAAATGTTATTTCTGGGTTAGGTTTTCAGTTTCACTTTTGAAACTGGAGACACTCGAAATTTGAAATGTCGAAAATGTTTTTTCGGGATTTTTAAGCGATGAATTCTGAGGAACTAGACGAAGTGATTTTTATTCACTTGGTCTACCACAGGAAACCACAATTTTTCCACCGAAATGTTGCCACATCGATATCATCTAATTATCATGATTTCAAACCAGACAGTGACCAATGTGGCCGGTACAGTGGCAAATGTCATCTTCTAGAATGCAATTCAACACCATCAGATGTGTTTAGAGTTACTTAACCCCTTAACTATATATGAGTTAAAGCCGGAAAAAACACAGCAACCACAGAATTTATCCATATTTATGCCCAACCGTAGTAGCAAATTTGAGAAATATATGTATACTATGTCACAGGAACCGTGAAGCTATAAAGCTATGTACCAAATGATATTAACCACAGTTCGGCAAGAATATTTTTGAAATGAATATGAACAGTTTGCTATTTGGTCATCGAGGTTCTATAAGAAACCAGAAAGAACATCAATAAGAGTAATCACTGTTTTTTCGAAATCTTAATTTTTTGAGTAGAATATTTGGTTCAGTTCCTAAGTGAACAGAAAGTCATTATTAGAGCCTTTATCTATTTATTTTGAATTTCATTGCTCATACTAGATATTTAACATAAATCTAAATTTCGATTAAAAGCTTTGATTTGATTATTGAATTGAATCAAATACAGACACAATCATATGAAATCATATCTATGTTTAGGACATTGAGATAAATCTCAGTACCCATATTGGTTGAAAGTTATTTACATTATCTCAAAAATTTCGTTAAAATATTAGTAAAGATAGTTTCAAGGTATAAATACACAATAAAGACTTTGGGCTTCAGTTGGATTGCTTCAGTGATAAGTTGCAATAGTCGAAACTAAAAAATGAAATACCTAGCTGTTCTTGTTATTTTAGCGTTCACTGCTGGAGTAGGTAAGGCAAAAGCTTCATTATTTCACTGAAAACCATTATTTGCCCCGCAAATTATCAATATTTCAAAATGAACAAATAATAGAGTTTCCCAAAACTCGACGAAAATATTATTTTCTTGAGTTATTATAAATAGTTGTATCTTTCGAACAATAATATGAATAAAAGATTCTCAAAAATCAATCGAAAGTACTGGTTCATTCAAAAAATCAATTACAATGATTTCCAGTCATTTGAGAAAGTTAAATATTATAACCGTTCAGCAGATTTACATCTCACTATACTGGGTAAATTCAATGTCGACCTCATCTATCTCGAATATATTTGAAGCCATATATATAGCCACTTCATATTCGGGCAGATATATAACCATGTATCAGATATAGCAACTTTACCTACATCAGGCGAATCACATAACTTTTCCGATATTCTTTTCATTATCGAAGTGAATGTTTCAAAATCTATAAATATATCTCTATTTGTTCTCAGTTGATGAGGAAATATCAAATTTTTTTCGAATCAATATTGAATCCTTATGAAGTCGTCATAAAATGATGTTTTCAACCATTCCTCATAACCATTTTAGCTTCATATGAATATGATTAGGTGTACATTTCTTTTGTGATTGAAAAACCATGGTTTTTCATTTCAGGTTTCGCATATCCTTCTCCTGGAAAATTGAGATGTGAGTATACTCTTCTATAGTTTACATGAATTCATATATATATATATATATATATATATATATATATATATATATATATATATATATATATATATATATATATATATATATATATATATATATATATATATATCTTGAAATTGATTTATTGCCTCTTTGAGGTATTTATTTTGAAAGTTTTTAGCATTAACAGGCTTTTTTAATATGAAAAAGTTTATTTCTGTTGACGTTTCGTTGTTATATTACAACTTTGTCAAAACTAATGAATAATTGAATTTATGAGTTACTATGGATATCAAATGTCAAACTTAATTTTTTGAAAAATCAAATTAGTTTTTTTGTATATTCACTTATTGATTTTCATTATCAGAGGAATATTTCTGGCTCAGCATTCGCTTCGGAAGTTTTAGTCTTCTTCACCATGAGGAAACCTCTGAAAAACTCATGGTAAGCCAGGTGATTCTTAAGATTACAATTACATATAGTTTTTTACATACTTATCCAGAATGTGTATATTGTTCGTTTATGTGTGTGAAATTGAATTTAATTTAATTCAATTTCACACACATAAACGAACAATATACACATTCTGGATAAGTATATAAAAAACTATATGTAATTGTAATCTTAAGAATCACCTGGCTTACCATGAGTTTTTCAGAGGTTTCCTCATGGTGAAGAAGACTAAAACTTCCGAAGCGAATGCTGAGCCAGAAATATTCCTCTGATAATGAAAATCAATAAGTGAATATACAAAAAAACTAATTTGATTTTTCAAAAAATTAAGTTTGACATTTGATATCCATAGTAACTCATAAATTCAATTATTCATTAGTTTTGACAAAGTTGTAATATAACAACGAAACGTCAACAGAAATAAACTTTTTCATATTAAAAAGCCTGTTAATGCTAAAAACTTTCAAAATATATATATATATATATATATATATATATATATATATATATATATATATATATATATATATATATATATATATATATATATATATATATATATATATATATATATATATATATATATATATATATATATATATATATATATATATATATATATATATATATATATATATATATATATATATATATATATATTGAATGTTTTTAGCAATAACAGGCTTTTAATATGAAAAGTTTTTTTTCTTTTTGTTGACGTTTCGTTGTATTTCACAACTTTGTCAAAACTAATGAATAATTGAATTTGTGGATTACTATAGATATCAAAATTTCAAACTTATTTTTTAGAAAAATCAAATTGGTTTTTTTGCATTTTCACTCATTGATTTTCATTATAAGAGGAATATTTCTGGCTCAGCATTCGCTTCGGAAGTTTATGTCTTATTCACAATGAGGAAACCTCTGAAAAACTCATGGTAAGCCAGGTGATACCAATAAATGTGATTTTATATATATATATATATATATATATATATATATATATATATATATATATATATATATATATATATATATATATATATATATATAATTACATATAGTTTTTTATACTTATCCAGAGAATGTATATTATTGGTTTATGTGTGTGAAATTGAAAGTAGATCTGGAAAAAAAGAGTTTTGAGAAGTGATGTTGGTGATTGTTGTGTATTTATTTTATGAATATTATTTGTAAGGTTTATTGAATCGTTGTAAATAGAATAAAGATGTTTGATGTCTGTTCTTTCTTTTACTGTGTTTTCTGAATTTTTACGAATGTGTAACATTTCTAAAATTTCCCTACATTTTTTGTCTTTTTCAGATATAACAATTATAAGAAAAGATAACAAAATTTTTACAAGATGGCACATAAAAGAAATAAATTCGCAACGAACAATAAATTATATAAGTAATCATCACAATTTCCAGAAAAAAAGGATAATAAATAATTTTATAGATAGATCACTAAAATTAACATCATCATGTTTACGACATGAAACACTTGAAGAAGTTCGTACTCTCCTCATGAAAAATAATTTATTCATTAAATTTGATCAACAGAATCATGAAAAACAGAATTCATAAATTATATGATACTTTACATTCGAAAAGAAGTAAATCTAACGGAAATAATTACATTCCGTTACCATATATTCCAAAATTAAGTACAAACATTGCTAAAATATTGAAACCTTATAATTTGAGAATAGCACATACTGCCAAAAATCAAATCGAAGAAATATATACAAAATTAAAAAGTGAAACTGTAACTCCACTTACCGTGTAATAATTGCCGTAAATGCTATATCGGGCAAACATCACAAAATCTCGAAGAGAGAATCAAAGCGCATCAATACGCAAAAACTCAGAAAAACGCAAAAATGTACAAAGTCTGTTTGTATTTGACATTTAAAAATTTTCAATTTTACAGCTGCCCCTGATGAAGAGACAAATATAGTTCTTGAAAGCTTGAGTAAAAAAAAGGGTACACTCACTTCACCCTAAGACTGCCATCCCAAATATATTTTCATCATTGTGTAAATATATATATATATATATATATATATATATATATATATATATATATATATATATATATATATATATATAAAATTTCGAGGTTCATGAATCCTTCATACCTAGTCTATACTGATATTTCAGAATAAAACAATATTCAGAATTTTCTCATAATTTAATATAAAATACGCATGATGACGTTTCGAAGTACTACTTCTTTATCAGAAGCTGGATTAATACTATGTGTAATTTTTCAAAGACAATACTTATATCTATTTCCACAGAACATACCACGTATGTTCTATGGCTAACTTGGAATGAGGACTATAGAATACACCGATATTTAACAAAAGGATCGTATACCTTGGAGATGAACACAGAAAATCAATTTCTTAAGTCAGGTATTCCAACTAAATGTAGGGAAGATACAAATATACAACTAAGATTTCTAAGACAAATAAAGAAAAGTTAAATTTCTTTTTAACATAAAATTGAATGTAAATCAACTAAAACCTAGGTAATCAATCTTATCTGCTAACTGGAATATTCTTATTGAACATATTAAGTAGAGGGCTAGTGTTAACCCCTAACTGGCTATTGAGTAAAAGTCCCAAATTTTTGAATTTGTTAATATGTAATGAATATAGAAAATTTAGCTTGGAATCTTTATTCTCTGTATTTAATATTTCAAACTCTGAACTAAATATATGACTTTCTTCTAATAAATGGTTGGCATAATGGGAATCTGTTTTCTGTTTCTCAAAACTACGTTTATGTTCCGATTATCTAATTTGGAAATTTCTGAAAGTTCCTATAAATATAAAATAAATATAATATAATATAAATTTCATATAATACTATATAAAATTTTTCACAACTGCCACATTCAATTTTGTATACCCCACATATATGATTTTTATCAATTCATCGTTTTTCCAGCCAGCGGAGTGGTATGCATAACTGACGAAGAAGGACATATAGCAGAATGTGACGAAGAAAATAGTCAGCTTCCTGACGACCTTAAAACCAACGGAGCTGTACCCTCCGATCAATTTATTTGTGTTGATGTAACATACAGAACAGGTTAGAATTTGGAAATCAATGATAACTCTCATATACTCTAGGATAAATCAACTGTGTGATAAATTTTATTCTTGTGTTCAAAAAAAAGAATTTTTTCTAAAATGAGTGAAAGTTCTCAATTGTTAGAAACTAGTTTTATATACCCATCTAATAACAATCATATTTTCAGGGTTTATATTGAAGCAAACTCACCATGTCTTGCAGTGTGCCTACGAACTGAAGGGTCAGCGCTTGTGTTCAGTTTTGAAGAACTCAAATGATGTTGCTAAATGTATTGAAAGCGCACCAGGTACTCATTGATATTCTTTATCGAACTGTTTATCTGTAGTTCATATATTGATAATTCTTGAGCTAGAAAAGGAAAGGAATCATATTTGATTATTTTTGTTTGACGTTACTGAATTAATTACTATTTGCGTGGAATATAACTTAGTTTTTTCATTGACATCGAGCACCTATCTGCATATATATTTGGAATCAATTGCACAATCTATGTGATTAATTCACGTGTCCACTTATGGAACTACGTAGAGTAATCCTGTGGCATTGTTCTGTAGGTTCAATCGTTGACGAAATTGGGTTTACTAACATAGTTTCCGAAAAACCTCAGACCAATGTCGCCAAGGACACAAAATTCTCTCTGAATTGTACTGAGTGGAAATAAATGGCGTTTTTCAGTGTTAAATCGCTTAGACCTTTTCTGGTGTAAGCAGAAATCATGTTACAAAATTATAATATGCGGAAGCATTTGCTCTAACCGTAGTTTGAAGATAAAATTTGATTAAATTGAAGTGTTGCTTGGAATGTACATTTAATATGAAATTACACATAGTAATTTACCAACCAATGGTCGCTAGAATATACTACCAAAGATCTGTTAAATTGTATCTGCTCAAATTAAAAATTGAAAAACCGTTCACAAACGAGAGGTAGTCTGTCTCTGGATGTCTCAGGCATCACTTTAAGCTTCTTCTTCTCTATCTACTCTTTTTCCGAGTCAGTCTTTCATGTCGCACCTTCTGCGAAAAGTATTCACGTTTGCTGTGAAGAACGTGGAAAACGAGATAATACCGTACGGAAGCACCACAAAAATGTTGGTGTGGACTAAGAGCAATTACTCGAATAGAGTTATTTCTTCGTTAACTTGAAAATGAAGTAATATTTATCTCTTTCATAGTTCGATTAATACGCCTGTGTTTTATGTATGTAAGTGATTTTAACTTACTCACCTGTTTTGTTTTCCCAGAACCTAAAACAACCGCTGCACCTCCAACTACTGAAGCACGTAAGTAAAAACCACATTTGAATATACATATACCTGAAACTTTGAGTAATATTCGAAAAAAATAACATAGAATCAATATTTACCCATTCGAATTGAAATTTCTCTGTAACAAATCTTTGTCCTAATGTAAAAGTGAATATCGAAATTTCAGATTGTATACCTAATTACCAAGAAAATATGAATTGATGCGAATAATTCAACATAAACACTTCAAATATAAGATTCATTCTAATTGAAGATTAAGAATGAACAGATTCTTTGAATGGAATAATTTCTTTCAGAAGAAGGATGAAAAGCATTAATAGATCAGATAAATTTGAATCAGCGCAGTTTTAACAATTTTTAGAGAACCAACTTCGTTCCACTTGAAGTTTACTATCAATGGGTTATTTCTGTGAATCAATGGATAATTTTCAATTAATCTGCAAGAAAAAAATCACTTTTCAATTAATTTCAATTCATTCAATTAGACAAGGATAATAGACAAAAAATACTATTTTCGTTCTATTTCAGCCTCTGGTTTATACTGTATCGTTGACGATGTTGACGATACCGTTCAATGCGACAGAAGCAACAGTGTACTTCCAAATGATGTCAATGCTGGAAAATTCTCAAAAACTAACGAATATGTCTGTCTGGACCTTACCTACAAAGTCGGTAAGCTACCAAGTTCACAGAAATCTCTAGTTAATCCATAAGTATTATTTATAAAGCAGTTTTTTTCCACAATGATGTTTAAAACAAGATTTGGAGTTCAATCTTTGTTATTGATTTACAGTAATACAATAATAACCAAACAAACCTTTTCAATTAATTGAATGCAAGGGGTTGCGAACTATAATTATGTTCAACTTCAAGAGACCATCTCTCCCTTCTATTCTATTGTACGGATCTCAGCTTCCTACAATCTCAGAGAGGTGGAGATATATCTTAGTTGTATTTGTACTATGCAAACTACATTTTTTGTAGGTTTGGTTTTTGATGTTATTCCTATGAACTGTATAGAATTCAGAGTATCACCTTTACTATAATTTCCACTCAATTATTTGAATATTAGAGGTACATGTTTGTAGTTATTTTTTGGTTTTTCTAATGCAGTGACCTCATAGAAATGAATAAAATGCACTTGAAGGTTCTTCCGTTTCCACAACCTTGATAATAGATACTTTCACTTCAGTGAAGTAGTTGTTTGAATGAAGTTGATATAGCCTAATAGAAGTTTTCTTAATGGCCTCAATGTTATGTCTATCTTCAAGATTATTCACAATATTGAAGATGATATGTGTATATCCTTCGTCGATTTCATTGTATAGCGAGAAAAGAGAGTTCAACGGTGAAGATTTCTGCATGTGAACATTCTGCATGTTTCTCGTTCTCATGTAAATCTTTTTATGTTCATTTTCTAATGATTAATTTCAGATTCATATTTTCAGTATAGAGTGTCTTTGATATCTTTAAGTTCTCGTCATGTCTCCGATATCCTTAGGATCATGTCTCTTGTAATACTATATAATTCTATATAATACCTTGAGTTTGGGACAAAAAAGAATTGATATCATATACTTATGATGCAATGGTCCATTTTCCTAAAGCGGATGTTTTCATTGAAACAGTTCATTCCTAAGCTGAACATTGAATCATCTGCGTCCTCTTCACATCAAACCTTCACCTTACAATATGTGCCTGTTTCTACGGGCCTTGAAAGAATTCCGTCTTTAAGTTGATATTTTTATACAATTTTCATCAAGAATATACAGTCCTAGAAAAATTACATTGGTCTGAAAAATTTCGAAAAAGAAAAAGAAATAACTTGAGGAATGAAAAATGATGAAATACTCGTAACGGTTTTCTCTATTATTGGAAAAATGTGTGAATATAATAAATATCCTTCAATTAATTGACAGGTATATTCCCACTTCAACAAACTAAACACGTCAGACAATGTGCTTTGGAAGTGAACAGTGAAGATGGTTTGTGCGATGTTCTGGAAAATAACAATGATGTTGCATCCTGTGCCCAATCAACACCATGTGAGTTGAATTATATGAATTTGAACTCAATTTAATATACTATATTCCTTATCAAAAGCTATTTTTCAAGCTGGAGTATCACAAGTCGAATTTTTTTCTTTAATCAAAAAAACAGATTAGATGTTATTTCTTGTAATAATAATAACAAATTGATGAGTTTTTGTTGTTTCAGACACCACTGCAACCGTAGAACCACGTGAGTATATAAAACTTATAAGAATTGCAACAAATTTCGAACTAACCTTCTTATTCTGACCATGAAGTAATCTGGTATATATAAGCTGGAAAGAGAGAGACAGAGAGAGAGAGAAAGAGAGAGAGAGCAAGAGAGATAGAGTGTATCGTTTTAAAATACTCCACAATGGTTGAAGAGATAAATGTTAAGACCGCATCCCATGAAAGAATCGTAGTTCGAAATGCAGCGAAGTGAGAAGACATGATATTCCGGTTATAGATTCATTCCGATATTGGATTTCTCGAATCGAGTATTGCGACTGATAAATCTATCTGATTGTTATATATTATATCTTCTATCTTCATGAATTTTGTTTGCGCTTGTAAGCGCTTTTTCCCGTGGAGTTCAGCGGGAGTTCCAAATTAGGGTTTTATGATATCCCCTGGAGTTGAAATAGAGATTCAATTTCCACCCAATTTCCAGTGAGTTTGTAGATTTGGATTCCATCTTATAGGCATTCTGAGCGAACAGAGAAGAACAGCATTCAAGATAAGAGAGATCTTTCATCCAAATTTATTTGTGATCCTGAATCAAAATATTTTGAAACAACATTTTGAATAATTATCTAGTTTCACTATATTGTGCATAAATCAGTTGAATTTAAATACGTCTCCCAAAATTTTAGATGGTGCAATCACTAATTTTTCGCAGGGGAGTAGGCTATAAGACAGAGAGAGAGAGGAGAGAAGGAAAACACTGGGATATTCGTTCGAGAAAGTGAAATTGAGCAGAAGAATGACAAAATTGAGCTGGTTGTAGAAACAGGGACAATATCAGAGACATTTCTGTTCACTCGAATAGATGGAATAGTGAAATATTTATTGAATATTCCACCTTCGGTGTGTGCAGTTGGTGATTTGACAACGGACGTGGCAATAACTGATGAGTTGCTAGATCGAAACAGTCTGTCTCTTTTCATCGATTTCAATATTCTCTAACATTATCCCCCAAAATATAGTTTATGTATGTGTTTTTGTAAGTGCGTGTATTTTCATGTGTTTTTATTGACTGTATGATGTGCGACTTCTCTTTCATGCTTCTTCTTTTTCAGCAAGTAACTTGTATTGTGAAGTCGATTCCGATGGAGACAAAATTGAATGTTCCAAAGCCAATAGTGTACTTCCACGGGATTTGAATATTGGTGGAGCACAGAAGTCCTCTTCCTTTGTTTGTTTGTCTGCGACATACAAAACTGGTGAGTAGTTTATTTTATCTATCTGTCAAATTTGATTCGTTAATTAACGAGTTAGTAGAATTTTGAATTAATAAAATCAGATAGTACTTTTGATTACTGAAACAAAATGATTTATTGGCTTTAGATACCTATTTTCACACAATATTTCGAGAATTATAAAATTGAAGATTATATGAAAATACATCAATTTTTCAGTTTTCATTGATTCAATTGATTTGAATGAAAAAGAAGTTTGTTATATCCGTGTTTTTAATACTCGAAGAAACGCATCTACAAGGTTTTTCTTTGATTGATAAGCCTGATTGTTGTTACCAAAGTACAGATTGTACTATAAAACTGAAGAATTTTCCGATTATTACAGGAATATTCCCCTTCGAGAATACACATAGTACACAACAATGTGCATATGAATTGTCAGGTGATAAAGATCTGTGTGCTGTACTCCGTAACAAGAACAATGTTCAGAAGTGTAGAGAATGGGAGCCATGTAAGTTTTTGTTTGGTTTTTTTAACTTCATGCTTATTGAAGTCATATTTATTTCAGCTAAGGGCGACAAAAAAACCCCTCTCAAACATAAGAACTGAAGGGTAAGACAAAAATGTATTTACATCATCATTATATCATTTCAAACGAGAGTTGCTGATTTTATCTGACCTTGGCAACAGGATATTTTAAGTGCCATCTAGCGATTCAATTCGGAAGTTTTCGTCCTCCATCAAAACTTAACATTTACGTATTTTTTTCAACACGATATATGTCTTTTAAGATATTTTCGTTTCCTGGTGTTACATACTTTTTAAGAATATTTTTTCACCTAACCGTTGAATGGAAACATGATAAATTATATTTCATATTACAAAACGAACTTTTGTTTTCGAATCTCTTCTCTTGTGTTAAAAAAGTTTATCTTATATAATTCTTTCAGATGAAATGGAATGAACGACCTTTCGGAGCATTATATTGAAAAGCAAAAAATTTATTTTATTTTAGATTCTATTATTCGATTTATGCATAAATAAAAAATTTAATACATTCTGATGTTTATTAATTACAGTTATAAATAATTGAACTCGTATAAAATGAAAAAACTGTCGTTATAAGCAGTGGATAAGATATTGAGAATGAACAATTGTGAATTTTTGATTATTTTGATGATGACTGAATTCAGTACTCAGTCAAATAAATAAGTATCACTTCTGAATGACAGAAGAATAGTGAATATTTGAAAAAATAGAAATATTAAATTGAATCAAACTCTTGGCTTAATGTTTCGCAATACTATTTAAGAGTCTTGAAAATGAGCTTACGCTCGGAACATGTTGACTAATTCATGTTTTTGAATATAATTGTGAAGCATTAAGCCAAGAGTTCAATTTAATTTAATATTTAATTATGTTTCACCAAGAGTTAAGTCAGAGTTCAATCTCAGTCATAGATAGAAACATATTCGAGGTTTGTTCAAAATAAAAAGTGAATATTGAATTTTTTCGGAAAGTATTTGTTCATTCATCAATATCCCTTTTGTTCCCACCAAAGTAATCCCCCTCAGATATTATGCACTTTATGTCAGGGCATCTTCCAATCCTCGAAGCACTAAAATGCGCTTTTCGGTATGGTCATCATCTCGTTCTTCGATTCCAAGTTCTTTGCATCAATTCTCGCAAAACGCTTTCCTTTGATTGGTCTCTTCAGTTTCGGCAAAGAAAAAAATTTGCTGTCAGCCAAAGGCATGATTGAGGCATGTTGAGGCATGATTACGGTGTTGTATTTGACCAAACAATCACGATCAACCATTGATGAGTGAGCTGGTGCATTATCGTGATGCAGAATCCATGATTTCCAGAATTTTGATCATTTAAGTTGTATTGCATCACGCAAACGTTGGATAACTTCCTTGTAGTGTTCTTTATAATCCGAAGGTCCTGTTGACAGGAACTCATGGTGCAGCACGCCGTTGTAATCGAAGAAAACAGTAAGCGAAACCTTTGTGCAAATCTGGATCGTCGTTGACGTCATTTAACAGCTCCAGAGTGATACTAATGCCCCATTGCTTCCTCTCAAAATTTAGCGAATTCAAAACAAAATTCGCTGCCACATGTTCATGCCCAAAACATCCGAGAAAATTGCATGGTTTGAGCCGATTGGTATGCCAACATCCTCTGCAACTTCCCTCGTACTGATTCGACGATTTTCCAAAACCATTTTTTTCACTGTTTCGATGTTATGTTTCCTTGTTGACGTAGTTGCAACTCCACGTTCTTCATCGACATCAACTTCATCTCGGCCTTCTGTAAAGCGCTTGTACTTATAAACTTTCTTTTGAGACAAAGTAGAGTTGCCGAATACCACAATCATCATTATTTTAATTGTGTTGGAGCACTTTTTTCTATTTTTAACTCAAAATTTAATACAGATTCTTTGATCCACTTCTCTCAAAAGCAAAAATTCGAAGAACACACAAAAAAGGGCTAACCTTTTCAGTTGTCAGAAAAGAATACTAACCCAAAAATGACTAATATTGCCAACATATGAGAATTGTATGTGTACCAACATAACAAAACAAAATTTTCGATAAACGAATGTACACAGCTCGCGAAAATTCAAAATTCACCTTTTCTTTCGAACAGACCTCGTATTAAGGTAGGCTTCAACTTTATACCACATAACATTAACATAGTTAGTACCATGAAACAAGTTGTATCCTTAAACTGTACTTCTGTCATCCATGTACACAGGATATGTTGAGAAGAATTTTGCAGAATGCATTGAAAGCAAATGTCTACACTCTAAATGGGTTTATCTGGGCCTAGGGGACCCCAAAGCGCTCTTGATATTAGGCTTACCTCAGTATCTGGGCGAAGCTCCTCAGATACCGGAAATAGATGAATCACTACCCATTCCAAGTGTCCCAACTTCCGAAGACGAAATGAAACAGTAAACGAATTGAGTGTTTTGAATTTTATCCGAATTTCGACGAAATTAACTTCGTAGATATACCCACAAGTCCTGTCTAAAATTGCTCATAATTCCTAGCCAGTCAAAAGAAGGCAGATAAGAAAAACTTCATGATCAATTGATGATGCCAATAGATAGGCGGGTTTCGCCCTTCTAGAAACTTCTCTCAAGTATATTCTTCGACTGAGTGATGCAAGGAGAATAGCTGTATTTATTTATTCAACAAACACCGTTTTACAAATCAGGTCCTAATTTCAAAATAGGAGAGAACAGATACAAAAAACAAAATTGGAAGTACAGAAATTTCAAATTTGAAAGTTCAATTAAAAAAAAAGGAGTTTATGAAATGAAATACAACTGATAGAGTAAATTGCAATTATAGGGGAAAAAACTCAAATGCTAACAGTATTTGTACGTACTCATACATATAGTTACTCATATACACACGCACTTATATATATATATATATATATATATATATATATATATATATATATATATATATATACACATTTAAACATAGATACAAAAATATGTGAATATGTATCTTGAATTATATGATTGTTCTGAATATTGACAGAATATTGAGGATATATGGACAAGACTAATATAGGTGAGTTCATGCAAAGTTTGCAGTATTTAAATTTTTCAGTTGAATTTACCAGTAACAACAAGTCCCGTAAAATATCGTTCTTGACATACTTATATTCATCTATCGTAGGTTAGTGGTAAAACACGCGACTATAGTGCGGTAGACCTCGGTTTCGATCCCCGCTGAAGGCATGGGTGTTTGAGTTTGTCCATAATTTAAGTAGTTTAAGAATGATATGATACATTACAAGCCAAATGGCCGTTCGGAACCGGCGATAAACTCTAGGTCCACTGAATTGAAAAACGAAGAAAACCTCCTCATTTTATTGATTTCCAGTGATCCATTATTAGAGTGGAAGAAACTACAAAACAGCAATTGTTCTGGAATATAATTCCACTTATATTGAACCAACTGTTTCCAAATCTTCCAAACCCAAATCATGATGACATTGTTTAACGATAAGTATCAATTTTTTTTTGTTCACGTGAACAAATGGTGTTTGTAGTATATTGGAATATTTTCAATCAGTTCCTAATCTTGAGATTCACAAACATTTCACAATTCATTCTATATTATACTATCTGAGCAATTGTACTCTATCAGTATTGTAACTATAATTGAAAATCAACAACTCGCAAGGAGAAAATAATATGAAAACTATATACAACTAATTGTTATTGATACTTTTTGATTAGAGATAGAATTTTTTGTTGAAAAGTGTGTTCCATTTTCGAGAATAATGAATACAATTGAAAATTTTCATGAAAACTGAGAATGTGAAAATATTCAAGAAATTAACACATAGAATGTAAGGTTCTGATGTGAATAAAGGACGAAGTCAGTTGATCTAAATTGGATAAACTTCATTGAGGTTTTTCGTCTAACTTGTTTTTTTCAGGAAATACCGCAGGAACATTTGAAATTACTTCCAATCATAGTTATTTAGCGGTGATGAAAGAATTATTACTCTACATCTATCATATAATTAAAGAAGTTGAATATAAACTTGAATTCGAAAACTTGAACTTAGGATTTACACTTTATTGATAACATAGCATTATGCGTTTCGTCGTAACAAACGACTTCTTCAGATGCTAAAGTAGGCCCTACACTATCAAGCGGCTTGATCAAATGCTTGAACCTCCGATTGATGGGAGCTTCAAGCGTGCTTCAATCAACACTTCAATCTTTTGAACAAAACTCTCTTATCAGTCGAAGCAGAGAAGTGGAATAGTGAGTTTTGCGATCGTGCTTTCGCTTTTTCGCGAAAAAGAAGGAAAAGAAGAAAAGTGGTCTAAGGAGTCGTACAAAATGAGAAACCGCTTCACTCATGAACATCTCCTAAATTTCCTGTGTGATTCGGAACCATAGGACTACAGGAACTTTTCGAGAATGGACCAAGAAAATTTCGATTATCTACTGGATTTACTCCGCCCTGACATTGAGAAGAAATATACAAAGATGTTTGAAGCGATTCCTGCAAGCCAGAGATTGTCGATCACATTGAGGTACCTATCATCTGGCATGGATTAGAAGACCTGAAATTCACATGCGCCATTGCTCCACAGACAGATATAAATCAATCAACAAACTAATAAACTTCCGCTCCGAGTTTTCTGGATCGGATTGGAAGTGAGACGCGGTTTAGGATGTTAACGCCATGGTTTCCAAAGAGTGACTGACTTAATGCTTGAGAAAAATTGCCCTACACTATTACGCTGTTTGATCAACCGCTTGAGCCATTCAAATTTTCTATCAATCACCGTCAACGCTTGCTTCAAGCATCAAATGGGCTTCTACACTATCAATCACGCTTGATACAATCAATTTGTTCAAGCATTTGATCAAGCAGCTTTATAGTGTTGGGCCTCCTTAACAGAATAACAACAACACAAAACTGAGAAGAACCGAAATTACTTCATGTTCTATGATAAGATTTATAGTAGTAAGCGTGGTCTTATTATGGGAAATCCGTTAACTCCTCCTTCATCTGAGATATTTATGGATGAGTTGGAAAATAGTTTTCAAAAAAACCCGAATTTTAAATTCTAGTACAGATATGTAGATGATATAATCACCTTTTTCACTGCTACCGATCGATTATCAAAAAATTTTGAGAATTTCATTAATGCAGTTCATTAGAATATAAAATTTACAACCGAAAAGGAATCCGATAAATCGATTAATTTTTCTGACTTGACAAGTACAAAATTAAATAATAAATTTGAGTTCTCTATTTTCCATAAGGCTTCCCATGTGGATACCATAATACACAAATCCTCATGCCACCCATACATATAAAATGGCAGCGTTCCACTGTATGATACATAGATTAACTAATCATAAAAAAACATTCAAGAACTGAACATCATTAAAAAAATTGCGGTTAATAATAATTATGAGAGCGAACTAGTGTCAAAAATTCTTCACAAAAAACTACATCAAAAAGCTCTGCGGTTAGTATTTCTTAACCAGTCTGATAGAAATCGTAAATATAATAATTCAACATACTTTGGAAAGGTCAGTCAAAAAGTCAAAACCTTTTTAAAAAACATAATTTCAATATTCCATTTGAAACGAACAATAATTTATCGAGACACATGAAAACAATAAGAACAAAATTAAAAGAGAAGACAAATCAGGTGTTTACCAATTGAATTGTGGAACATGGGAATATGTTCCGATATATATATATATATATATATATATATATATATATATATATATATATATATATAGAAATCGTAAATATAATAATTCAACATACTTTGGAAAGGTCAGTCAAAAAGTCAAAACCTTTTTAAAAAACATAATTTCAATATTCCATTTGAAACGAACAATAATTTATCGAGACACATGAAAACAATAAGAACAAAATTAAAAGAGAAGACAAATCAGGTGTTTACCAATTGAATTGTGGAACATGGGAATATGTTCCGATATATATATATATATATATATATATATATATATATATATATATATATATATATATATATATATATATATATATATATATATATATATATATATATATATATATATATATATATATATATATATATGTAAAACAAGTAGAAATTTAAGTACTAGAATCCAGGAACATAAATATAGTTTCGCGCATAACAAAAGCAATTCGAATTATGCTAACTATTTATTAACAGAAAACCATACTTTTGATACGAATTTAAAAATTTTATGTAATATACAGAAAAGTAGTCAGTTAGGCTTTTGGGAATTAGTGGAAATAAAACCGCATACAAATTCTGGAAAATTTCTCAATGAACAGATAGAATTAAAGAATTCACCCTCGTTAAACCTTTTCAGGTAATAAAAATCAGATTTCAGAAAGGAATATCTTAGGTGAAACCCAAATTCATGGAATCTCAAATTCCCTGATATTTATACATTTTTTTTTCACATATGTTGTTATTAATCTGTTAGCATCTGAGGAAGTCGTTTGTAACGACGAAACCCGTCATGTTATGTAGTCAATAAAGTGTAAATCATAAGTTCAAGTATTTGAATTTAAGTTTATATTCAATTATAATGGATTTACATTAAGTGAAGACCAACACTATAAAATACTTAAGGAAGGCTGCCACTCTGAATTGAGGTAACTAGACTTATGAGGGATGACTGTATCTGGAAAGAGGAATATAAATGTAACCATGTCAGGAAATCCTAATAATTCAAAATAAGTTAAGATTCACCTATTGCTTGAATTTTGCTTTGGAAATTCTGAATTCAACTTAACTTGAGTCTTAAAATTCTGTGTAACTTATTCTAAAAAGTTCAATAGATGAATTGAGAAAATTATTCAACATTTTCGAAGGCTAAAATGTTACGCTGGACACGTTTATTCATCATTTCAATATTAAACACATCCACAACGATATCTGTAGTGTGCCGCGACATCGTTGAGCGTAATACGTGAAACGAGAAAAGTCGAGAAGTAATCTATGTTCAATAATTGATGTACGTATACAAGGTAACGTATAGATGGCGCCAAACTCCGAATCTGTTCATCAAGCGGACTAGGTATACAAGGTGAAATATAGATAGCGCTCAAGTCAATAATGCTATTAGACCTTCAAGCCAATACGTTTTCTGATCAAGTTCTTCAGAATAATATAGGGTAAGAACACCAAAAACATACAATTTTGTAATGATTATGATAATGGAGATATATTTATATATATATATATATATATATATATATATATATATATATATATATATATATATATATATATATATATATATATATATATATATATATATATATATATATATATATATATATATATATATATATATATATATATATTTTTAGAAAGAAATTATTGGGTTTTCTGGTTCTCAAAAATCAAGATAGCAATGAATATGAATATATATATATATATATATATATATATATATATATATATATATATATATATATATATATATATATATATATATATATATATATATTCTTCAGATTCTGTAAGCATCTGAAGAAGTCGTTTGTAACGACGAAACGCGTCATGCAATGTAGTCAATAAAGTGTAAATCATAAGTTCAAGTGTTTGAATTTAAGTTATATTCAATTATATATATATATATATATATATATATATATATATATATATATATATATATATAAGGTACATGAGGGTATTGAGGCCTAGCTAAGGGGAAATTAGTAGTAAAATATTGAAAGAACAACTTAATCAACTAGATTTTATTGCTAATCAGTCGTTGATTTATGGTACTCCAAATAGAACAAAAAAATAGCAACTACTGCTTACAACATGCATAAAATTGAACATTTTTTTAAAACACTCTCAGTAGGCCTTATTATAATTAGGTAGGGTAACAAGGCCTACTGATTACATTATATAAGTAATCCATTTAAACATTAAAATTTGGTTCTTGAGATCAATAATCATCCTTATACATAAAAGCCCAACAATATATAAGTATTCTAATAATAAAATTAACATCCTCTTTCAACATCCAGCAGGACATCACAAACCATCCACTGACAAACCGACGCACTCCTCATGATACTACTTAGAACATTGAGAGCATTCCCTTATGTCATCCATTCGGTCTTCTTAACATGCATGACAGTACCAACTCGTTTGATTGCCTGCAAAGTTCTTGGTTCTAGTAGATACGTGAGAAGACGATTTTGCTTTAATTGTTTTCGAAGTGAATTTAATTTTTGCATACCCTGGGGCTTTTCTTTTCCTCTTTCTTCTTTTTCTTCTGTACTCTATACTTTTCTTTTCTTTATTGATTTTTTTACCTTCATTGAATTTATCAAAAAGATCTTCGGAAGCTGCAGTTATTCCACTTTCGGACAATACGTGTTTTTTCTTGAATTTTAGCAGGTGTCGGCATAATATCATGATACCCAGATTTTATTTGAATAAGTGGCACATCGTCTTCAGAATCACTTGAGGAAGCCCCATAAATTTGGCAATAATAGCTACGTTTTCCGGTTGGTTGGCTTGGGATCTGCTGATTTGGTCATCATTCTGATGACAATTTGGCTGGCGATCTAAAACATGTAGAAGGTTCAGGACTCAAACAGGAGTTCGGCCGAAAATAATCAGCAGGTGGCACACTCTCTTTTCCGACATCAGCTGCTAATATCTTTGAAGAATTTGACAGCAACCTACTATAGGCCCCTGGAGTCTTTTGTCTAGTATAATCCACATGTGACACATGCTCTTCTACTAGTTCAGGAGCTTAACGCCTCTGTCAAAATTGATGGTGATTCGCGTTCCGGAGTTCCGATACCAGAATTATCAAGAGGTTGTATGTTTCTTTGTTCACCATCAGCAGGCGCTGGTGAATTGACTTGAAAAAAGAATAAACAAGAAGTATAAAAAACTAGAAGTATAAAAGGGCACACTGCAAATTTTCAAAGGCCTTATTACCCATGGGCAACGTATTTTGGCAAAACGAAATAAATAAAATTGGGATTGTACCACGTTATTTATTTAGACAGTATGGGACAAGTATAAATCAATACGAATAGCGACAGTAAATGTAAATAGATAAGTATAATAATAACGCTAGTACTTACGTTTTATCGGAGGCAATTTTTATTAAATCGTGACGGGTCACTACTGCAGAGGGGGAGGGGAAGAACTCAACGCTTGCCGTGTAATATGCTTGTACGTGTAATATGCTTGTGTGAGTGTTACCTTCAGCGCAAAATCGTATTTTAAACAATATTTTGAACGTTTAGTTCTTATTAGCCGACAGGCTTTAATTAATGCCCGCAGGCATATATATATATATATATATATATATATATATATATATATATATATATATATATATATATATATATATATATATATATATATATATATATATATATATATATATATATATATATATATATATATATATATATATATATATATATATATATGTATATATATATATTGCGACGCACCCTTAGTTTGCTCTTATAGTTATTAGCTTACCACAAACCCTAAACCTCGGGCGCCAGGTTTGATTACAAACCGATGGGATTGTCTGTGAGTAAATCCCTAAGTGTCACAAGGTTACCTCTAATGATTTAGAGGACCCGGGTAAATACTCAGTGAAGAAAAGAGTTCAAGTGAGATCTAAGATATTAGCGATCTCTGGGTACTAGTCTAAGTAACGGTCTTTAGGCGTTCATAAACTGTTTGAAACCTTTTAGAGTATGTGAAGTTGGTACAGACTATATTCACTCTTACTTATAGCAAAATCTAATTGTCAATAATACACCAGATACCAAATAAATCGTATAATGTTCAATATAATACAAGAAATTGCAATCAATTGCGTATTTCAAACAAAATTAGAATAATATTTCAGTTTAATTAAACAATTTACGAAAATCTATAAAATAGCAGTAAATGCGGAAGCGTTGTTAAGCAAAGCGAAAACAAAATTGTAAGCTAATGGGGATGTAATGCGAAGCGTGAGAGCAAGCAGTGAAATTAAAACAAAATAACAAAATACACTAACAATATGTTGTACCACCCTGTATATTAGAACTACCCTTAATATTAATACAACCCCTTATTAGTACCACCCAGTATATCAGTATGTCCAATACAAATATACCACCCTGTATATGAATACACCCTAGTCTATAATTATCACTCAGTTTAGAAGTATCACTCAGTATATAATTATCACTAAAAACAGTTAAAAGTCAGTAATTAGATAACACTCTGTATCTAAATACAACTCAATGTCTAACTGTCACACAGTATATAACTATTCTCCAGTTTATATACAACCTAGTATTCAAGTATCACACTGTATATCAACGTCACTCAGTATATGTTTTGGTACAATAGGTCAAATAGGTAAAGTTCTAAATTCACAGTACAAACAATCCTCAACTATCAAATCAAATCAACAAACTTAAGCTAAAATACAACGCCATAGACAACTGTGTATCTCATGAAAATAATTCACAAACAATATAATTTCGTAAAAACCTATCACTATTAGATCGTTACAGCGCTACTCTGACAGTGTAAACCACACCAAATAATAGAGAGTAACACACGGTCTATTTTCCAGTGAAACAACCGGCTAAGAGCCACCACGAAATTATATCAACCCGGTAATAACTACCAATAGATACAGAGTCCCTATGCATACAAGTTTTTGATTCCCAAATAAATTTCCTAGCGGATTGCCTGTAGTCCAAGCTCAACTTGATCACTTTCAAAAAAAAAACTATCACGGTACAACACTGCTTTCAGCCTAACAGTCCCTAATAAATTTAATTAACTAATTGAATTAATTTACCGAACAAACAATTAAATAAATTCAGGCCTAATTTAATCCTCACAATGCGAGCTTAAAATTTTCAATTCAAAACAAGTAACGCCCTGTGCATTCAGGAAATAGTTCCAACCTATTAATTAATAATAATAAACAAGAGTAAGCGCTCTAGATCAGTTACTCCTATTTCAGGTCTAAATTCCTTGACCAAATCTACAGTATAAACAATACACAAAACGCAACTATTTTAGCCTAAGTCCTGAAATAACTTAAATTGAATAATAACTGAAAATTACGTTAACTTCCTACCAAGCTCGCACTATATATTATCACTACAATTATAGGAAACAGGAAAATATATCTAAACACGAACTAGTAAACGGTGTTCTAAATCTACGTAAAAATTCTTTTTCAATCTCGTATCAAACAAAAAAGTCTAATTAATAATTGCCAAATTAATAAAATAATATATTAATTTTGATTCACGACTATATTAGAACCGTGCAAGGTCAGATACGTAAAATCGTGACGTTAATCACCCAGTATAATTCCTAAAATAAAGTTCTTCCTTCAAGGTCATGAACTAACAGGCAATCAGCCACCCCGAAACTATACTAACTCTATTTATTCAATCAGAAAATCTTCCAACAACCACGTATCCTTTGCACACAAACAATTGAAAGCTTCAAATCAACTTTGAATAAACACTATCAGTAATTCAAATAAAACAATATATCGTGAACGGAATAGACTTCAAATAGACTATCAATAACTTGGAGAAAAATAGAATATTTTTCTCAATCTAGGCTTCTAATTAATAACTAGTGAATTTACCAAGCAAACAACAATAAAATACTATTTGCCACAATATAAATTGAACATGAACTATCAGTTAACTCAACGTAAAATAGAATGTCCTTCAAAATATAAACCTAAAATAAACTGTCAGTAGCTACTGTTCTGCGCAGGAAAATAGAAGAATAGAATCCTTATTTCAAACTGTAATAAATCAGCCACCGAAAACTATGCCTGTTGTGCGTAAAATGCAGCGGTCCAGGCAAATATTTTAACTTTTGGAAAATCTCCACTACTGATACGATGAACAAAATATAAGATTCTGTAATACTCTACTAGGAATTGACGTAAAATAGGCGACGAACAAAATAACTACTATCTGTCAGCTCTTCTACTCTATGCTTCCGAATTGTCAATACGCTTGACTTATAACGTTCAGGTTAGAATATGAAAATATAAAAATTATCAAACAATCCTATTCAGAACCTGATAAAATATTACAGTAATTAATTAAATCATTCAAGAATTGTACATCTGAATTGAAAATAAATGTGCGAATTAATTGAGTGGAATCTTTATGAATCTCGTTTACTGGAGATGTGCACCAGATGTAGTTTCCCACACAAAAAATATACGACAACGATATTTAATAATTTACGTTCTGAAAATCGTATTATTGGAATATCTACCCTGAAATAACTTTTGATACAATTAATCGAAATTAATAGTTCCTGAAAACGAAGAAATAAATCCGGCAAATATAATACCTATAAGGATCAATCGATAATCGTTCAATACTTAACCCTGGAAATACCTTCCAATATATTCTAAATTAAAACATCCAAACGAAGCAGTAACTAATTAAATATGATATCAAAATTTACTTTCTTTCCACTGAATAAATTCTACACGTTAAATCGTTCAAGATATAGAAATAAATGCAGAAAATATGAATGGTAACAGCAAGAGAATTACAAAGGTAGTTGACTTACCAATATTTCACTGAACTTCACTAAATCAAAAGAAGCACTAGCTATAGTCTATATCTTAATAAAAAACCAATGTGAGAATGAAAAGAAATTTATAAAGAAATCAATGAGCACTGAAAATCAATTGAGAAAGTTAAGAACACTGGAGCATCAAGAGAGAAATTAAGAAGTTAAAGAATCGAAAAGTCTAAAGAATATTTGAAGAATCTAAAAAGAATCATCTGATTTCAAGGTGCAGGCCTATTTATAACCTCTGTGACCCTACTCCTAAATTTACCACAAATTCTCTGGAATGCGGCTAAGAGATAAGATAACGAACTCCATCTTTGTTTTTTCTAGCAGAAAAAATTTATGAAAAACTTCAAGTTGCACGAATTTCTATGAAATAAGTGAGTATTGGAAACATTGACTGTTAACCAAAATATGAACTATCTTAAAAACATTGGGTTAACCGAGACTGAATTTCCCAATTCCTTTGCTCGTTAAGAACCCCCTATGACTAGTCCTATCCCTAGTACATCCTATTTGTGTTTTCAACTGTCAGGCTGTATTTAGTAACCTATTTACTCTAAAATAACACTGTTTTCTACCAGTAATTACTTCTAAATAGCCCCTAGGAAATTGTTGTGTTTCTTACTACAATTTCACTGTCATTCTATACTACATAATGGGTACTATTTTACAATGTACTTCCTTTAACATTATTTTCATTTCAAAAGGTATTTTTGAATGATATAAGTTTTCAGATTTCCATGTTTCCTAATTATCAACTATTTCCTAATAAATATTTTCCTATTCAAGGCTCCAATTATACTTAACAACTTGTGAAAGATATTATCTAGTTTTATCCTCATTTTACATAGAATGAATTATTTACATATTCCTTGCCTTAAGCATTATTCCTTAGTGAAATATCAATTTTCAAATCAAATAAAATTACACAAAAAATTATATTTCCCTAATCCAATGAGTGAACTTCCACTCATTCAAAATACCCATTAACTGTTTGGCATAAATGCCTTACTTATAAAAGTTCCAATTATACTTTATCGCTTATATGGGGTATTAAATGATTATATGTAACTGAATTCTACATTTTCAATTGCATTTATCCACAATTATCTAATCATGAACTATTATTTCTAGTCTCATATCAGGCATTTTTGATGAGTGAATTTTCACTTCATCACAATATATATATATATATATATATATATATATATATATATATATATATATATATATATATATATATATATATATATATATATATATATATATATATATATATATATATAATGATTCAAGATGGCGGGTGAGTCGGACGCATTGTCGGATAGCTCCTCTAAAAATTCTAATTTGCGACGTTGTAAATGTTATCAAACTAAAAGATCAACCGTAATTACTTGTATAAAGTGCGGAAATGTCTTTCACGCGTCTTGTTTGGACAGAGACTTCTTCAAGTTTAAAGAATTAGCGAGTGATTCAAGAATAGTCTGTTGTGTCACCGGAATTAGAATGATTGAAAATTTATTTAGCGGCAGTCCTAGTAAGGTCGATTTTTCAAACCAGGATTCGTCTACTAGTGGGCAGGTGGAATTTGATTTTCTCCGAATTCTTGTCGAAGAGTAAAAGTAAAAATTAAATACTCATCAAGAACAATGAACTCCTTGAAGAAAGAAATATTCTTCTAGAGCATATCATATAAAACAAAAAAACAACGTAATATCTAATGAATTGTTTGCAAACAAGAAATCATACAGATATGAATGATTATCCCGCACAATAAGATAAACATTCAATTTTACGAACTGACGGAATCGCAGAAAATCCGTCGACGTCAATGTCATCAAATGCCACTATCAATGAAACCAATCAGGAAACAAATGACTCAAATAAACTCACTGCAGATAAAAGTAAAACTCTTGTGTCAAATATTGTGGCTGATTTCTTCAAGAATCCTCCGACAGTAAAACTGTATTTATAACTTTGCTGTGCCAAAATCAACAACTATGACTGCAAAGTTTTCAGGTGCTTTAAAGAAGATGTGGCTTTACGTAGAACGGATAGCTGGAAAGGACGATCCTGTAGAATATATCAAGGAATATCTTACAGAAATAAATGCTTATGAGGAAATTGAAATGAAAAAACTTGTGAGTAAAACTAGGAGTTTTACTCGGAGTTTTTTTAGCTCATCCTTCAGCATCAGTGTTTTCTCGAATGAAATATTTGAGCGGTTGAATAGCGAGGACTTTTGGCCTAATTGTGTTTTTATGAGAGAGTTTTATTTTCGGAATTTCTTTCTGAAAACCAATCTCAGCTAGAATTGTTGAATAGGATAACCAGACGAAGTGTTAATATAGTTCATCTGAACACCAAAGCATTTCTACCTCTTTTAATGGCTTACAACAAATACTGTTCATAAGTAATGCGATTTTCTGGCGGTTACCGAAAATTGGCAAAGTCCAGAGCAACTGCCTAATTATGTTATTTCAGGATACTCCCAGTTAACAAGCTTTTGTCGACCTTCACATTGTCATGGAAGCACTGTAATATATGGTCAAAATAAATTTTAAAATTGTATTGTCAGGTCAGATATCAATAGTTTGAGTTTACAGTAGGGTCTTCGAATTTAGTGCTATTCAGTGTTTTGTTAATGGTTATTTGAAATTGAATTTAATTTGTATCTATAGGTCAGGATTTCTTTATATTTTAGTTTAATTTAATTGATTTAATTTTCAATTTGTATTCATAGGACCACTATGGGTAATGTAGATATATTTTTTTGAAAGACTCGCGTGGTTGTAAAAACAAATGTATTATTTTTATAGTGGAAATTGAGAATTGAAGTAACCTCTGAAAGTTTTTGTTCATATACGCACGTGGTAGCTCAACACGAATAAAATTTCTGTACTATATTTATCATTGTTCCTTAAGGAATCATCAATTCATCTTGGAAGAAGGGTAAGTGTTCACTCACTTTCGCCTGCAGTTGCAAAGGCGACAAACCGAGCGTCGTTTCAGCAAAAGATAAGTATCGAAACTTATCCGAGCGCGTAATTTTTTTTTGGAGCTCCGTAAACGGAAAGAAGAAAGCGAATTCCGTTGGTGATAACAGCTTGTGGAGTAAAGTTACCTTCTTTGAAAACGTCAGCACAATCAACTAAATCTTGTCTTTCTAACAATTTCAAAACTGTTCTTTTACACCTCCTGAAAAATGCTGATGTCGTGTCGCAACCAGTTACTGCATGTAGAAATAAGATATGATTTTGGCATTTTGGAAAAGCAGATAAACTCTTGAATGAATATATTTTTGATTGTTATTGAGCCTTCCCAAGTTTTAAAAAATAAATAATTTTTTCGGTTGGCGTTCGAGCAGAGCAATATCAACAAATCAACATCTTCACCAACAACGATAGTTGGATTTGTCGAAGTGAATGTTCTATTGCTGTTTCAACTATCATGACATCAGCATCATTATCAGCTTGCTTTACAGAGATATTTTCAGACATACATTTTTCTTTCAACATTGAAATGAACCGAGACTTGTGTGTATTTGCGAGAAATTTCTTATATTTCCCATATTTTTACTTATATTATCGTTCTGTAACGTTTAAAACGGTAATTGACATACATATTATGAGTAACACAACTTTTTCAACATTTTGCATCGCTATATCTCCGAAATGGTGATTTTTAGGGAAAAAAATGTTTGAACAATTTTCATAGATAATTGCATGATGAATAATTTTTGTCTCATCTATTTTTATGAAAAAACTTACCGTTTAGCTGGAAAGCTGAAAAAAACGATTTTTACAACATTTGACCTTGAATAAATTTTTTTCCACACGTTGGATTGATGAGGATAATTGACGAATTGTGTGTATAAGGGTCCTCAATATCCATGCCAATTTTTAGCTGGGTACAAATCAATGTAACCTCACCCCTATTTTTGGAGCTAATTTGACCGGATCATGGCTTTATTATTATTATTTCAACTATGTAGATTGAATTTCATGAATTACTGTAGATATCAAATGTTAAACTTTGACATTTGATATCTCTAGTAATTCATAAAATTCAATTATTCATTAGTTTTGACAAAGTTGTGATATACAACGAAACGTCAACGACAATGAAGTTTTTCATATTAAAATAAGCCCGTTATTGCTAAAAACATTCAAAATAAACTATTTTGAACAGGCAAATAATTAATTCAATATATATATATATATATATATATATATATATATATATATATATATATATATATATATATATATATATATATATATATATATATATATATATATATATATATATATATATATATATATATATATATATATATATATATATATATATATATATATATATATATATACTGTTCCTCCTAAAGTTTAGAAAAATCTACAATTTGTAGTGAAAAACATCAGTTTATATGGGATGCAGTAAATATATGATGTCGAAAGATAATAGATTAACGTTTGAAAATTGAAAATAACATAGAAGTAAACACACCCCTGAGTTTTCGATTAAGCGACCTAGATAATACATTTTGTAGTTTTCCCTCTCTCTTTCGATATTTGTTTTTGGAGTTGGCTCCAGTAAGTCGCATAAACAGCCGCGTTATATTTTGCAAGGAGTTCGATGTTGAAGAAGAAGGGGAATACGGCGGGAATAGTTGGCATTTGTGTAAGCGCCGATTCTCCGGCAGCGTTCGAATAGTTTCATTTAGTGTTTATTATCTCCAATAAAAAAATCAAAATGAATATCGAAATTTATTATATTGCCGTCATGTGTGTCATACTATCATCGATTGATAAAGGTTGGTAAGAATTTGTTTTTATTATCTTTACAGATCTTTTCCTGCGATTTAAATTAGCACTGAAGATTTTCATCGAATCTAGAAACTAAAAATGATATATTCGTGCTATATTTAAATGCTTTACTATTATTGACTTCAAGTTTGGTCCAATATGTAAAAATTCTCTTTTATTTTGTTCCTGAAGTTATCGATTGAAATTGTTGGCAGATACGAGCTTCACTTCCAAGTTGATATTCATAAAACTCAATTAATTTATTGAAATTAATATGAAATTCTGAGGGACACAATTTATTGTTCGAGAAGACCCACCCTAGTAGTAAATAGAAGTTGATTTTAGTGGGAGAGACGTGTTGAAAATGTCGGAATGATTAATGAAAGAATAACATTTTGAGAAAAATAAATTGAAATTAAAACACTTGGCTTCAATTTCACTGAATATATTTAACAACTGTACATACGTTTCGTGTGGTTAGCCCATTATTTTAAGTACGTTGTTCGATCATCAAATCTATAAGCTTTTCCGCATTCCAAATCGATATTTTTACATTGAGATAAATGTGATAGGGTTTCGAATTTTTATTTTACAATGTATTTTCTATTTAATAATAATAATATTAATGATAATATTCATTTTAGCATTATCTATTACAAAATCATACATACATTCAGGTTCAAAATATATTATTTACAATTATATGTTTAAAACGAACTTAGCTAATTTACGCTTGAATATCTTGAGGTCACTAATTGTTTTTATGGAGCTAGGCAATTTATTAAATGCGTTGAATCCTTCATAAAACATACTATTCCTATGTTTAGAATTCTTACAAACTTGCATGTAGAAATTGTCAGCATTTCTTGTATTATAACTATGCACATCACTGACACATGTTACATTTTTCATTGCTTTATATGTGAACAATTTGTTTTCAAATTTAAATCTAAATAAATATGTAGCAAAAAGTATTCTCTGTTTAACTGACATTAGGTCTAAAACATTTAGCATGCTTTGGATTGGAGTATATCTATTACATTTCAAAATTGTTCGCATAGCTCTATTCTGTAATTTTATCTCTTGAGTTTTTTCTTTACTCAATCCCAATAACAGAGTGGAACAATATTCAAAGTAAGGCATCATTATGGACTTAAAGAGCAATAACTTCATATATGGAGTCAGATTTTTTCCAATTCTCTCGAGAAAATCGATTTTCTTGGAGATTCAATCGATATCAAGTCGACATGATCCTTGGAACTCAATTTCTCATCTAACATAATGCCTAAGTATTTAACTAGTTTTACTCCTTTAAGGTTCTGGTTTTCAATTTTAATACTCATATTTTCATTACTACTTACTTTAAGAATTCTACTTGTATCAAAAACTATAAATTTAGACTTTGTCACATTCAGCGATAAACTGTTATCGCTTAGCCATTTATTTATTGCTACGAAGTCTGTATTGATCCATTCTGTCATAGTCTGGATATTTTTACCACTAACAAAAATCATAGTATCAACTGCGAACAATCGCGTGAAGCATTTCGTCACATGCAAAACAATATCATTGATGTATAATGTATAATTTCCAATTAATAGGGATATTTCTACATGACGTCACCTTCGATATACTATTGAAGGTTCAATTTGAATTTATTTTACAGAAATATCAATTATCACTCGGACCGTTTACAAACTTTATAGACGGACTGTATTTATGCGTTTGTGTTACATGAAATACTGGATGTAAGACCTGAGCCCTTCACGCCCCTATTCTTTTTTCAAGATTTCGGGCATTTTCAGAACGATTTGACTAGGTAATGAACCATGATTCAAAAACTTGTAAAGCTTGAAACTATCTAGAATTTTACTACAGTATCCGATATTATTCAACAGTCGAAAAGAGTGTTCATCTCATATTCAAATACAGTAATCTCCATAAGGCTGTACAGCTGAATGCAAAAAAAACTACCAAAAATATTGGTTATGCCAATTTCCAGGCATTACATTGGTTCAAATTCAATTAATTCGATCAGATTTTTCTGGAACTTTGTATGAAGATTCCATTTGCATGATAGACATTAGTAAATTCAGTTATATTGGATATATCCTATTGTGTCAATCGGATGAAGATCTTAGCAACAAATTTGAAACAGTGATATTCGGGCGTTTCAACTTTGAAATTTAAAATCCCACTGTTATTGATTTCATTATAATTCACTGAAAAAATCTTTTCGACACTCTTCAATACAGTAGCACGCTTTGTGAATTATTAGTTGAATGAACACATCTGTTTTAAGCCTTTTTGTTAAAAGTGTATTATGCTGGCCATTTTAGTATCTGATTGATCGATTCCAAATAAAATGAGGTCAAGGTGATGTTGAGAAGCAGTCTCTGCAGCTGACAATGATTTTTTTATGTACTTTTTCTCAGTTCAATGTACTTCGCCACTCAATACTACAAGTACTTTCAATGAATATTTAGTGGCCTAAATCACTTTCGAACTACAATTTCTCTGAAATCTACAAATGATACTTTGAATGTCCTAATTTTTTCTCTGCATAGGGCAGAGGTTCCCAATCTGTTTCAACCTTACAAGTCTAACAAGACTAGGTGTTTAGAATGATAATAGTCGAAAGAAATAGGTACTTGCAGTAATAGTAGTTAGATAGTCGCAATAGTTGAAAGATTCACAATATGAAAACGAATTTTCATTATGATTTTGAAAATTCAGAATTGATACAGAAAACGCCAGTCAGTGAAAGACAAAACAGTCAGATCAATGTGGCGGATAAGCTTGGTGATCTCCACGCAAGTTTTCAAAGCAACAAAAACTCTTGACTGCTACTCTCATTTTTCGATCCACATTAATTCTTGAGAGATATTTGGTCTTGATCACAACTACAGCTTCAGATTAAGATCCGGCTTTACACGATGTTGAAAACGGAATGATAATTCTCAAAGCTTCTAAAAAAAATTCAGATATTCATTGTGAACATTTCCAAATCGAGTTTGGCGGCTGGTGTCGCATGAGAATTCCATAAGACTCCCTTCCTATTGTGATTCAAAATCTAACAGAGCTTGAGAAAATATCTTGGATCCATGTTTATTTTTTGGCATTATCATATGCAAACTATTTTGAAAACCATTCGAGGAGCTTCGAAAGATGTTCAGGTTCATTTGAATCATCTGGACTTGTTAGATAAACATTTCATTAGATGCTGCATATTTATACAATTGTGGGAAGAACTTCTGACTGCGATAATGATGGCGAATCGATTCACATCGCCTCTCTTTGCTGTCTACGGCGCACCAGAGAACACCGCTATGAAAATCTGTACTGAATTTTTCTTCTGTTTAATTGAAGAAATTGAAGCAAAAGCATGCATTGCAACATATTATTTTTCTACAGTTCTCGAGGTAATCTAATGGAAGATTCTAGATAAGAATCAATAAAAACTTGGAACACAATTACATAAACGTGAATTTCACTATGGACACAACAAAATTGAAACCTGAGTTTTCGTCTGAACTTGCGAAATCCAAAATAGATCTCCAATCCGGTAAAAACATTAGCATTTTTTAAAATATGGCCCGAATATTATTATTATTATTTTCATTAGGTGAATTCAATGATAATTTTTCGATTGGTATTTACTGTCGTCCCTAAAGTTTCTTCTAAGAGTCTAGTTCTTCTGCCTTCTTGCCTTCTGAAAAAGTTGCTCTGAAAAAGCACAGCAGAGTCTTGTTGATCTGGTAAGAGTTGCCCGACGATGGTGACTATATTATTCATTCGTTTATGGAATATATTCAAAAACTAAAATGTCGAAGTTTATGGAAGCAGAAAAACGTGCGAAATGAAAAGACATTTGCGTAAATAGTTCGATGAGATTTGGTGCCATAAGATGTCCAACTCTGTTAAGCTGATTAATATCGTATTTTCTTTAGGTTTCAATGGTCAAGTTATCAAAATTGCAATTCCGTATTCCATTTTTTCAAATAATAGTCCTGCTTTTATAATTTTTCTGAGTTGAAGATACAATTTCATAGCTTTTTCATTTCAATTCATATATTCGATATTCTTTCATTTTATTGGGCCGACCAAGGTTGTTCGAGATTAGAATTTCGTGGCATTTACCATTGAGTTCTTAATTGGCGTTCCAATTCGAACATCATTGTCTATATTGTGGCGATGACATCATCATTTAATCTAAACGAAAAACACTATAACTAAATGAACCTTGTGAGGATGATTGTAAACATTTGCAGGAATTTAATCAGTTCAGTCAGATGCTTTTCCTTGGCGCTATCGTGAATTTTTAGAGTACTATTTATAAGTATTGCCAATAGAAATTCAAATTGTCCACGACTTAATTTGAATGTCTAATTCATATTGTTTCCTAGACTTAAGGTGGGAGTACGACATCAAAATTCTATCTTAACAAAATTTATTAACCATCATCAAATAGTTCCTGCAAAATCTGTTAGGCCCAACGTTTTAGTCAAATGTTGGTTGTGAATCTTAAGAAAGGGGTTTAGCTTACGAAATTTTGTTTCTGAAACTATCTAAAAATCATGGTATCAGGTAAATAAAAAACTAAGTTGAAATTTTTTTGTATATAAATTTTTTTTTAAGAATGATATTGAAAAAATTTTATTTGTTCGTTTTTCCGCATTTACTCGAATGAGTTGGCAATCAGTAGAGGAGAGAAAGCCACAGAATATAGATAAAACGAGAATACTAAAAACAAAAAAAATTTGGAGGCAATCTAATAAGTTGTATAGTACCTACTTTCTTTTCGTATATATCTTTGTCATTTTTGTAGGTATGTTAAAACAATGGTTTTTTCTTTGGTATCTCTTTTCTAACAAACCCTTTCTCGATTGCTTTAATTTTTTTCACTGCTCTCGTTTTCATTCATTCTGATTTGATAAATATTTGGAGAGAATTCAATAAACTAGCCACTCTTTTTATTAGCCTTTCAATATATTTGTTTCCATTCCTTTCTCCCAACATATCCGGTTCCGTCTTCAAAACACCTTCAAATTCTTTTAGTATCATTTTTTCCATTTGAGTTTTGGTTTTAGTTGGCATTTCTACATTTAGCATGAAATGACAACCTGTAAAACAAGATGTTTTCAGATTGCTATTTGTCTCTGATGTTGAGGGACAATATATTGAATATTTTTGGCATTAACAGTTCGTTTTCCAGATACATTTTCTTTCGTTATTACCTTCAAATTTCAAGACTACAGAAATGAGAAAAATACCGCTTTTAGTAATAAATATTTATAGCGTTTCGTCAACAATTAAGAAGGTCGAAAAACTTCTGGAAATTTTTTTATAGATTTCGAATGATTGGAAATACATACTATTGAGACTAAATTTCCAAAGTTTTGTGACTTTTTTCTCACCCTCTCCGAAATGTTAGGGTAGTCTATTCGGTACATTCGATATAGTACCTACTTTCTTTTCGTATATATTTTTGTCATTTTTGTAGGTATTCTGAAACAATGGTTTTTTCTTTGGAATATTTTTTCTGACAAGTTCTTTAGTAATTTTCAGCAAACAAGTGTTTAATATTGAGTAGCTACGTTTTGGTGACTTATGAAATGACACCTCACAATTGGTGGTCACTGGTATCTGGTCTACAATTATCGATTTCACTAACTTTATTATTTTATTGACTATGTTGCATCACCTGTCTTTTCTCAGTGGCGAAGAGAGTTATTCTGGGTTTAATTATTTTTGAAAATTTCAAAAATTTTTTTTGTTTCAGGGTATGGACTCAAATGCTACAAATGCAACGGAAAAAATGATGATGATTGTGTGAAGGGAAGCTCGTCGTTGCCAACAACTGAGTGTTCAGTGTTGGAAAACAAATGTGGAATATTCGAGTATGACAGTAAGTATAGTTCCAAAATAGTTTGAAAATAACATTTTTCCTAAAGAGATTTTTGATATAATATTACGATCTCAAAATGGAACGGTCATCACGTTACGAGAAAACGTTACGTTACTTCCGTTGAATTTTTCCTAACTCCTCCTCCCTTCTGATATTTCAGATGAGTTTGTAAACTGATTTTTTTCACATACCGAATATTCGGAGTTCAGAGAATAACGTAAAATATATCTTTCCTGGTAGCACAAGATTTTCCTGATTGGTAATCAGTTTCAAGGAAACTCTACAGGTTCGTATTAACATTATGTCAAAAATGGTGTGCGGAAAATATAATCGAGAACATTTACTATAATAAAATTTTTACAACTTATTTCGAAATGAACTATGCTTGCAAAGTATTTTCTTCACACAATTACACAAATTATCCAAATTAAATTACACAAATTAATTATTTGATCTGAATTTTGGAACTGTCTTTATAAAGACTTCCCTACTACTGTTCAATTAAACTTTTGATAATGAGTTACTAGCTTGAAACTAGTTTGATACACCTAGTTTATCGAACAATTCTCCTTTGAAGTAATTCTAATTGAGCAGTACATTTAAAAATGTTCCACCAAAAGTTTTTCCATATGGAAGTTTAAAAATTGATGATAAAGGCTTTTTGAAAATCTATTCCAACTAGGAGCAAGTAGAGAAAGATTCCCAAAGGAGTTTCTGTTAGAGTGTATGTCACGTTTATATTTTCATCTCATATAAAAGTGCGTGAGTATGAATTACAGTTATTCTGTTTCCCAGTTCTTAGCTATTCTCGGAATGACAGAGAAACTGACTGCCTGGCATGTTTTCAACTGAATAATCGGCAAAACAAATGAGTATTTTAATTGAAGACCTTGCGAACCTAAATAAGAACAGAACTATGTTTTTAATATCGAAGTTTATATAAGTTTGAGCTGTCTAGTAATAGGTGTATTGGTTTTTTTCGAATGTATTATTTGTTATTTTTCCGAGAGCGAAACCGGTTATTCTCTTCATGTATTGAGGCCCACACAGGGAGAATAATCAATTTTTTCATTCATTTCATAAAATTATCTTTGTAAATCATCGAATTCTAATGTCTACATAATTGTCCTTGAAGTCCTCTTTTTAAATTTAATTCTTGAAATACTGCCCAGCCAAATCAACGTAGACTCAAATTAATAACAATACGTCCCGCTTCTCGAATATAAACAATACATTTCGTGAAATGATCTCATTATAGGTACACAATAAGGTCATCAATTCCTATACATTTCCAGTGTTGCCAGTTGATCACGTTTACGGATTCATCAGTTCAATCAATTGAATTGAAAATCAATTGAATCTTGATTCATCAAGAATATTATTGATTGATGGGAAATAGTTCTAAATCGGATGACAAACCGCTGAATTCCATAATTTTCATTCACAATTACACAGTGTGTTTATTGCGGGAATTAGTCATCTTCTATTATTTTGAAAACGCTTGGTTTCAAAAATGAAGGCAATTTTAAACTTCAACAAGACGGCCACTTTTGGGACACAAAATACGTACTATGAATTTCTGGAGAAATTTTCACTGACAACCGGAAATGATGTAGGTACATATACGAGTATGCAAAATTCTTCCAGAGGCTGTTGATTTTCCACTTTTTGGATGGTGAGATCACTGATTCGTTCGAATTGAATTCATCTACTTCTAGATCGAATTCCTGAACTGAAGCCCCAGATTATTTCGTGTGGTATTATTAATAGTTATCAGATACTCATTTTATATCCACCCAATATTAAATATGGATTACATCACGATGTATTCGCAGAACTGATAAGTGTGTACTAGCAAGAACTAGCTTGTTTTGCCGAACTTTGAACTGTGTGGAGATTTTTTAATTCAGTGGACCTACAATTTAACGCCGGTTCCGAACGGCCATTGGGCTTGTAAACGATGTACATTACCCAGCATATTTCATTATTTAAAATACTTAAATCATAGACATACACAAACACCCATGCCTTCAGCGGGGTTCGAACCCGAGTTCTACCGCACCGTAGTCGGGAGTTCTACCGACCAAGCTACGGAGACCGGCGCTGTGTGGAGATAGAATTCTTGCATATAATCAGAAGGAAGTGGTTTTGACATAATTACTATAGTAAATTTCGATCTTTGGATTCCAAAAAATTATCGAAGTATTTCAAAATTTGCGCAAAGAATAATTCTTCTAACTTTTGAAGTTAATTCAATGAAAACTCTGTCTAATTAGATCCCACTTGAACTATGAAGTATATCACCATATTTATTATACTTTCACATATAATTAATATTACATTCATGCATGTAAGTATGTATCTTGATTTTCAGCAAAACGATTCAGAAATTGAAGAATTTAAGTAGAAATTAAAGAATGTTTATATGTAGGTGATGCTTCACTTTAGAGCTAACATGGTTTCAATATCTAACAATAATACGTTCACATATCTACAACATTCTTTTGGTTAATTTGTCAATTTGTATTTGGTTAAATGTTATGGTGTTCATTTTCTTAATATTTTTATATTCATATTCTTCAAAATATCGCCGAATAGGCCCCTGAAATACGGGAACAACCGCGATCGTACTACTAACGCAACCTATTGACATTTGAAAAGATCATTTATGATGACCTTTGTCAAATAGAGATTGCAATTTAGTAACTAGATACCTACGGGTATAGAAGAGATGTGAACTTTCGATGCTTGGTGTGCCTATAATCTGAGAGATGTTTTCTACTGATTCCTATAGATGGAATTGTGGAGTAGGTATTCATTACTGTACGATATTCCATTTGGAGTCATAAGAAGATGCTTGGAGATTGAAATCGTCGCCCTACTTCGATGGACGTGGTGCGACTGACGAGTTCCTTGTAGAAACAAACATATGTCTCGCACTTCCATCAGGTTTAATATTTCTCCAACATTTATCCCTTGAAGCATAATGGAGACTTCACATCGTACACGTTCACATATCTAGCTCTACTATAATATTCTTTTGGTTAATTTGAATTTTTTGAATGAATATATATATATATATATATATATATATATATATATATATATATATATATATATATATATATATATATATATATATATATATATATATATATATATATATATATATATATATATATATATATATATATATATATATATATATATATATATATATATATATATATAATGAAATGAGTGAATATTATATAAATAAAATAGTTGATATAAATCAGTTAATGATATGCTATTCTTTCATTATTTGTGTAAAGGTTTTTCCTTGGAATTCAGTAGGCGTTATCTATGAGTTGTTTCAAGCTCATCGAAATAGCTCAAGGATATTGTTCGTTCATATAAACATAAACGCAGAATTCAAAACTACTTGCTTTTGATATTTTTCTATAGTTGCATTGATTGAATAATTCGTTTCATTTTATTGATTTCATTCATAGTCATGCGAATAAAAAGCATGAATAATCCAGAGTTTTATTTCACAATATTCTGACATTCTTGTATCAGAATTTCAACATAGAACCGCCAGGCTTGTTGGCTTGAAGAGAATTTGGAATGATGGAACAAAGTTTTGATGCAGCATATTACATAGAATTATTATTCAACATGCGGTAGTAGCTCAAGGGATTATCCTCTTCTAGACTCCAGACTATCTAGAGCAGTGTTTCTCAAACTCTTTCCTGCCATGACTTCTCCTGGGCCTCTCTAAAGTTGTTATGCCCCCCGAAAAGAGTGAAGAAGCTGAATTCAAGAAGTGTGAAAGGGTTAAACTCGTGTCGAATCCATTTTCGAATTGCACACCACAACAATCAAATTGCCCACCTGTGGGGCGTTGGCCCCATGTTGTGAAACATTTATCTAGAGAATATTTTGTCCACTAATAATGAAAAACTGATTGAAAAACTTCTTAACGATATGGACTCGTCTATATTAATAATAAGTAAGGCATATAAGTTTGAAAAAGGGGAATTTTTCCATTCAGATTTGTTCATGTTGCTATAATGGACAAACTAGGCCACTTGCGAAATTAGATTTCTGACTCTGAAGGTTGAAAACGGCATGTAAAATGATAGAATTTCAGTTTGCAAACAAAATATAGTGAGCAATCTGATTTTTTTCGATCTCTATTGTCAATACAACAGTGCTTTTCGAAGATCTTGAAGATACTCTTCTGATTGCCACTCATAATATCAACATTTCTCGTCATTTTTTAATTAAGCACTGTATAAATTCATCATATTGAAAAAAAACAGCGCTTTCAGTTTCGAAGAATTTCATTGTATTTTGACAATTGTTTCGGGGTATTACCTCATTTTCAGAACTTGAATTGAAGTTGAAATCAGAGAGAACTTGAATCAAATTAAACTATATCAATCTCTTGTCATTATATATTCGGAAAATTTTCGAACTTCTCGATACGAAGACTTCAAAGTTAAGTTCAAAGTTACATTAAAAAAAATTGTGATATAACTCGACCTGTTGAATTTTGTTTGTATGCATGTCATCATTTTCATTACCACTAAAGTTTCAATTATATAAATACCTTAGAAATTTCATTGATGAAATAGTTACAACTTCCGTCAATGTGTTTACATTTGGAGAATGTATACTAATGATTTCATTCATGAATTACAAATTTTTATTAAAAGCTGAAAAGTTTAATGTGTTTCGGTTGCGCTATTCTTGACCGAAATTTTCCACACTTCCTTTGACATCCAGGATTTCAGATTACTTGAACTACTTTAAGTGAGGTCTTTCAATTATTTTTATGGAGTTTCTTCGTTTAGTAGATATCTTCATAAATTTCATCTCACTTTAACAGTACTTCGTCAAAAACAATTTAACAACGATAACCTATATGTGAAGTTTATTGATCTGAATTTTATCAGCATTCTTTTCAGTTCAAAAAGTGATATGACCTGGTTTTAACTAAGTTATATTGGCAAATGAATTATCAACCTATTATCGGTTCATCAAAAATCTTGGAAAACAAAAACATTGACTGGAGTTCGTATAAAACAAAGTCCAGTGCTTTTGTATAATACAAACTCCAGTGGTACTAACAGGTGTTTTTTTAGAGGTATAGAACTTTAAATTGCAATAAAACAACGATGGATCATTCGATTGACAAGGATTTTTATTATCCGGAAGATAATCTTGTGGCATTACATTTTGAATAAGATTTTTGGTATATGACCGCTACGGCGAACCCGGATGTAGTCCAATCTTGACGTCCAATTTTCGGTGACTTTTTCCAACATTTGTGGCCATATATCAGCAATAACACGGCGAATATTGTCTTCGAAATGGTCAAGCGTTTGTGGCTTCTCCGCATAGACCAATGACTTTACATAGCCCCACAGAAAGTAGTCTAGCGGTGTTGAAACACAAGATCTTGGAGGCTAATTCACAGGTCCGAAACGTGAAATTCGGCGGTCACCAAACTTGTCTTTCAATAAATCGATTGTGGCACGAGCTGTGTGACAGGTTGCGCCGTCTTTTTGATACCACAGCTTCTGGACATCATGATTGTTCAAATCAGGAATGAAAAAGTTAGTAATCATAGCTCTATACCCATCACCATTGACTGCAACGTTCTGGCCATCATCGTTTTTGAATAAGTACGGACCAATGATTCCAACAGCCCATAAAGCGGACCAAACAGTCAGTTTCTCTGTATGTAACGGTGTTTTGACATACACTTGAGGATTATCTTCACTCCAAATGCGGCAGTTTTGTTTGTTGACGTAGCCATTCAACCAGAAGTGCGCTTCATCGCTAAACGAAATTCCCTCATGAAAATTGGGAACAACGCCAATCTCGGTTTGGGCCCATTCGACAAATCTACGCTTTACTTGATGATCGTGAGTCTATTCATGATGAATTGCCCAACCAAACTGAGAATAAATCACTCCTCAGCTGTTAAATCGGTCGCCATTTTCAACAGTAATGCCAACTCTTAGAGTTCTATACCTTAAAAAAACACCCTTTTCAAGACCACAGTGCTTTGGTTGGGTTTAGCGCATATTCGATAAATTTGTCATTCTCTACAATTCTCTGCAACTCATAGAGATCCTGTATAAAAACCATCTGATCCCTCAGTAGCTTCAGTTCTCCTATGAAGTATCTGAAGGGATTGATAACAATGGATCGATATTTTCATTCAATGAATAATTCAATCAGTGATTTAGGACACAATGTAACTAAAAAAAACACTGTTGAATTGAAACTCCTTTAGTTACTTGATTATTACCCCAAGTTTCACTGTCAGCGAAACTCCTAAACTGGAACCTTTGATTCAGCAATTTTCCATCTTCTTTCCATCAAATCCACATAACAGAACACACCTGGGGATTTGGAGAAATGGAGTTTGATCTATCCATATATTAAATTATGGTTCTAAATGGGACAGTGTTGAAAAATTTCGAAAACCACTGTTCTAATGAAATATATAAAACTGTGAATGAAGTGTTAACGGAAAAAAATTTTTTTTTTTAATATTCTATATTATTTTTCAGTTATGACTGGGTCGTCCGTTATTGCAACTGGTTTTCAGAGAGGATGTGCACTGGAAGACGGTTATTGCGAATTAGTGGAGAAGACAGCTAACGCTCTCCTGAAAGCAACTGGAGGAAGCACCAGAGTGCACCAGAAAAATTGTGATCTGTGTGATAAAGACTATTGCAACAACTCCTCGAAAGTTTCGGGATCTATTATTCTCCTTACTGTTTTCTTACTTATTTCTTGGAATGTGTTCAAATTATTCTAAATATTCTGAAGTACCCTCTAATCATGTATTCATTGTTATTATATTCGAATAATGTTAATATCTAATTGTATTAAATGTTCAAATTCATAAATGTGTGAGAGAATAAGTGAAATGAAAGTGATTTCTCTGTTAGACATATGTATTACATTCAAAAGTGCCGATCTCTGAGTATGAGAGAATTGAAAATTTTATGTATAGATACAGATGCTTCCATTCCATTGTAATGTAAAGTGGTATTTGTGATTTCGTTGTTTGTTCTGTAGCTATCGCTTCAGCTTTCAATAAACAAAATTTTTCGTTCAGTTAGTATATTTCATCAATGACAAATATTCTGAATCATTCCTAACTGAAGAATGAGTAAATACTAAGTTAAGCTAACATTACTCGAAGAAATTATAGAATTTTCTGTTGTTTTGATATATGTTTTATTGTAGGAGAAGAACAGGAGTGTAATCTATGTCGAATAAGATAGGTATAGGGCATTGGGTACCAAAGCAGTCTAGATGGATCTTAAGTGTCAAGGGTGTGGCAAAAAATGAAGATTCATAATTCTAAAGCAGTTGTCCACGGAAATTTCTATACTTTCCTCAGTGAAGAATTGAAATGTTTGGAAAAAAAACTATTTTTCTCCCTAAATTTACTACTCGATGGGGAGTTTTCTAAATAAAATAGGTGGAAATGGATTTATTGTACTGTGAGTTGATGTCATGAGAGTTGATATGGATGAAATCACATTTTTCATCAACCAACACTACTTTTCCAAAATCCACACATAGCACAATTTATTCATTCAAATGAACAAATCAACTCTCACTATTTTTTCGAGAAATTAATTCGTAATAAAACAATTGTTGAACTGATTTACACATATATTAAAAAGAATACTGCATGACGTACGTTTCGATGAGATTCACCTTTTTCAAATGCTACGTGCAGACTAACGTAACAGTCTGCACGTAGCATTTGAAAAAGGTGAATCTCATCGAAACGTACGTCATGCAGTATTCTTTTTAATATATGTGTTAATCAGTTTAACAATTATTTCATTATGTTTATCGATTTACATCAAGTATCGGCCTCATCAATTATTAACCCGCCATCACTCGCGCGGGGTGCTATCGGCACCCCACGCATTTTTGAACGTAAAAATTTATAATAATTTCTGTAGTTTCACACCCGCTCGTCTCAGTACCTACAAGTGACCTTTAAACGCGTCGACGCGGGGCGGGAGGGGCAGTGTAGCGCGAGCGCTCGTAGCGTGAGGACGTGCCAAAGTTTGTATGGGGTGGTCACGACACCCCGCGAGCGCTCGTGTTATAGTTTTGCGGAGGTTACTCTATCAGCAAGGTACGTGATTTTAATTGTTTTGCAAAGGTAAATTATTTAATTTTGCCGTTATTTAATAATAATAATAAATACAACTATAATAAATGTATATTAATGTATTTCTAAGCATATATTTATTGGTTTTTGTTTGCACAAACTTTTATTTACCTTCCTGTGTTCGTATATAACATTTTTTTATCGAATATTTTTGTTACCAGATGAGTTGGGAACAAGAGCAAGCGAGATTGGCAGCTTTGTTAGAAGAAATAATATCGGATAACGAAGACAATGTTGCAGTGGAAAGTGATGCCAGTTTGGATGAAGATTTTATTCAAGAATCTGATCATAATTCTTTATCAGAGCAGGATATTTTATCGGCTGAAGAGTCTGAAGTAGATGAAGCAGAAACTGAGGATCGTCAACGTTATTACATAGGGAAAGACAAAGTAACTAAGTGGCACAAAGTCAAGGGTCGTACTGCAATAAGAACCCGCGCTCACAATATTATTACTGAAGCTCCAGGTCCCAAAGGTATGGCTAAATCTTGTAATTCTCCATTCGAATGTTTCAATCTCTTTATTACTGACGACATGATTGCAGAAATAACTAGCTGTACAAATATTTACATAGAAAAAATAAGCCATAAATATGCCCGTCAAAGAGATTGCAATAAAACCGATGAAACTGAAATAAAAGCTCTTATTGGCTTACTGATTTTGTCTGGTTTGTGTAAATCTAGCCATAGAAAGCTGAAAGATTTATGGGATGAGTCTAGACTGGGTATTGCAATTTTTCACAAAACAATGAGCTATAACCGATTTTCTTTCCTACTAAGATGTCTACGCTTCGATGATGTAAACACTCGTGAGTTAAGAAAATCAACAGACAGATTTGCTCCGATTAGAGACATTTTCAAGCAATTCAACAATCATTGCGGTGACTACTATAGTCTCAATGAGAATTTTACTATAGATGAACAATTGCTAAAATTTAAAGGACGTTGTATTTTTCGGCAATATATTCCGAGTAAGCCTGGGCGGTATGGTTTGAAAAGTTTCGCTTTATGCGATGCAAAGACTTTTTATACGTACCAAAGTGAACCATATCTTGGTCAACAACCAGATGGACCTTACAAAGTCAGCTATAAGCCAGGCGATATAGTTATGCGATTATGTGCGTCTATTTTAGGTTCTGGAAGGAATCTCACTTGTGATAATTGGTATACTAGCATTCCATTAGCAGAAGAATTGTTGAAAAATAAAATCACCATGGTAGGCACATTGAGAAAAAATAAAAAAGAGATAGCTGCTGCCTTTGTTAGCCAACGAGTTGTTGGGACGTCAATTTTTGGCTTTCATTACAAATTGCCATTGACTCTGGTGTCCTATTGTCCTAAACAGAAAAAAAATGTTCTACTAATATCTACATTACATGACAATAATGACAACATTATCACAACAGCTACAAATGAGCAAAAGCCAGAAATTGTTTTATTCTACAATGAAACAAAAGGCGGCGTGGACACGGCCGACCAAATGTGTGGCAACTACAGTATTTCGAGGATATGTTCACGTTGGCCAATGAGATTTTTTTTTCATATGCTGGATACTTCTGGTATCAATGCCAATGTTATCTACAATTGGAATATGGCCCAATCGGAACGTAACATGAAAAGGCCTGAGTTTTTGGAATCATTGGGTTTGCGCATGCTTCAAGGTCACCTTGAAAGAAGATCTTCACAACCAGGGTTGCCGAAAACACTCAAGAGGATGTTGAATACTCCTGGATCAAGCACCGAAGTAATGTCACCAACAAAAAAGCAGCGTTGTATTGTTTGTCCACGCTCTAAAGATATTAAAACGTTGAGTCACTGCAATTTTTGCAAACAAACCATATGCCAAAAACATATGAAGTTAATTTGTAGTTCTTGTTACGAAAAATAAGATTTATTTTTTTAATTTTGTTAATTCATTTTTATATTTATGTTTTTCAATGAGAAAGTTTATGTTAAAAACGAAGAAGTTTTTTTTTTTTTTAGTTCTTCGAGGAAAGATCTCAATATTATGACTGAAAAGGCTGATTATTATAATGTTTTGTAGAACAATAATAAAGTTGATTGTAAAATTTAGGTTTTTTATTCACATACATCATACAACACTAAATAATGAAATGCTGGCATAATTCCATTAACCGCTATTATATATATATAAATGCACTTTTAATATGTGGGGTGGCCACAACTCCCCGCGAGTGCTCATGAGGCTAAAAACTGCGCGAGTGATCGAGGGTTAAATTAATTCGTATTTAGAACGCATCCGCAACGTGGCCATGATGCAGTTTTCACATAAAATCTGCCTGTTAATGAAATTCAAATCTAGTTTTTCAGTTGAAATTAAAACAAGTGAAACTCATTTTTCCACAATAATTTTCCTGTTCGAAATTATTTGATTTCGGTTACAGCTTATCAAATCTACAAATTTACAACAAGGATATGAATAAAATCTATTTTATATAATAGGTAGTTTTCCTAGAAATTCGTTCATTTTTATCGGTATGTTAAACAACTCATTAACCACATAGTCACTATCTGGAGGTCGGAATGATTTCCTTAGAATTAACAATTTTTGTTACACTCTGAAGAATTGGGTATATTTCTTCCGAAGAAGACCTTGACTAGTTGATATTTTGATGAGATATAACTGAAATAACATCGATTTCAGATGCAGTTTAAGCATAAAAAACGTTTTATCGATTACATAAATATACGGTTTATTTCACAAATTAAGTTATCCTTCGCCTTCTCCGTATGACCACTACGTTTATTGGATTCGAACACCCTTGACAATTTTCTGATAGAAACTCGTGTGATTTTGAGACACAATGTCAAGGTGAATAAATTCGTGTTTTGATATATGACAATGATCAAAGACTAATGGAAAATGATTCTATACAAGATAGTCATACAGAGTAAAAATTGTTCATTGCCATAAAGTTCAATTTTATCTTTTCCTCACTTTTAGTGCGTTATCATATATTTTCTGACTGTCAAATTCATATATAATTCAGGGAAATGTTTGTCATGTCAAATACTGTTCATATTTTGTTCAAATTTTGATTTTAATAAATTTCAAAAAGGTATCCACGATTTGTTCAGATATGATAAGACATAACAGCCTTTCTTAAAAAATTTTTATAATTCAAGAAGTCGATAAATTTTAAAATTATATTTTATCAGTAGAATTGATTATAACAACACCGAAATTATGAAAAAATCGTAATTCTGATTCATCTGAATCTTTGTTTATAATAAAATATATCAATCCTCACGAGGGAGATCTGGGTTCGAATCCCGGGTAAGACACAGACGTTTGTGTATGTAAATGAGATTCAGCGGTTAAATGAATGAATGACATGAATGGGTAATGTCCAAATATGACGAACCCAAAAAAATTATTTAGAAAAGTATCAAGTTACATATATCAAGTTTGCTAAAATTTCTATCTTTTATCTTTTTTTCAGAGATTAATTCTTCTTCGAAAAAGCCATGCCTTTTTAACTGAATTGATGTGAAATTTTCCAGTCACTTTTGAACAGGATATTGTTTGAAGATGTCTCAATATTAATTTTGAAAATCATTATTGGCTAAATTCACATACATTCATTTGACACTAGTCTCGATTTTCTAGTCGAGTAAAAAGATAATATAGTAAATTAAGGTACTTCTCAATGATGGTTCCAGAGATATAAAAGAGCTGCACTGTTGTTGGTTTGTGATGACTCCATGAGATTCGACTAACAATTTGGCAACGTGGCTTTGAGATTCCACTGCTTAAAGCGAAAGGAGGACGGTGGCATTCAATGTTAACATAATTTTAAGGTTCCCATTGATATGTGTGGGAATACGTTCCAATAGAGTGACGTTATTTGCTTTTGTGGTATTAGCGCATCAAATCTGTTTAAACACGTGCTGAAAGATGGAGCCAAGTTGTTTTATGTTTGCTATTATAATTGGATTAGCTTCACTTGTTAATAACGGTAAGTTGATATGAATCAATAGGTATTGTTTACTTGAGTAGATGTAATAGCGAGTCTCCATCGGTTTGAGTAAGTTTTTCGAGTAGTACTTGCAAAAGATAACTGATTGATCAAGCTTCCAATGTAACTGTTGTATATTGAAGTAGAATAAACACAACACTAATTCAACTCAGAAAATAAAATTTGTGGTCAACGAATTGAATTGAAGTGGAAGAAATATCCCGAGCTGATTTATATGGAGAAAAACTCGAATTTTATAATTGAAAAATAGGATATTGAAATTTTAAGTCAAACATATTTTGAAACTATGTTAAAACTAGTTTATTAGTTAATCGATCTATTGCAGGGATATTATGAATACAATTTCAAGGTCTTCGACGTTATGTTTTTGGGTGTAAAATACATTGTGTTGGTTGTGTTTTGGAACCGGCAACTGAATAACATGTTGTTATTCAACATGTTATCGAACGATTGTTATTCTTCAACCCTTAATTGAATATTGTGTTGCAGGTGAAATAACAATTTCTCTCTTCGAATAAGTAATGCAATAATGAAATGTTCTGGATCATGATTTTCATGAAAGAAGAAATTTATTTACATATCTTCTCTACTCACAACAAAGAACAAATCATTCTTACAGCTATTGAAACATTATTATGAAGTTCGAAAACATCTTTTCTAGAGGTTTTTAAAGAAAGTTTTGGCTGTTTTGTTGATTTTCTTGAAAACTTAAATTCTAAAATTCAAACTTCATTGGAAACATCAAGTCAAAGATGACGATGACAATCAAAAGTTGATTCATTTCCCAACTATTTTGCCAAGTGCCCAGTCTTTGACAATTCATTGTTTTATATGTTTATATAAATATATATATGTACTCGTACCTACATATACATATACATATATATATATATATATATATATATATATATATATATATATATATATATATATATATATATATATATATATATTGACTTTATTTTCGTTGACGTTTCGTTTCGTTGTATATCACAACTTTGTCAAAACTGATGAATAATTGAATTTTATGAATTACTATAGACATCAAGACGTCCAACTCATCTTTCTGAAACAAGCCAAAATGGCTTTTTTGTGTTTTTAGTATTCAATATAATATTTCAGGCTTAGCATTCGAATCGGAAGTTTGAGTCTTCTTCGCCATAAGGAAACGTCTGAAACACTCATGATAAGCCAGGTGATTCTAATGGATGTGATTTGCTTACACATATATTCATACATATAATTACACATAGCTGAGTTTTATATACTTATCGAGAATATGTAGTTATATTTACTGGTTTATGTGTGTTGATGTTAGATCAGGAAAAAATGTGTTTTGAGTTATGACGTTTGGTGATTGTTGTGTATTCATTTTATGGGCGTTATTTGTGAGGTTATTTATGTGTGTTATTATAATAATAATATAATAATAATAATATTTATTTAGCTGAAGCTATACAAAAATCTACATATTTTATTTTGAACTGTCAATTTTTAATTATATACCTATCTCATTATTTAAAATATACTTTCTAAGATCACGCTTAAATATTTTAATACTAGGACTTGTTTTTAATATATTCGGTAAATTATTGAAAGACTTAAATCCGTCATAGTATATGCTATTTTTGGATTTAGAGAGCTTACAACTTTGTATATAAAAACTATCAGTATTTCTAGTATTATACCCATGCACATCACCGACATATGTAACATTTTTTATTACATTACAGGGAAGCAACTGATTTTTTATTTTAAATATGAATATATATGAAGCAAAGAGTATTCTTTGTTTTACAGACATTAGTTGTTCCAAAGAGTTCAGCATAATTTTGACAGGGGTATATCTATTGCAATTTAAAATGGCTCGCATGGCTCTATTCTGTAACTTTTGTAATTTTTGAATTTTTTCTTTAGTCAAACCAAATAACAATGTGGAGCAATATTGAAAATGTGGCATTATTATTGATTTGAACAACAATAATTTCACATAAGTCGACAGGTTTTTGCCTATTCTTTTCAAAAGATTGATTTTCTTAGAAATTTTAGATGATATGAAATCAACATGATCATTGAAACTCAATTTTTCGTCTTTCGTTATTTATCAAATCGTTGTGAATAGAATTAAGATGTTTTATGTCTATCCCTTCATTTACTGTGTTCTCCAAATTTTAACGAATGTGTAACATTTCTAAAATTTCTCTACATTTTTTGTCTTTCTCAGTTACTAAAATCGTTGTATTTTTGTGATCAAAATCGTGTTTTTCAGTGATTTTATATTTATGTAAGGCTGTTATTTCAGTTTTTGCATATTTATGTGCATTAATTTTTTTTCAAGATTTTAACACGTTTGTTCTATATACTATTTATCAACTGCAATTATTGCAGGGTGAATTATGAACAATATGGGTTTTTTTTGAGTTATTGCTTCATTCTTCAACTTGGTATATATTTTTTCGACTTGATTTTGTGCAGTGTGAGCTATTATTAAATCATAAAGTTTCAATATTTTCGCAATGACTGTAAAGTGTTATACAATATATGAATTAAATTTTTCATGGTTTTGTTAATCAAATTATTTGACATGATCATATTTATTTCAAACTGATTATTATTCCCTTTTTCTGGAAATAGTGATGATTATAATAAAACAAATGGTGATGATTACTCATATAATTTATTGTTCGATGAGAACTTATTTCATATATATATATATATATATATATATATATATATATATATATATATATATATATATATATATATATATATATATAAAATTGAATGAATGAATATTTAATTTATTTCTTCTTCAGGTTCTGCTATTAAGTGCTATAAATGCAATGAGCAAAATAACGAAGCGTGCAATAAGGGGCTATCTACTTTAGAAGTTCAGAGTTGTCCAAATTCAGTTGACCAGTGTGAATCTTACGGCTATGAAGGTTTGTACAACAAGCTGCTCTTCATTGTCTATGAATTATATAAATCTTGTAACATACCCACAATAGTTTTTCTAAAAATTGCAATAGTTAGTAGAACAAATGTACTCCCTCAACATTGAAGTACAGCAAGAGATACGTTGTATATTCTATGGAGTAACGTTAGTCGTTTTCTATGATCTTCATTATGTGAAAGCTTTCGCAATCTAATTGAGAATATGATCTGGGCGAAAGTTTATTTCGGAAAACCTAAAGGGGAACTTCCTGAAGCCATTGTTTTTTTTTAATTTCGCGATATTGTTCATGATTATTGTTTCCTATGTGAAGACAATTTTTCAAATTAATAATTGATGAGGCCGATACTTGATGTGAATCGATAAACATAATAAAACAATTGTTAAACTGATTTACACATATATTAAAAATAATACTGCATGACGTACGTTTCGATGAGGTTCACCTTTTTCAAATGCTACGTGCAGACTTCATACTGCAGATCTCATCGAAACGTACGTCATGCAGTATTATTTTTAATATATGTGTAAATCAGTTTAACAATTGTTTTATTACAATTTTTCAATAAAGTTATACTTTTGGATGTGTTTCGATAGCTAGTAACATAACCTTTCTAACCATAAATGAACTGGGTACGATCAAACCTATAAGAATATCAAACTCCTCTTATTATTTATTATTATGTTATTCCTCTGAGGCATAGCTCTGATTTTCCTCTAAGAAATAACTTTTGAATGCCAAATTTATTTGGCGATATTCATATTCGATAAATTTCATACTAATTGAGTATTTATTTATAGTTTTGGAAGGGGACAAAGTCATCTCAAGTGGTTACCAGAGGGGATGTGCATCTGAAATGGGAAGCTGTAGCCTCATTCATAAGTCAATGAGCACTTTGATATCATCTGCTTCAGCAGGAAAAAATGTCTTCAAAGAAAAGGGCTGTCATGTTTGCGATAAGGACCTATGCAATACCAACAAATCAGCAAGAATGGAAATATCGCTTTTCAGCTTTTTAATATTATTATTAACAGCTCTTTATTTCTGAAAATGTTTCTTCAAGGATTTCATTTTCTAATACTTGTCTAGATAATGAAGATTTTAAATCTTGAGAATCCAGTAACTGGTAACGTTAATTTTCAGGCTATTGATCTAGTAGCTTGTTTATTATTTTGAAATTCCTGCAATTGTAAATGGCAGGAATTCTTGAATTATCAAAGTAATGAGTTATGTTTTCTTTAAGCTTTATAATTTTATAATACTTACATCTCAATTTGCATCAAACAAATAATGTCAATCAAGATTTTAAGTTTTTTATTACTGTGTCAATAAAAATATTTTTACTGTAGATTATTGGTGAATGATAGCTATGACCAATATCGAATATGGTCGAATATTTGATGATATTCAATTCAAACCTGTCTCTAGTATGAATAACTCTTTAGAACTTATAAATCAACAAAAAACATTGAAGATTCCAATCAATGCTTAATTGTTCTCTTTCGACGTGGTTAACTTGTTTGCGTCTACACTGAATGTAGAAGTCAAAAATATTTTCTATAAGAGTTCAAAAGTCAATAATAACATTTCACAAGAAATTGAAAAAGAAGCAATATCCGCATTATCTTTATGTTTAAAATAAAGTAACTTTGAATCGAATGACATCATCAGTCATCGGTTCCCGATGGAGCCACTAAGTAAAATATTTATGTCTTACTAGGTGAATAAAATTTTCAGCAGTAAAAACAACCTGGCAAAAAATGTTTTTCCTTGTACACGATATGTCAATTAGACAAATTTCTGAAATACATAAACTCTTTTTACACATCTATTAAATTCACTGAAGAAATGGAAAATGATCATCCAACTTTTAACCCTTGAGATTTAAAAATTATTAGAAGAATTTACATTTTGACTTTTGACATATATAAGAAGCCCTCATAGATATATGCATTAAAATACATGATTATGTACTCGATAAATAATCCCAATAACCAAAATCAACCCTTCAAAATAAAACAAAAGAGTGGAGGAATTTTCACTCCACTTCGTACACAGACTGTTGTCCATTCCTCTATTCCAAGATAATTTCAATGCCTTGAAAATATAAGCAAGAAATAACGGACACGAAAACATCTTATCTAGACAAACTTGTACGAAAAAAACGACAGAATAATCTTATTTTATTAACTTCATACCACACCTTAGCGAGAAAATATGTAAAGTATTAAAGAAAAAGCAAATTAAAACAGTTTGTACGAACAGAAGGAATTTGAATAACTTCTAGTGAATAATAAAGAAAAGACTGAGGTTGAAGACAAAAGCGGCATTTTTGAAATCTTTCGTTAAGATTGGCCTGCTATCTATAACGGCCAAAGAGGTAGGAAGATTAAAACCCGAATAAATGGACATGAAAGGTCGATTCTACAGAACAATAATATAACGGGCTTAGCAGAACGTTAAATCAGATCTAATAACTTCACAGATTTCACTAAAACACAATGTTTAAGGCAGGTATCGAAGGGAAACGTCTAGACCTTTTAGAGGCTATAGAAATCAGCACATCTTGGAAGAAGGTAGAACCGATTGTCAATGAACAGAATCTCAACTGTCCCCCTTCGCTCCTCTTTCTCATAAATATAATAATGAAACAATATTTAAAATTTTCTTATAATTTTAATAGAAATACGCATCACGACGTTTCGAAGTACTACTTCGTCGAATACTGGATTGATAAAGAAATTTCTTAAAGAAGTAGTACTTCGAAACGTCGTAATGCGTATTCCACTAGAATTATGAGAAAATTTTGAATATTGTTATATGCAGTATTAATACTGAAATTTGATAAAGAGACAGTACTTCGAAACGCCGTCATGCGTATTTGTATTAAAATTATGAGAAAATTTCAAATATTGTTTTATTATGGATATCAATTTTCTCCAAGTATCAAGCCTATCAATATAAATATAAATAAGCTATGTTCTCTTTTTGTAGTTAGTCTTGATAATGAACTGACCGCTTGAAACATGTAGACTCATCGTTGTAACATTATTCTATTTTTCAATATATTTCTAAAACATTAAGCCAAGAGTTTGATTCAAATTTTTATTTGATCATGTTTCACCAAGAATTAAACGAGAATTAATCTCAGTTATTAGAAATTTTTATTTAATGATATATTCGCCCTCTTTCTCCAAAACAGAGGGATTTTAAAAAAAACCATACCAGCGAAGAATAATCTCCAACTAAGGGTGATTTTTCAAGCGTAGTTTTTTTTAAATCGAATAAAACAATCAACTTGCATCATATATTCAAAATTTCCATTGAAATTGATACCTTGGCCTTTGCTATTTACATTCTATTAATAACTTCATGTAAATTTTGTTTGTGGTCCCGTATCAAATGGTCCATTCGGAAGGCCGAATTTGACACATGTCCAATTGCTGAGAACGCCGTCGAATTGACATGTCACGATCCTCATTAACACTGTACGCTACGGCTGCAATATTCTCTTCAGTACGCACTGTACACATGCAAGACAATGGTTTAATGTCCAACAAATTAAACTTTGTGCGAAATTTGGTGAAAACAGCACGAATTGTTGATTCACCAGGTCGAATATGTTCGTAAAAAACGATACACATTTTTCACAGAGCACGAATTTTGATAGTTAATTTCAACAATTTGCAATCGTTGCTCGTTTGTAAGTCTTCTCACGATGAAATGGCATTGTATACTGAAAACTTTTCACTTTGACAGATAACGTTTGGAAGCCATTAAAAACCAGTACCGCCAACCTGAAAAACTTAATTTAATCATAATCTTAAAAAATCACCCTTATCTAGGAAATAACTTTTTGAAGTTATGTTACGTATTTACCGAACATCTGTAGGCACCTACGACTTTGTTAATTTATACCCCATGGAAAATATCACTTCCGATTTGCTCAAATTGGTACGTGGCCATTGATCAGAAATGCTTTTCGTATGAAAGTCTGGATTCGGCTTCAGAAACCGATAGGTGTCTGTTTCCGAATTGAAAGGACAAAGAAAGACGAAATCATATTTCCTTAAACATGATAATATTGAATGAACCCAATACAACCAATCTTTCAGATGGATCTGAAAACACGTCTTTGCCCAGTTCTCAATATACAAATTAGAAAAATGATGCTCTTTCATTTCCAAAGATGGTAGGATTTTTTACAAAAGGCAGGATCTCATTCAAGAGTCCAAGCAAAAAGCTATAGAAAAAAAATTGGAATTGAACAGAAACCTCAGACAAAAGCATCATTGAAGAAGAGAGTATATCGCGTTTGATCGGGGAGAAATTAACATTCAACTCGAAGGGTGAGATCAGTAAAACAACAATCAAGAAAATAAAAAAACAGAGACTAAAACATATAAAGAATAACATGCGTCTGGAATCGGACTGGAAAGAGGATAATTCTTTTTTTCCCGATTAATCAGATGAACTTAATGAGTGTTTTGGAGAAGCAACATTCAAAGATCTTGAACCAAATCTACTGGATCTAGAGGAAAATGATTTTTCATTAGATAAGTTTGTTAGGAAGAGTGTGAAACATTTTGATACTTCAAGAGAACGATGGTAAAATGATATTGTTAGCGGCAAATGTAACAAATCAAGGAGTAACAAACCCGAAAGTAGTAATGATAATATTTCAGAATTAGATATTTCGTTTCCGAAACTTATATACATAGGAGTATTGTGAGAATAAATTCTTTTATGACTTTCTGTATTGATTTTTCATCTTAAAACATATCGTCAGTTTTTGTTCCAACCTACCCTTAGTCCATCCATCATTGAAAAATTTTTGTTTTTGTCGATATTTTTGATTTTTCATAGGTTGTTTGGAGGGTAAGTTTCTCAAAATATCATGACTTTAATTCAGAATCTGAGGTTTTTGTTGTGAGCCTTTTCCCTTGAAATGAAGTATTTGTGCCCCCTATAAACGTTTTCAAAACGTTTAAATGGGGCACAAGGTTTTAAAGGTTTCGGTACGTTTTTTTAAAAAAAACGTACCTAAAATATTGAGAGAAGTGAGGAATGAACATAGATTCGAAACATTTCAAGGATTTTCCATTATACATATTTTCAGGTCTTCTACTCACATAGCGTGTCAATCGACACTCCTTCTCCTGATTGAAGATAGGGTGCCGAAATGACGAGATAAAAATAGGTCAATACTTTCCACTCCCTATGTTTGAACACAAGGTGTGCCTTAGTCAGTAATCAATATCTGAATCAGTTACAAAACATGATGTCAGTGATTATAATTCGATATAAACATTTTGTTACAACAATATCAATTGTAATTGTATCGGTATTATCGAAAAATGTTAACGCTCCAAGTTTCCAATGAATTGTGAATCTTCACTGAGAATTGTCGGGTCTAATTAGGAATGATTTATTATGAATTTTTGAACAGTTTTCTCTTAAAAAATTCGATCTCTTGTCTCGGGCCTTCCAGAAAATCATTTCGGAAAAATTGCATCCCTGAATACAAGGGTGGGGTGAAAAGTTTCCGGCCTGACAAAAAAAAACTATGTTTAAAATTGTCTTTTGCTTTATTTTTCAACACATTCTCCTATAACACTGATACATTTTTTATAACGGTATTCTAATTCAGTTATATCAGTTTTTAACGTAGATTCGTTAAGCTCCTCAAAATACTGATTTATGGTTTCGATAACTTCTTCGCTGAAATCTTTTATCGCCATGCCATTTTTTTGAGATTAAGAGCAGGTAATTGATGCTGGGAGCTGAACCTTGGGAGTAGGAAGAATGTGGCTTCAATACAAACTTCATAATTAATAATTGATGAGGCCGATACTTGATGTAAATCGATGAACATAATGAAACAATTGTTAAACTGATTTACACATATATTAAAAAGAATACTGCATGACGTACGTTTCGATGAGATTCACCCTTTTCAAATGCTACGTGCAGACTAATGACAATTTCTCGAATACATACAATATATAAATTTATATAATGAATACAGAGGAAACAGGTAGATAACAGGTAGAAGGGATCAATTCATACTGAACTACTATATAGTAAACTAAGTAATTTTGAAAGGATTGAGAAGGGGGCTTGAGGTATGATCGATTTGGCTGTTTAAAAGGTTGCCAGAATATTTGTATTTATTAATTTGAAGTGACTCTAACAAATTGAGCTTCATTCCCTTGTTTGCGGTATTCAAAATTTCAAAATCGGAATTGAATATATGATTTTCATAAATCGAAAGATTTGCATAATGAGAATCTGTCTTCTGATTATCAAAGCTACGTTTATGTTCCGAAATTCTTATTTGAAAACTTCTCAGTTTTCAAATAAGAAAAGAGTTCTCAAATAAATCCGAGAATTTTTCAAATAAGAATTTCGGAACATAAACGCAGCTTTGATAATCAGAAGATAGATTCTCATTATGCAAATCATTTGATTAATGAAAATCATATATTCAATTCCGATTTTGAAATTTTGAATACCGCAAACAAGGGAATGAAGCTAAAAATTGTCATTAGTCTGCACGTAGTATTTGAGAAAGGTGAACCTAGATTATTAATTATATAATTAATTCATTAGAAGGGTTGGTGAACTTTTTCGCTTGACGGAGGACCGTACAGCTTTTGCCATGGTGATCGCCAACGTCAGGGAGACCGGACAAGGCACATGAAAGAAGAAGAATCTCATCGAAACGTACGTCATGCAGTATTCTTTTTAATAAATGTGTTAATCAGTTAAACAATTGTTTTATTAAATAAAAACTTCAATTTGTGGATTTTGGACATGGCATCAAGCGACGAAGGCGCTGGTGCATTATCGTAATGAAACAAAATTCGATCGAGGTCTTTTAATTTGCACCTTGTCGTTCAAACTTTGCAATGAGTCCGCGTAGTATTGACCAGTGATAGTCTTACCTTTTTCAAGATAATCGATGCATATAATTTCCTCCCGTCCCAAAAAACAGTAGCCATAACCTTGTTCGCCGATAAAATTGTTTTTGTATTGTTTATAGTTGGTTTCCCCTTTCTAACCCACTGTTTTGATTGTTCTTTATTTTCAGGAGTGTAGTGGTAAACCCGAGTCTCATCAATGAATCAATGAACAATGAATCGACGCAAAAATTCGTTTGGATTACGCCTATACATCGCCAAATTTTCGGTAGAAATATTTTTTCAAATCAGTTTTGAAATTGAAAATGTTTTTGGACGAGTGTTAGCAAACGCGGCACCCAACTCACACACAGCTTTTCCATGCTCAACTGGTGTGCAAAATATTTCGCCCACGCACAGCTAACATCCTACAGGTCTCAGCTCTCTCATGTACTTTCAGTCTGCGTTCTTCCAATACTATTTGTTGGACTTTCTCAATCATTTCTGAAGTTGTGACTTCAACGGGCCGTTCTGAGCGGGACTCGTCAGAGGTGATCACACGACCCATTTTGAATTCATTGAAACCCATTGCTTAATAGTTGAATATGATGGGGAGGAGTCTCCTAGTGTTGAATCTATCTCTTCTTTCATTTGTTTTGGTGTAAAGCCTTTCAAATAGAAGTACAGTGGAGCCCCGGTAATCCGACAAACAGTTTGCAAGGCAGTGTCGGATTAGCGAATTTGTCGGATTATTGAGTACTTCCTTAGACCCTCTATAGTCCGAATTTTTTTACAAAAAAGTACCTTGTAATCCGACAGATCAAATGATAAGATTCTACATGTTATATATATATGTATGTACTCGGAAGTAAAAATTATACTTCATTATGTATGTCAAATACCATGTCGGATTACAGGGGGTGCCGGATAAGCCAGGGGCCGGATTATCGAGGCTCCACTGTATTTGATGACAGCACGTTTGTCCAATTTTTACATTTTCACGAAAACAACGGAAGCGTCTCGCACAATGTGCTCTCAAACGCAAATTAACGTAGCGATTGGGCTGAAGCTTTACATACAAGCTCAGTAGGAATGGTACTGTAGGATGTTGCTCCAAAAGTGGACCTAGTGGAGCATTTCACCCAATTCTAAAAACGCTCTAATAGTAGTGAAATCTTGATCATGGGTTATTTGCCGGAAATTTTCGAGAATTTTTCACGAAAACTTCAGATGAAATACACCTTTGAATGTTTTCAATCTATTATTTCTTATAAAATATATTCAGTTTTCATTATTATGTAAAAAACTTTTTTCTATATACGCAAAGCATTTCCGAAATTCCGCTTTTCTCCTGTTTTTCACAATTCCTTATCGCGAATAATAATTGATAAGTAATTGAGATTGCTAAAGGAAAACCTCAACAACGAATGAAAATTTCTGATTCTCCATTATAATAGTAGGTACTGAAAAAAAAATATCTATTTCAACTACTGTGGATAATATCTGATAATTTTTTTTGAGACGTGGCTATCCCAGAATTTCCTTTCAATTCCTATCTTCCGAAAATTTTTCGGACTTTTTTATTTTTGTTCATGAGTTTCAAGATTTTTGAAACAAAATTCAGGAACTAATGAATTATTTGATAAATTGATAAAATCTCGAAATTTTCTCAGCCAATTGATGTTAAAAAAAGATATAAACTTGTTTTAAATGAAGAACAATTTATTGAACATTGTATTTATTTACTGAGTTTGAAGATATTGAAGAAATTTATCGAATCAACGTTATTGTATTGTATTATTATTCCATACTTTCGTCAAATATTGAGCCAATAGTTTAATTCAAATTATTATATCAAATATTAGAGAATCATCTTTCCTAGTCGAATCTAAAAAGCTCAGTGTTTTTTGGAGATTTTCTATTTCTTTTGTGAATTTGATGGATGTATAAAATGAGTTAATATATTTCAAAAAGTTATCTAATTGTCTGTCAGACCCACTCCAGATACAGAAAACATTGTCTACATACCGTCTCTAAAGAAAAACGTTTTTTGTTAGCGTAATGTTAGAGGCGAAAATTTTTTTCCCTACTCATAAATATTTCACTTATTAAGGGTGATGAAGGTGATCCCATATGTAGCCCGTCTAACTGTTGATTTACCGTGTTAGTGAATTTAAAATAACTTTGTTGCAAACACAAGGACAATGCAGACATTGTTTTTTTTTTGATTATTTGTGGAATTGGGTATAGAAAGAAACAAGTTTGCTACGTCAAAAGAGAACAATTTTGCTCTATCGGGAATTTTTAAAGTTTTTTATTGATTGATCAGTTCTAAGGAGTTTTTTATACTGTGGGCCGGGTTGATTTAATTAATGAAGATAATTTTGAGTTGAGATATTCACAAACTTGATAAGCTGCTGCTTTGATATAAGAAACAATGATTTTGTGTATTTTAGGTAGAGTGTATAAGCTAGGTATGTGTGGATTCATGATCGACAAAAATGCTTTGTGAGTGAACTGGAAAATAATATTGCAGTTATTGATACGTGATTTCACTTCTACGTGAAATTTATTTGTGTGGTCAGTTTTGAGAATTTCAAAATTTGAGGAATCAAACAAATTTTCCGATTTTTTTACATATGTCTGTTTGTTCATAATAGTTACAGTATTCCCTTTGTCCGCTTTACATATTATCAGATCCTTTTCTGAAATTTTCGATTTAAGTTTTTGGATGATATCAAATTCATTGAAATGTTTCGCGATTTGAGGTTTTGATATGATATTGGCACATCTTTGGCCACAACATTACATCTAGTTTTTCCGCATTCATTGCGTTATGCACGCAACTAGGACAATTTCTTGGAAGTTTGACGCCACATTTCGATCCCCTGGCCATTTCGACGTACACCCGAACTGTTTACAGATATTTTGAAATATATTTATCACAAACTCAAGTCGTCCATCTTGTTACGTTGAATGATAATCTACGATAGACAAAGAAAGTTGAATCCACAGAAGAATTGACAACTTATAACCTTGCCCATACTAAACTTTCGTGTCAACAATTGACACATGCATGAATATTATTGTTCAAATATGTGAAAACTACTAACTACTAACTACCAAGTGAAAAAAAAATTTGTCGTTTCTAAAAAAAAATTAATGGTCATAAATCGACAAAAACAGTACTTGGCGCAGACGTCATCGGCTGTCATCATATGAACATCAGTTATCTGACGTTAAAAAAAACGTCATTCAACAGTCGAATGTCGACGCTGACCGAAATTGACCAAAAATTGACTCTTATAAGACGTCATGTTACGTCAGCTTGATACCCTGTATGTGGGCACTGATTTCAATATTCTCTAATATTTTTCTTTTGAAGGGTAATGAGTACATCACATTGTTTTCATAATTCACATAGCCAGCTCTCCTGTGATTCTTTCTTGAAAATTTGTCAAGAAATTATCGAAAGAAACTTATAGTATACTTTTAATAATGAATATACACAAGAAGGATCATATGAGCACTATAACTACAGAATCGTTTTCCTGTTTAGTCCTGTTTGTTGCTAAGTTGCTAAGTTTGTTGTATCAGCTAAGTTCCCTTGAAATCGTTTTGAAGTTATATTGTAATAATGAACATAATTATATATATATATATATATATATATATATATATATATATATATATATATATATATATATATATATATATATATATATATATATATATATATATTAGGTATGAGCGTGTGTGTTTGGAAATTTCAGTTTGGATATGGTTACATTCTTCAATGATAGAACTGAAATCATGAATCCTAGATAAACTGTGTTTACAAAATACATAAAAGTTTATTAGTTTGCGTACTGCGTAAACCGGTGAATACCATAAGATTCAATTTATTGAATAATAGGTGAAACACTCTACTTTAAGATCTACTTGAATAGTGCATCGAAGAAAATGTCTCCTGCTCTCTTTTCAGTGGTTTCCTTATTGATTATAACCTCAGCTTTAGAAATCGGTAAGTCATAAAACTATTCAAATATGCCACTTTTATGTTCAATTCCATTGATCACAAATGTTCAGATACTGTTCATATTTAGGCTTCAAAATTTTTTTACCGATTATTCAGTGAGGAATTTATTCACAACCATTCGAAATATTATTATGATATGAGAAATAATTTGAATATTAATGTGAAATGTGCTTATAGAAGTTAGATCTTATATTCTCTATTTCTCGATGTGTAGATATATAAAAATACGAGAGTAATTGAAATGGATATTCTGAAAATAACTAAAAACGCAGAGCAATAGTTCAAAAGATTATATTTAGAGTTAAAAGTCTCTCAGACAATTTTTCATAATGTAAATAAGATGTGATTATATACCACCGATCATCAAAAATCTCATATTCAATAGTGTAGCTGTCAGTTTGACAGCGAGAAAATAATGGATTCGTCAACAAAAGAATCAAGTTAGTATGTTATCTATACTCTTTTAAGATTCAATCAAGTCGTCCTCGCTTGTGAATTATCTATATTAACACTCAGTGTACGAGGGTAGGGTGAAAAGTTCTCGTCCTGACCAAGAAAAACGATCTTTTAATTTTTTTTTGCTCTATTTTTTGACATAATCTCCATCAACACTGATACCTTTCTCATAAGGGTGTTCTGATTTAGTTAAACCAGTTTTTAACGTTGATTCATCAAGCTCCTCAAGATACTGATTTATAGTTTCGATAACTTCTTCGTTGCTCTCAAATCTTTAACCGTGAAGCCTTTTTTTGAGGTTAGGAAACAGGTAATAGACGCTGGGGTCTAAGTCTGGAGAGTAGGGAGTATGCGGCATCAATTCAAACTTCAATTCGTGGATTTTGGATAACCACAATGTTGCATTATCATGATGAAACAAAATTATTTTAGTCAAATGAGGTCGTTTAATTTGCACCTCGTCTTTCAAACGTTGCAATAAGTCTGCGTGGTGTTGAACTGTGATAGTTTGATCTTTTTCAAGATAAACAATGTTTATAACTCCTCTAGTATCCCACAAAACAGTAGCCATAACCATGTTTGCCGATAAAATTGCTTCTGCCTTCTTTAGAGTTGCTTACCCTTTTACAATTCACTGTTTTTACTGTTCTTCATTTTTAAGAGTGTAATGGTGATCCAAGTTTCATCTACAGTTATGAATCGACGCAAAAATTCGTATGATTACGCTCATACAGCGCCAAATTTGCGGTAGAAATGTTTTTTCGTATCAGTTTTTCGTCGACCTTTAGCAAACGCGGCACCCATCTTGCACAGTGCTTTTCCATGTTTCCAATACTATTTGATCGATTTTCTCAATCATTTCTGAAGTTGTGACCTCAACAGAGCGAGGCTTGTCAGAGGTGCTCACACGACCTATTTTGAATTCACAAACCCACAGCTTAATAGTTGAAAACGATGGGGAGGAGACTCCTAGTGTTGAATCCATCTCTTCGCTAATTGGTTTTGGTGTAAAACCTTTCAAACAGAAGTATTCGAAGAGAGCAAGTTTCTCCAATCTTTACATTTTCTCGAAAACAACGGAAGCGTCTCGTGCAATGTGATTTCAAACTCAAACTAACGTAGCTATTTGGTTGAAACTTTTCATACAAGCTCAGTAGGGATGTTACTGTAGGACGTCTCTCCAAAAGAAGGCCTAGTGGCGCCTCCTTGTCAGACCGAACTTTTTCACTTCTCACACCCTTATATAAGTGCACGAAATGCTTGGTTTCAATGTGGACTGAAGAGCACACTAAAATATATAGAAGAAATAATAAGAATGCATTTTACTAGTTTTATATTACAATTCAATTTTCCTGATGAAGTTCTGATTGTATAATAAATGACGTTTTGAATACTATCAAGTTGTCAGTGCATTCGAGATACATTGCATTTTATTGAGGATGCTCTATGTTTACCGCAAATGGATAAACAGTTAATTAAAAACCCATATGGAGCTCGACTTTGACCTAAATTCATTTATTATAGTGTTTGTTTTACGCTTGTAAAATGGATTGAGATATTGAATCACTATCAAAATACAGTTCTGTTGAAATTTCAACACAAGACTATAAGGTTTTCATCTGCTTTATGGTCTTCAACATACGAGTAACAAGAAATATTTATTTTCAGTTCATAACTAAACATGTTTATATGTATTGTATGATGCAATCGTTAAAGATGAATGTATAACGAAATATTAGATCAAAATTATAATAAGTTTCATCAAAAATGAAAAAACGAAAAAGTTTGAAAAAATTCCCAAAAAAAAGTTTTTTTGGGAATTGTGAAACTTTTTTTCAAAAATTTGGGAAATTTTTGAAAAAAAGTTTCCCAAATGAATTGTGTTCTATTCTTTATCATTTCAGGTCATTGTTTACAATGTTACGATTGCTCATCGAGGTTAGGTTTCGATGACTACGTCCATTGCAGATATGGAAAAACAAATAACCTCAGGAAAGTCGAATGTATAGGACCATCTGTTTGTGCGACATATATATTAACCAGTGAGTATTATGAAAAAAGCATTTCATTATTTCCTCAATCATAAACTTTCTTTGAAAAGTGACTGAAACGATTTCGAACTTCATATTCATTAATATCAAATGTCACAATCCCTTCTACCGATGATTTATTGAGGATGAAAAGGATTCTATTTTAAAGGATTCTTTTTCTTCTTGCATAGAAAATTCAATTCTGTTGAAAGTATGGAAATATCTTTCACGATCAAGCTCCAACAGAACAGCTAGATTGCGAAAGTGACAACAACTGTTGTGAAAAACGCTTGTAGTCAGATCTATAAAAGTCTTTAAGTGAATAAAACAAATGTTTTTTTCGTAAAAATAGCTTTGAAAGTCGAAACATTCACAACAAATATATTTACAAGTAGATATTAAATGTGTTAAGATATATATATATTTTTTAAATTTCGATATTTTTTAATTCATTAGGTTCATTCTCTGATTTTGGTTCTTGATGATTTTCTTCAGGAAAATGAAACACACGTCACAACTCAACTGATATTGTAACAGCTTAAATGAATGTTCAATATCAATAACACTGGGGCAGAGCAATTTTGTTGTCTTAGATCTGTGACTTGTTTTTGACAAAATTTCGGTCTTTGAATTCAAAAATATTATCAATTTTTCTCTATCGCGTCAAGTTTTTAAACAACAGTATACCCTCTTTTTACCATAAGAGTCACACTAAATAGGCCTACAGAGTGAAATAAAGTGAGTACTAACCGAACATATTATAATATTTTATTCATTCAAAATAATATAAAAAGTTTAATTGTGTTTATACAAAAAATAAAAGAGATATTAGGGTGAAAATTTCTGCTTATAACTTTTCCAAGAATGTTCAATCTGGGGACATTCTCACTTGATGCTCCAACAATAGTCAGCCATCATACCGACATCCAATCTACCTTGATACCTTGCCTCCATGACCTACAAATCTTGGTGGAATCGCTCACTCTGTTGATGACTAACAGTGCCAAGACTTTCTAAATTTAGCAGGATGGCTATATAAGAAATGCAGTTTCATGCTCATATTACAGCAAAGCTTTTTAAGTCTTTCTAAGAGTTGTTGATCAATTTCGACGTAATTCTGGTCTCGTGTGTTTCCAAGAAAGTCTTTGGTAATACTTCTGAATGCCAAGCAAGCATTCTTCTCAAGTTCAACTCATATTATTGTATTTCTAAAGTAGTTAATTCATGAAAAACTAGCACTGGAATTTCAGGGCATAGAGCTGACGGTAAACTTATCTATTTTATTTTTTTTTTTATATACTGCAGTTTCTACTATACAATGTAACAATCATTGAAGTGGCCTTGGGGTTGTTGCCAATCATTGGTATGCCAAACGTAAGTTTACCACGCGTTCTTTTTGTACAAACTCTCAAACACTCCACACACTGATTGCATACTTTGTGAGAGGCCCATGATTTATCTCTGCCAATTTTTACTTTGAAATAATTAAAATAGGCTCGGATGACAAAAGTGCTGATGTTTGTCCGTTGACTGGGAATTGTGAAACTGCTACATATTTCGAACGAATCAGGTCTGTTTGAGCCCTAACGACGCAAACTACCAGTGGCTGACATAAATAGATTCTTTAGTTTATGTATAAATAAGTACGAAATAATGGTTATCTTGTGTAAATACAAAATCTTGCACTACGCGTCGGAAACAGGCTTCACTATTTCACAGCGACATGTACACCTGTTCACTACATTGTCTCATGCGTAGCTGACCAAATTAATCTAGACAATACGAACCTTAACCAATTGCGTCGTGTCATTACCCCCTCTAGTCGTTACTGGAAGAAACAACTGTAGAAAAAAAACTTGACGTGAGAAAAAAAACTAATTAAAGTTTTGGAATCAGTATGTCAATTTACCTCTTAAACAGCCTAAAAATCGAAGACTACAGAAATTATGTTACAAATTGTTCCACACTGTAACTTTTCTCTGTTATGGATTTTTTAAATTTCGCCAAGGACTATTTCATGGATTCATTTCAGTTTCGTTCTCGATAGAAATGTGTGAATGCTTGTGATGTTTTTTGGTAATTCGAATAAGGAGCTCGTTTTTTGAAAAACGAGTTTGGGTTTCAACCTCTTGACGGTAAATTCACTTTTGCTTTGGCAAACATTTGGCAACATTAGGCAAAATTTGATCTCAGCATCTCGTCATAGTACTAGTGCTTTTCAAGAGCTTTTCTTTACATAGGTTTCAAAGTTTAATATTTTGTGCCATCCACTTTCGAAAGAAGTTCGAAGCTGTCCATTTTCAAACGAGAACTGTCTCGCTGGCTCCTAATGCAACAAGTATGATTTGATCAGTGGGTTTCAGGAAGTTATTTTTGTACTATTTTGTTTCAGATGAGTATTCATTTGTTTTTGTATGGTGTTCAGTGACTGGAAAGTTTTAACAGGAGTTAAATGGGCAGAATCTGAAGAAATCTTCCTTTTTTCAGTTTTCTGGATTTCGCTCCTTTTGATATAATAATAATAATCAATAAATTCATTCAGCAACATTCTTTACATTCTAGTATTACATTCATTTCAATTGATACAATAATAACAACTAAGAAGAATGCTCTCAAAACGACTGAATTCAGTTTCGAGTCTGATCTTACATTCAGCCCTCGAGCAAAAATATTGGTTCAAACAAAAATATTGGTTAAATTTATATTTACAATGATAGACAACTTTGTTTGAAAAAAAAAAGAAAAAAATTAACTCAGAAATATTAAACATTTGAGACAATTTCACATGGTGAAGAATTAATTTAAAGAATGATTTGTAAATTCGATGGACGATGAATCTACTCTGTGATAGTTCATATTTAAATGAGAGGTAATAATAAAAACTTGTCTAAAAATCACTGACTGAACAATTCTTTATTCGACTAGTTTCGCCTTTTACAGCATTATCAAGAATGAATACATATTACAAAGACAACCTATAAATATTTTGCAGATCTGTTCGGGCCACCTTAAATTTCGTCATAGAGGTGGGGGTTTCCAAATATCTAAATCTCTAATATAAATCTCTATATATAAATCTCTGATAATTTGAAAACCCCCACCTCTATGACGAAATTTAAGGTGGCCCGAACAGATCTGCAAAATATTTATAGGTTGTCTTTGTAAAATGTATTCATTCTTGATAATGCTGTAAAAGGCGAAACTAGTCGAATAAAGAATTGTTCAGTCAGTGATTTTTAGACAAGTTTTTATTATTACCTCTCATTTAGAATGATTTGTCTTAAAAAAATATAAAAACATATGATACAAAATATTGATTTATACTTTATTGCCTACATTCGAATCATCGAAATACTCTGCCTAGTGTGCCTTTGTTGAGAGCAGAGATTTAACTCTCATCTTAAACAAATGAGCTTTCAGCACTTTCAAATTCGATGGTGAATGATTGAAAATTTTAATACTCATAATCAAATTAATCGAAATAATTTGATTAAAAAATTAATAATCAAATAATGAAATTTTAGCTGTTTTATGCATAGGAATAAGAAGTATATCTCTGTTCCTTGTTGAATACTCATGATTACTATTCAACCTAATAAAGCTATCTTCATTTTCTTCAACATATAACAAACATCTTTAAATATATAAACACGGTAAGGTGAGGTTACGAGATGTTCGTTTATGAATATTGAATATTAATCGAAGTATTCGCTTCTGTGTAATAACCACCCTATTTATTTCTGTAAAGCAGCCCTACAGCAGAATATTATAATCTAGATGACTATTTACAAGACTGTAACAGGTACACTCCAATAACACAGGTTCTAAGCACGATGTTCTTGATTCTAAGGATTGCAAAAAATGAGATAATCAATTTTTCACATAAGACCTCAATGTGTGATGTCCATCTCAAATTTCTGTCTACATATATTCCAAAAAACTTCGTTGATTGGGATAATGATATAGTGTTGTCTCCATATTTAACATCCAAGGTACTAATTCCATTGCCTTCAGACAAAACTGAACACATACAGTTTTGTCAACGTTCACCATCAAATTGTTCATTCGGCACCAACTTACAAACTCCCTCACAATGCATTTTCAAGCCTACAGAACTTCTTCAGGAGTACTGCCAGAAACAACCACCGATGAATCATCGGCATATAGTGTCACCAAAAACCGGGAAGGATCTGCATCGGTCGGAAAACGTACCCGGGCCGCCCGCGTGGCAGGCGAGCGTTCTAGCACTGAACCACAGACGCTTAACTGATTATACTGTTAAACTGTATTAATATCTTGTATTTTTTAAGTATAAAATTATTATTATTATTTTTATTATCTCAGAAAAAAATTTTGAATTTCGTGAATGAAAATTGATGTTAGCATTTCTTTAGGCTCCTTCTTTTTTGTCGAACCAAACGCTTCAAACTTATTGTTACAGAGAATTCAACATTAGTCTGTTTTCAACCATACTTGCGAAGCTCAGCTTATAATAGTATGCTCTTTTCTAGCTGAAACTCCAGGATATCCTCCCTCTTCTATGGTTAACAGAGGATGCCAAGCAATACGGTATGGTTCAACATGCGAAGATATATTCAATGAATTGAGAAGGAGAGGCTCTGTATTTCCTGGACGGCATGAATGTTCCACGTGCAGTACTGACTATTGTAATTCATCATCTCGCGTTGCAGTTCCGGTTTTTATTTTATGTGTCATAAGTTTCATCAGTCCGAGCTCTTATTTATAACTCTCACTGTAACTGTTAAGTCCAGTACATATGTCATTTTGATTTAAATATTGATAAATCGAAAGTTATCATATTACATTCACATAGTTAGCAAAGTATGTCATTTGTTCGTTTTTCATTAGATATAACAAATAAGGAAAGTCAAGATAAATGTTATATTTTTCAGTATTGACCCACCTTATGTAATCTCTATTTCACTTAGTGATGTCTTTAGATAAGTTATTTGTAACTCTGTACAAAACATACCATGAAGTGTTCCAGATTTTTAAGAATATATGTTGATTTAATGCAAAAATTTCTTTCAATTCTAGTATTCTGCTGACATGTTTCTCATCAGTTGAAGCAATTCGATAAATTATACATGGATCTTCTACATTTTTTCAACATCAATCTGGATATTTTGAAAGATATCCTACAATTCTCGAGTGATTTCATATGAAGTTTTACGAGTGATTTCATATGAAATCACTCGAAAAAATTTAATCTAACAACAGTTTTTCAACCATTGCCTTCCAAATACCGTTACAACCACCTTTATGGCATACCCGACTTCGCCAGAGGCAGTCAAAACGCACCGTCTTTTGACGGAGATGCAGTTGTTGACTTATGATTTATGTTAGGTTTGGACTACTCATAGCCCAGGCCACTCACGTTGAAGTTGATGATACTGAGTTTTCATTTTTTAACTTTTTATAGCTTAATTGAAAGATTAACAAATTTTGGAAAATTTTTGAAACAGTTTTTCGTAAAACCAAATCGAATGCTTGAATCATTCAAAGATAACGAGTGATTCTTCAAGAGTTAAGTTTTTCAGATTGGCGACACTAGTTGGTAATGGCATCCAAAAGTAATATGTCAAAGTGAATAGTTTTCAGTATACTCTACCATTTTATCATGGAAAGACGTACAAACGAACAACGATTTCAAATTGTTGAAATTTACTATCAAAATTAGTGCTCTGTGGAAACGTGTATCGTTTGTTACGACCATATTCGTGCTGTTATCACCAAATGTCGCACCGAGTTCACTTTGTTGGACATTAAACCATTGTCTCGCATGCGTACAGTGCGCACTGAAGTGAATATTGCAGCCGTAGCGTACAGTGTTAATGAGGATCGTGAAATGTCGATTCGTCGCCGTTCTTAGCAATTGGGTATGTGACAAATTTGACCTTCAAAACGAACCATTTGATACGGAGCTGCGGACAACATTTACAAGAAGTTATTTTCAAAATGTAAATGGCAAAGACAAAGTTATCAATTTCAATGAAAATTTTGAAGATATCATGCACATCGAGTGTTTTATTCGATTAAAAAAAATTTACGTTTAAAAAATCACCCTATAGAAATATATCTGAAATGGGTGAGTTGAGATATCTTTTCCAATTTCAATGTGTAGGTTTTTAATTTTGGTACTTTTTCAAATTGAAGCTGATCGCCGTTTCAGAATTCTGAATCATATTCGACGTTTGAAAAGAAAAAACGAGCAAATTCATTTTCAAAATAAACTATAACAATGGAATAGAATTTCCGTCTGTATAATATCCATATCTCGCTTTGCTTAATATAAACACGCATATATTCAGGTTGCGGAATTTTTTGAAGGTCTGCTTACACATAAAATTATTAACTGGGGACAATTTTTTCATATTTGTGTATAGTATAGGATCTCGATATGAAACGACCTTCACTGAGATGCTCATTTGATGAAACGTATTCTTTATTTAACTTTATTTGTCAATAAACATATCACATATGGGTTGCCTAACAATTATTGGTCCTGGGTATGTTTAATTAGTGACTAAAAAAACTTTTTTTTTTAAACATTCCACCGGCTTGCTTATCAAATAAATTCTATACCAATTGAAAATATGAAGATCATAGAGTATGCAAAAGTTAGGTTGCCTATTTTTTTCCGTCACAACTATCGGGTAGCCAGGTATAAACAGGTAAATCGATACTTCAACGGTATTATTCAAAGAAAATTACACAGAGAAAAAATTGTTTTACTATAAACACGGTGGTATAGGGTTGCTTGCGAAAAATCAGTCCCGAATTGAGGTTGTTTAATTTCAAAAAGCAAAATATTGCTGCGGGTAATTGCGTGCCACTGAGAGGTCCCAACCAAACATCCTATGCGATAGACGAGGACACAGCATAGCAGCTGTTGGAAGTTCGTCCATTTAAAGAGAGTGCGCATGCTATTTGTTGGAAATGAAAAGGATAGACTCGTATATGCTATACTATACATTATTGAACTGAATCGACAATTGAATTAAATGAGGCAATGTCAAATTCTCGAAGACAGTTGATCAGGAATTGAATCATTAATCGATTGGTCGATACCTGATGAATATTTGAGACCATAATTCAAATAAAACAGAGTAGTTTTTTCATTTTCAATATAATTAAGTTAAAACATAACAATATTGTTTCGCCAACGCAGTGGCTTCATCAGATGTTGATGAGAAACTGAGCTATTACATTCAGGACTTCCCGCATGTATCCTGAATACTGTGGAAATTACCATAGAAAACTCTTTTCTGAAGTAAGGAAATGGCTATAGAACATATTTCTCCTGATATGTGAGGAATGACCATAGAATACTTTTCTTCGATTGCCTTTTACTGGAATATATTTTATAAGGAGAATTATTGATTGAAAATTGATCATTCAATAAACTATTAGATTTCTTCTTCTTATTAATTTCCATGGTTTCTAACAGGGTTATTATAACCTTTTCGTTCCTTATGCAATATTTTCAAGTTTTTGTTGAAGACATTGTTCTCTTCTATAATATGTTTTGCATACGTAAAATCGGTTTTATATTTTTGAAAATTTTTTTTTTTTTTTCAAAGCATCTTTGGTATTCAGATATTCTAAATCTGAACTTCCTGCCAGTTGAACCAGTTCAGAAGAAATATGTTCTCCAGTCATTCCTCTACTTTAAAAATAAATTGTTCTATGGTCATTTCCAACCATTTCAGGATGAATGCAGGCAGTCTACAAATAATAGCTCAGTTTATCTTCAACATCTGAAGAAGCCTGTGTGTTGCGAAACAATATTGTTATATTTTAACTTCTTCTTCTTCTCGTGCCAACGCTTACAGCGTGTAGGCGATCATCCACTCATTCTATAATCCGTAGTTGCCCCTCCGTAGATAGTGCGAATATATCACCCACGTTTTCCACTCCACTACAGTTCTTGATATCGCACAAGCATGAATGCCGTTTTCGGCCTGGACCTCTTCTACCTTCTATTTTACCCATTAATATTAGTCTTAGGATCTCATATTTATTGCCTCGGAGTATGTGGCCCAAATAAGAGATCTTGCGTTGTTTTATATTTTTTAATAACACTCGCTCGACGCCTTCTCTTCTAAGTACTTCATCACTGGTTATTCGGTCCACCCAAGGAATTTTTAATAACCTGCGGAGTGTCCACATCTTAAAAGCCTCTATGTGGTTCATGGATTTTATTTTGAGTGACCATGTTTAGGCCCCATATGTTATTATGGGCCAAATATAGCATTTTACCATACGAAGTCTTATGTCTAATGATACTTCTCTTCGACATAGATATCTTTGAAATTTAATAAATGTAGTTCTTGCCATCGCCGTCCGTATTTTTATTTCTATATCGCTATCCAATTTGTCATTAATGTTACAACCAAGGTACTTAAATTTATTGACCCTTTCTATGGGTTTATCCTCAATCATTATTTGGGCCTGTTCTCTGCTGATGATCATGAATTTTGTCTTTTCGGTGTTGATTTTGAGTCCATATTCCTTACCTATCGTATTAGTTTTGTTTAGAAATTGCTGTAGATCTTCCAAATCGTTTGTTAAGATGGCAGTGTCATCAGCATAACGTATATTGTTTATTGGGATTCCGTTTATTTTTATACCTTTTTGCTGATTTTAACTTAATTATAGTGAAATCAGAAATTGCATTATAATCAGGAATTAAATTCAGACGTTTCGCTGAGTTATGTATCTCTAACCGTATTCAAGTAATTGATACACGAAACGTTCTGTGATTTTCTCGCATTCATCCTCACCGACTTCAATATCAATTTTTCCTCCTCTCAATTTTTTTCATAATTTTTTGAATATTTGTTCTGTTTCAGGATAAAAATTTCAATAGCTTGTCCAATTTCAAATCTATTATTATCATTCAACTCTATTTTTTCCGAACCGTTTGTTCCAGATTCCTATCGAAAATTGTAGACAATGGAATTCCGACCGTTCCTTCAGTATTCCGAATTGTCTGACACCTTCAAACATATAGTAAACATATTCAATTTCTTTCGAATTTCAATATTGTTGATACTTATTTTATTGTCTTCCTCATTTTCATTGCGGAAATTGAAATCATATGCATTTCCTAATTTGATTTGATAGATTAGCATGAAATTGAACAACTTGCTTTTTATAAATAACTACAAAAATATTCTAGGTGTGGCTTTAAATCACTGAAGATACTTGTCGCAATGAATCTCCCCGGAAAAAAGCTCAATATAATTTCCTTCGACTTCATTAACGATTCCAGATGTTTACGATCTTTAATTATCTAAATCAAACAAATATATGAGTAAACTACGTTCTGATCACACATATTTTGCATTCGAGTAAATATTTAGAACGGAAATTTTATTAGAGTTATAGTTTGATTTTCGATAGATAAGGAAAAACAATTTGGGTTAGGTAGATGTGATCTATATTGAGTGGTGCTGGTTTTGGGAGAAACTGTTAATTTTTTGACGATGTTTGAGGCGAAATTGCTGTTAGTTTCTCTGCTGTTTCTCCTTTTATTGCATTTTGGTAAGTGAAGACTCTACTCAATGCAAATAATAATAGTAAATTATCTATGAATATTTAAATTTTTTTCTTAAGTAACTACAATTTATATCAGTAGATCAGTTTGTGTCGACATAGTTATTTACAGAAATTTATTTTGAATTAGAGAAGTTTCTTCAGAAAGGATTATCTCCAATTTTCACTTTAACACCAAAGTTATAGGCAAATATCATTTTTACTGAAAACTAAAATCAACTAAAAATCTAGATTTTGTTTCAAAATATATCACTCAAAAATAAATTTCCAATTACATACGAATAAGGTTTTGACTACAAATATTTCAAAATATTGTCAACATACATAATTAAATAATAAAATTAACATAATTAGTAGTTAGTTAATTAGTAATTCACTCAATTTTGGTTATATTAAAATATAACTGCCGCTCAGAGACTAATCATACATATGAAAAATAATTCAATCGGATTAATGAATACGAATGCCTTCATTTATAATTGTCCCTAGTTGTTTTTTTTTATTTACCCAACTGAAAATGTAAAATGATAAGGTACACAAATAAAATATATTAAAACTATTTTCCAGTATGAATGATTCATTTCAGTGTTTTTACAATGCTGTAATATGTTTGGAAAAAAAAACCAAATTTTACCTAACATTTTTAAGTCGATAATATCAACGATGGAATGAAATATCTACAAATAAAAAGCTTCAAATTTTGGCAGTGTTATTAAATTAATTTACAGAAATATTGTGAATTGAACTCAGTTGTTCCATATTTTTCTGTTTTTGAAAATTCGAAATTTAAACATTTTATTCGATATAAGCCTTTCCAAAATTTCTCTACGCTTTTAATTTTTTCCTGAAAGGTCTAAAACGTAGCTGCATTTTTTGTATTATTATAGTCACATTTTTCCGTTCTTTTGAATTTTGTGAGGTGCAACCTATATAATTATGGCATAGGATATTATTAACGGTATTGATGGTATGAGTTAATATAATTTTAATGTAAGAATTTAGTAAATCGATCCGTATTTTTAATAGAGAATTATTTATTTTAATATTTCGACAAAGCTGAAATCAGTAGCAAAGCATAAACAAGAAATTAATCTTTCCATCTCCACAGTTTGTTATCTGCTAAGAATATCACCTTTCAGTTTTAATATTGACAGACAAAAAGCTCTAGAGGGATGAAATCTTTAATAAATATCATTGATTTCTGAAAATAGTATTCAAACTTAGAACGGAAGCTATCAAAAATCTAAAACATAAACATTTGTAGAAAGTACATCAATTTAAACAAAACTCATTTGATACGCAGGTCATACTCTCACTTGTTATTCCTGCTTAGCCAGTGTGGGTCATGGCTTGCCTTGCGAAAATATAGCAAATCACACGACGGATATCTCTCAGCATGAGTGCTTTTATACCAATGCCGTGTGTGCTATCTACAAAATTGAATGTAAGTATTAAAAAATGTATTCCATTACACGAGTAAATTAGTTTTTTTTATTGAATGACAGTAAACTTTTTTACCGATTTTTTAAAATACAATGTCATTTATTATGGTTTCTTTCTCGAAACATTTAGATCATCAAATAGAAATGAGACTTTTTTATAAAAATTTATTCACTTTTCATTAAGCGTTTACATTCCCAAATGTGAACTCTTATAGAACAGAAATTGTTGAATCGAAATTCAGTCTACTAACCCATTGTAACCACGAGTTGATATGATAAAATGATTTATGGCATTCATATTCTATTTCCTTCACAGATGGCACCAGTATAAACATATACAGAAGCTGTAAGGAAGCAGGTGTCTGTCTAGCATTATCGAAAAAATTCAACAGTCAATACAACAGAGTCTTGGATTGCAAAACCTGTAACGATGATGATTTGTGCAACTCTTCACATCCAAACACGTCTTCAATTTTTCTAATCATAGTTTCGATAACAATTTTTTTGATATGCAATCGTTGATTCGGTTGGTGTCTGATACCATAAAATATGTCGTGCAAAATTAATCTTAAGATACATTTAAGATAAACTGTAGGAAATATCCACTATACCGGATATACATATATGATAAATAATAAATTATATAGTTTAACTAATTGGCATGTGTTGATGAAATCAGTTGATTTTCAAATGGATTGAAACGTAGTAAATTTTTTGAACAAGTGTAATATTGTTTGTCGCGCAAGTTACAAGTTTTTAATTACAGAAGTTGTGATCATATTCTTGTCAAAATCAGAGATTATTATCATTGTTTAAGAAGAGAAGAAAGAAGTATACCATGAAGGACTGCAGTTGAATTGTCCAGAAAAGTTGAGTGACAGAAAATAAGTTCCTTATTCTCAACAGGTATAACACCCAATTTCAGAAAATAATAACATTGTTGAATATATAACTAAATAATTGAAAAAGATTCAACAAAAAGCTCAATCTAATCTAAAAATATAGTAATTTATAACCATATTATAGCATTCAATGAAATATTACAAAAAACTCAATCGAAATCAATTCATTTCAATCAATTTTCTTTGTTCACATAACTCCTGATAATAAATTCCATAAACTCCATAAACCAAATGGGGGATTGCATTAGGGAGTTGGTCCTCGGAGTCTCTAGGTGGAATAATTCTGTATTACGAGAATTTTGCCTAGGCACAAGAAATTTCAAAGTGGACAAGAGAGGACGACAATCAATACTATTGTGTAGTAATTTGTACAAAAATTTGAGTGTAAAAGTTTCTCTCCTGCTCTGCAATGAGATTTAACTAAATCGACTCAATAATTCGTTATGATTGACTCCTCTATGTGGATAAACTTCATCCTCCCTCCAAACTAAGAAATTCAAGAACCTTCCATGAATAGCCTCAAGATAATGGCAATTTATGTAATTATAATGGCAATGGGATGGTTTTCGCAGATTATTCAGGGTAATCTCGAATTATTGATTTCAACTTCGAGGGGTTACTGTGCAAGGAAATATATATGAGAGTTAAAGACAGTTAAAAAGGAGTTGATGATATTTCAAGGACTGTTTCCGCCCCGAATAATTCATAATAATAATAATAATAACATTAATAATAATAATAAAATTCATGGAGAAAAATTTCTTACATTGTAAAATTACATTACTCAATTGATACAATAACTATACAACTAAGAAGAATGCTCTGAAAGACTGAATTCAGTTTTGAGTCTGACCCTCCATTCAGCCATTGAACAAAAACATTGGTTCAAACAAAAATATTGGTTCAGTTTATATTCACTATAATATACAACTATATTTAAAAACAAAAGAAAGAATAATTACCTCAGAAATATTAATTATTTGAGACAATTTCACATGGTGAGAGACATTCATGGTAAAAAAATAAACCAACATATGATATAGAAAATTGATTCATACATTATTACCTACACTCGAATCGTCGTTTGTTAATATTTCATCATTATGCGATAGTGTTGTCGGCATAAAGCGCATGTTAACCAATCTTCTTGTTAAAAAAAATGTATGTAACATTTGTTTTGCAATTTTTGTAATTTTTCGCATTCTGCTACTAAATGTGCAGCTGCTTTTTACCGAGCATATTTCGTATTTTGCCCGTTTTTAAGAAAAATACAAAATCACTTCAATCATAGTAGAAATTTCTTGAACGCTTACGATCAAGTGATGTTTTCATTAAAAACTGAGCAATTTACGAAAAATTCTAGATTTGAAGAGTTGCACTTTCAATTCCGCAATGAATTTTTCCGCAATCTTTTCTTTGAAAAGATTGCTTGTTAACATGTCTTCTGGTACTCTACTGGACGTAAACCATTTAATCTCGTTAGGGCTTGATCACCCCTCACTATCCAATGAAAATGTGCCAAATTTCAACAAGAAACAGCTGGAAGATTCAAGAAAAAATGACGATTTCTGAAGAGTTTGACTTCCTGTATCCTGAAAATGCAGCATGGGTGTTTGTTGCAAAACGTTGATCATTTGAAAACGTCTATTTAGAATCACTTGAAATGCCGTTTCTCGGGTTTCGGTATTGTAACGATTCACTGCATTCTGCTCTTTTCCAAAAGTTTTAGGGTTTTTCCTCATGCAATAATTCGAAGTTCAAATTTTAACGTGACGAAAGTTTTTGAGGGCAATGATCATCATGGTCGATTCAAGTCATATTCGTACCCTACTGAATCACTAAACATTACAATTACTATGAATCTTGCATCTTTCATCTCAATTATCAGCACTTATAATATTAACAACGACAAAAGTTGATGAAGATAATTCATCAACTTTTTATCATATTATGCTTCCACTAGATAAAAATCATGGATTAAAAATAATGGAAATAGCCAAACTCTCTATGCCTTCATGTCAGTTAGAAAAAACATTTGAAGTACAAGAGATGTTTGGAGGTCAAAATACCCCATGATATATCTTAGTTGGCAGAAGAGATTGAGTAATTCCAAAGAATTCTTCTGAACCAAAATGTTCAGAAGTTATGCTCACATTAGTTATCATTCAAACAATTATGATGAATGTCTCAGTTTCTTCATTACGAACACCACATACATTCTTTTGATCCCAGAATTCAAAAATGTTATTTCAAGATTTTTGGCAACCATTGATCGATTGGGCCTATACGTCTGAAAATCTGAATACACAATTCAAATTAAACTAAGTGGTTTCTCGATTTTCACTATATTTCAGTTAAACTTAACAATATTGTTTCGCCAACACAGTGGTTTCATCAGATGTAGATGATGAACTGAGCTTGGAGTACCAGCATTATCGTGAAGTGTGCAGAGATGACCATAGAATACTTTTCTTCGATTGCCTTTTACTGGAATAAATTTGATAGAGGAGTAATTCATTGAAAGTTGGTCAATCAACAAAATATTGGATTTCTTCCTCTTATTAATCTCCATGGCTTCTAATAGGGTTATTTTATAACCTGTTCGTTCGGTATGCAATATTTTGAAGTTTTTGTTGAAGACATGGTTCTCTTCTATAAGGTGTGTTGCATACGTCGAATAGGATTTCTCTTTTTCAAAGCATTTTTTGTGTTCAGATATTCTAGTATCGCTACTCAACTCATAAGAATAATAATAATAATAATAATCAAAATGTCTTTATTAAAATAAATCAGAATAATAATAATAATATTTTTACATCTTTATTAAAATAAACATAATAAATTTTTACATCAACAAAAACAAATCATTCCTCAGGGCGAGATTCAGTATGCACGCAATCGTAAAACAAGAACGTACATCTGCTCTTCCATCTAACCCTTAAATCCCCTATCATCTAACCCTAACTATTAAATTAACCAAGTATACCTTAAATCTACTAAATAATATCTATAAAATTATCTATAAAATAATAAAGTAACCTAGTATACCTTAAATCTACTGAAAGACAAGATGCGATAAATCGACTTCAGAATAAAAAAGAAAAAAACTAGCCTAAATTAATGATTTCCTATACTAAAAATAAGGTGAACACTCCAGAGCAGAAACACACATTCATCAAGTGAACAAAATACTTCACTGAAAGCAAGATCAAAACTCGATGGTAAAATAACTACAAAGGCACAAACCATAAGAAAACAACTAAAACACTGCAAGATTACATCGATAACAATTTCTCCACAATTTTTTTTTTAAAACGCAACCCGGACAAAACACGAAGTTCAACTGATAAACTGTTCATAGAATCCGCTATACAAAAAGAAAACGACCGTCTGAAATACTGTGTTACATGTCTAGGTATGGTGATAGTGTTCTTATGCCTAACATTTAAATTATGAATATCAGTCCTAAAACGTATCTTGTTGTACAAATATGGAGGTACTCGATCCGTAATGAGCTTGTTATAAAAACACAGTGAGTGCAATTTCCTTCGGGACCGCATATTCAACCAATTATTAATTTTTAATGTGTGACTTATACGTTCATATTTCCTTACTCCGAAAATCAATCTCAAGCATGAGTTCTGCAGTTTCTGTATTCTATTAGAGTCAAACTCAGTTAAACATGAATTATACAATACGTCACAATAATTCAATTTCGACAGCACCATAGCGTTGCACAACAAAGACTTAGTAGACTTATCAAGAATATGCCCTACATGATACAACAATTTCAGAGATGCGTAAGCCCTCTGCAAACACATGCTGATGTGATCTGTGAATCTTAAGTCCTGGTCAATCCACACACCCAAACTCTTCACCTTATCATTAAATTTTACAGCACTGCCGTCCAAAACAATATTATTACGATATTTCTGCAGAAAATATTTCCGTTGTGTTGGCTTACCAAACAGAATAGCATCAGTCTTGGCAGAATTCAGCTTCAGGCAGTGGTTCTTTGAAAAAATCTGCAGATTACATAAATCAAAGTTGAGAGCCGTTATCATTTGTTCAGTTTCATCCAAAGAGAAATGTACATATAACTGAGTATCATCGGCATAATAATGCTGAGAGCATGTTAAAAAAGCAGAAGAAAAATTTGAGGTGTAAATTGAAAACAGTAGTGGGCCCAAAATAGAACCCTGAGGTACGCCCGCATTAACATTCATGAAAACAGATACGTCATGCTGGCATTTAACGGCCTGAACTCTGTTGGACAGATAGGACCTTATCAAATCTATTGCTTGCTCCCCCAATCCACTGAAATGTAATATCGCGTATAAAAGCTTATGATTTAACGTATCAAATGCTTTTGAATAATCTAACAAAATTAACATTGTCAGTTTACTCTTCTCTTGTGCTATGAATATATCATCTGTAATTTTCAGTAATGCAGAGGAACAGCTGTATCCGGTCCTAAATCCCGACTGAAATGGAGAAATTATCTGATTTATATCCAAGTGTACCCGTAATTGCAAATTAATAACCTTTTCTAATATTTTAGATAGAGCCGGCAGTACACTAACCGGTCTTAAATCGTCCAAATTCTCGATATTGGGTTTTTTGGTATTGGTGAAACATAGGCTTTTTTCCAGCTGTCAGGAAATACTGAGTTCTTCAAACAATAATTTATAATATGTGTTATATGTGGCAATAAAAATGGTATGCAAAGTTTAACCGTTAATATGCTTATGCCATCCGCACCAATAGCTTTACTTTTAATACTGCTGATAATTTGTAATATATCTGTTTCTGATACGGGTTTGAAGGTTAATATACTTTTAACTGTACTTTTAAGATTATGTTTATAGAACAACTCCGTATCGCTGTCAGCAAGGAGCTTTGGAATATTATCAATGAAGTGTTTATTGACCTCATTAACAGTCCATTTACTTCCAACGATATCATCACACAATGCAACCCCTGTTCCACCCATTAATGACCTCAATTCAGACCACATCCCTTTAGAGTTCTTATATTTTATACTATGTTTGAAATACGCCTTCTTTTCATTTCTTACAGCTATCGTTACCATGTTGCGCAATCGCTTGTAACTCTGCCAATCACTATCCATTTTCGAAATTTTGAAAACCCTTAAAAGTCTATCTCTATCCAACATCATCGCACGGATCCCATCAGTTAACCAGGGTGCATAATTTTTTGTTATTCTAAAAGTTCGATATGGGACGTGAAGATCAAGCAACTTTACTATGTTACTATTCAATAAATTAACCTTGCTCTCTACATCATCTAATTCATAAATAATATGCCACGGGAGTGATTGTAAGCATGCGCTGAATGAATGGTAATTCATATTTTTAAAATTTCTACAAGTAATGTACTTACACCTATTCTTTTTGACGTAACAGTTTAAGCTTAACATGATCATTTCATGATCACTTATTTCCGGTATATGCAATAAATCAGTAAGAGAAATCATATCCTTATTCGTTGTGATGATATAGTCCAAAAGTGTAGCTGAAGATTTTGTTACTCTAGTTGCCTGATCTACTAGCTGAACCATATCTAATCCCTTGAATATGTCACTAACAAATTGTGCGGAAGTTCTTGCACTATCCAACAGGTCAACATTGAAATCACCTAGACAAAGTATATCATCTACTGTAGGGGCAACTAACGAAATAACAGTTTCGAATTTTTCAAAAAAACGCTTATATTCAGCTTCGTACGGATTATAGAAGACCCCTACAGCAATAGTCTTCGTCTTCACAAATATTTTAATCCAGATTTGTTCAATTTCATGATCAGAAGACATAACCGAGAAATTTATGTGATGTCTTATATATATACCGACGCCACCCCCAGCATTATAACCTCCCCTATCTACTCTTTCAAAAATATAGCCTGGTATATCCACAACTTCGGTCGAGATACAACTACTTAACCATGTCTCACTTACGCCCACAATGTCCACATTGTGAGACAAGATCAATTTTTTTATATCAGTGAAGTGAGCAACCAATGATCTCGCATTCAAATGTACACATCTAATTCCACTACTCATAGCAGATAAAACAAAATACAATTTGAAACTGCTCCAAATATCCACCAAGCAAAAATGAACAAAAAAACAAACAAATAAGTAAAATAGTTACAAAAATAGGTTTCCTTATATATACACAAATATACATACATAGTAAGAAGAAAAAAAAAATATATATATATATATACCTGTACAACCAACTAATTCCCACGCGATCTAATACGGAATATCCGGCTCCTACCATCCTAGCTACTTCAACAATTTTTCCAAGTCTTCCCTAGATCTTACATTATGAATTTTACCCTTAAGCTTAACAAAAATTTTTCCTTCTCTTGACCAAGCATCTTTCATTCCAACTTTTCCTTTGCCCAACTGAAGTAACTCGTAATTGCTCTTGGTGAGTTCCTCAGTTATTACCAAAGCTGATCCTTTAAGTAACTTTTTCCTGTAAAATACTTCGTTTCTCGTTTTGATGGAAGTGAAATGTATCACAAGTGGTCTAGGTTTCTGGTCGTTATTACTCCTTATCTTCATTCTATAACAATTCTCTATAGGAATCTCCCCAATTTTCATCACCTTCGACAAAGTTTCTTGCACCCTCTTACTCAAATTTTCATCAGTCTCTTCCCTCAGTCCATATAATCTCAACTGCTTCAACTTATGATTCTGTTCGAAATAATTCAACTTCATCTTCAGCTCTCTTATCTCCTCTTGATTACTTGCGACCTGACCTTGAAGTTCGCTGACTTGACCATCCAACTTAGCCAGGTGGTCACCTAATGTTGTCCCAACCACTTCAGCTACTTTCTCTGCCAAGGTTAACATAAAATCCTTATCCGTCAAACAGTCTAGTAAACACTGTTTTATTTCATCTCTTTGACCTTTTGTTAACGGCATTATTACGTAAGTTATTGAAACTATACTCCACAAGGTATTGAGATTACTCAATAGTATTGAAATATACTACACAAGGGTTTAAGATTTTAATTTAATTCAGTTCTTGTAACACTCTTCAAAATTATATTATCGGAACCGAATATTCACACGTCTACTCCGAGCGGAACATCTCATGCAAGTCCGTAATAATAACTTCCGTAAATTGTGTATCTGTACAATTATAAACTTATGGTTAAGAAAATCGTTTCAGGTCTAACGCAATGTGTTGTAAGTTTACTTTTAATAAGTACTTCTAATTTGCGCTTTCGTCTGAAGAATTTGCTATGAAAGATATTGTTTACTCTAGTTCTAGTATTACTATCAAAACTCCCAAATTCTATATGATGTAATCTAAATGATAATTTAGAATGTATCACCTTGAGATATACATTTGAAATATCTCTCTGATTGTACTGAATTTTGCAGTCTTCTTTGATCCATGCTTTCGTTCCTTGTATGGGCCCTCTACTTGCAAAACTGCTGGTGTTATCGGTCCTTAGTTCGATGTATTTGGGGAACACTTCTTTCTTTAGACAATTTGTTAAAAACCATATATTCTGCGTGTTGAAAGCACTTTTAAGTAACAGCTTAAAGTACCATCGTGCCAAAAAGCTGTTATCAGCTTCTTTCAAATATTTAATAGTGTTGACGTTTACTTGATGTGAATCCACTATAATTGAATATAAACTTAAATTCGAACACTTGAACTTATGATTTACACTTCATTCACTACATAGCATGACGCGTTTCGTCGTTACAAGAGATTTCGAAGAGATGTGGTGAATAAAGTGTAAATCATAAGTTCAAGTGTTTGAATTTGAGTTTATATTCAATTATAATGGATTTACATCAATTAAACGCCAATACTATCAAATATTTCGTATTTATGATGTGCCTACTTACGGTATTCGGGTATTTGAAGGCTATCGAAAAATTGCTATTAGATGAAAAAATCTAAAATTTCGATATAGGGTTTCCTAAACACGTTAGTGATTTGAAATTTGTATGACTATCTTTTGGGATATACTTGAGACATGGCCTTATTTTACAATATTTTATCGACGAAACAAAGATGATATCCAATGTTTTGTGCGATCTGTTTAATTACATTCAATTCTTTAGTGTAATTATCTGCTGATAAAGGCATATTTATCAATCTGTCTGTCATTCTGTTGTAAGCCGCTGATTTGTGTTGGAGCGGATGTGAAGACGAACTATGTGTTAACTAATCAGAATGTGAGGCTTTGAGGAATATTTAGAACTCATGTTTATTGTTACTCCTTCTTTATTGTTAGGCCCAAGAAGTTTATAGAGCTCTATAAACCAGCTCTATAAATCGAAGAAAAGTATTCTACGGTCATACCCCACACTTCAAAAGAAATATGTTCTATGGTCATTCCCCTACTTCTGAAGAAAAGTGTTCTATGGTCATCGCCGCACACTTCAGGATAAATAGTGGCAGTCCACAATTTATTAGCTCAGTTCATCATCTACGTTTGATGAAGCCACTGTGTTGGGGAAACAATATTGTTATGTTCTAGTGAATTATGATAAAAATCAAAAAACTACTTAGTTTTATTTAAATTATTTTAGTATACCATTTCACCAGAAGAAACGCACGTGAAGAGTCCCAAAGCAGCACGAGCATCGTGAGAAGCAATAAATTGGGGAGCCCTGCACTAATAAAAACGTTCCAAGTTTTTGACAGCCATTCATCATGTCTTATTCCTTCACGTAGTGATTAACCATGTTATATTTTCGTGTATAGGGATAATAAAATGTTCACACACCTAGCACGATTATCACACCCTGTACTTTCCTATTTTTTAGAGTACCCATGCTTTTCCCAAAGGAGATCTACACCTTCTCGTCCAAACATTGTGCAAATTCAAAATTATGATTATCGTGATACCGAATCTCATGGGGCAGAAAATAGGCAATTACGCTACATTGCACCACGATAGCATAATGTTGGCAATTATCTGATCCCAATATAATTATAAACTCGAGTGCATCAAAGCAATCGGAATTCCACAGTTGGTAACTTTTGAAATTAGATTTCAGAGTGAAAAATATCAGATATTCTAATGTTTTCTGTTTATTCATACTATTAAATGCATTAGTTCGAATAAGTGCTTCAAATAATTAAAAATATTTCGTAAGTATATGTATATTGTCAAAAATAATAGTAGTTATATTTTCAGAAGTCATTTCATACTGAAGAAAAATCATGAAAATAATACAATTTCAATTCCTACCAAACAGATGTGATAACCAGTTATTTCAATAGTAGTGAAATGTAGCATGGGAGTATGCTAAATTTATCTAGAAAGCTATGTTATGAGCATTTCCAAACTGCATTATGAAATATAAAAATGAATTTTGATGGCATTTCAAATCAAAAATTGATAGAAAACGATTTTGAAATACGGTGTTATATATTTAATTTTGTATGGACCTTCTTGATCCTTTCGTAGAGACAAACTTAATCGAAAGGAAATAGTATCACAGTTAACACTATAAAAAAATCTTGTTTTCATGTCTTCACTTTTTTCACTCATTTAGAGACCGTTCTTCAGCTATGATGTCATTACAATGTTATTATTGGTAGTTCCTTTCTTACCTGTACTCCAATTGCCAATTATTTTTCTTAGAATTGAAAGAATTGAACAAGCATATCTTTCTGAATGTGTCATTATATAATCGAAGTACTCAAGTTTTTTGTGCTGACTATTCTGTCGTTTATTGAATCGCTAACTCTTCTTTTGTTTATCTTTCTATTTATCTTCCATTCTCTCCAGTGGAATAAATGTGAATATCCAGGTTGCAACTTCGTGAAGGTGTTCAGAGAAAATGTAGTATTCAAGCATTCTGATTCACGAATCATTGTTGAGGTCGTGTACGCAAAACTCTTGTCTCACCTTCTTGGAAATTGTTCATGTTTTGCTTCTTCTTCGTCTCCTGAATCGATCGCTTAGTCCTCAGCTTTTGTTGATTTTTCTGAACGGAAAAAAGTTACTCTAAATACATACAGCTCACTATAACATTGCTCGGCTTCAACCCAATTAGGTGGCATCTCCTATAATATCAAGAGACCAATCAGTGTAGGAATTTTGCTATAGCTAAGCTAAGTACACTGCCTTAATTCGTTGTTATTATGGTCTCACAAACCTGATAACAAATTGAATATATTGAATATATATTCAATATACTGAATTCATATTTATATTCAATATACCAATACATATATTGAATATACTTCGTAGTCCTCAAAATTCCGCTTTTGTTTACAATTACATATTTGGTCATGCTTGGACATTGAGCCTATTAAGGCTGAAGGTTAATTGAAAACACTATTCGAAAATTTACCACATTTCCAAGGATGAAAATATTACACGAGAAGGTCTCCACATAAAGTATTGAGTTCAGTTTTTTAATATTTTGTATAAATTGAATAATAAAATTCAACCTCAAGGCAACTTAATTTTTCAGATTCATTTCATTGGTATTCACTACATTTCTCGAAAACAAGAAATCATGGAAAATAGAAGTATTGACAGAGAAAAGCAAGAACAAAAGTATCACTCAACCGAAAGAAAACTTGAAATAAAATTTTTCCAAAAAATGAGAAGTCATTTCGAATCGTATTGCAACCATACAAGCATTCACGGATTTCAATACTTTGGGCAAAACCGTACCATAATAGAAAAGTATGTATTCAAGCTTTTCTTAAATTATTCAAATTTAAATTTTGAGCATGTTATATATTACACTGGGAAGCAATTTGTAACATAATATCATGTGACATGCTGAATCCAAAACTTTTATCAGTTATTTTCTATCACGTCAAATTATTTTTCTACCGTTTTGCGCATACTATTACGCTTCGCGGAAATGAACGCGAATTACAGAAAGCCCTACTGTACTTCTGTTGGCGGAACTTTTTCCAGTGACTACTGGAAGGGGTCATGACGTGGCGCCAAGTATCCCTGTTTTCTATGTATGTGGAACAGCAGAGCTCGTGCGAACAGTTGGTACAATCAAACTGGCTCCCAAGATCTGACCTGATGCCTGGTGATCCAAACATTCTAAATTAGCCACTTGTCGACAGAAAAAACATTATATTTCCACCTTTGCATATAAAACTACTTCTCATTAAACAATTTGTTAAAGTTTTGTCAACTGGGGGACTGTTTTAGGTAAATCATTTCGGCATTTCTTAGATTGTCATATGAGAAGATAAACGCTGTTCCCTTTGATGGCCTTCAGATTTGGCAAGTTATTAAAGATGAATGTTTCATTGAAACAATGACCGAACTTGTAGAGGGTGCTTGGTTGGCATTCAAAAGTATTGTCAAGGACTTTCTTGGAAACAGACGAGCCCAGAATTACGTCGAAATTGTTCAACAACTCTTGAAAACCTTTGAAAAACTCGGCTGTAACATGAGTATCAAACTGCATTTCTTACATAGTCATCTTGCTACCTTTCCAGAAAATCTTGGCGCTGTTAGTGATGAACAGGGTGAGCGATTTCACAAAGATTTGAAGGTCATGGAGTCAAGGTATCAAGGTAGATGGGATGACTACTTTTGGAGCATCAAACGGAAATGTCCACAGATTGAACATTCTAGGAAAAGTTATAAGCGAACATTTTTACCTGAATATCTTTTTTTTGTATGAATACAATTTACCTTTTATTATTATAGCAACTTTTGTCTGAATAAAATATTCTATTATGTTCAGTTAGTACCTAGTTTGAGAGTTAATGATTTTAAGGGTAAATAGGTGGTATCCCGGTGTTTAAAAAACCTTGACGCGATAGAGAAGAATTGATAACATTTTTTAATGTAGCGCCAAAATTGAGTCAAAAATCAATTCACTGATCTAAGACAACATTGCTGTTTCCCAGGGTTATCAATTGTTCATTCCGGTATCATGATTCTTTCGGCCGTTATCTTATGGCTGATGTGGACTACTTTCTTGGTCCGCTTGACAAGCGGAGGCTTCTCACCATGGAAGCACAGAAAACTGTGATATATATCATGAAGTTGCACGAAGTCGTCTTTAGATTTGAATTGTAGTACTTTTTTACGCCCGTAATCAAAATATCAATTGATTCGATCTGCTGCAGAGGAAGCATTCACTGACGATCAACGTGCTGAAGCCAATTTTATTTCAGTAGTTCCGCCCAGTTTTATGCTGAAGGAATTTTTCCAGAAATTTTGAATTTTTGGCGCAAAGCTCCTCAAACTCTGGAAGGAATTCCTGCTGGGGAAACGCATCATTGTTCTGCAGGCGTAACGAAAATTCTTAACTAAACTACAGAAAAGATCAATTCTATAAACTAACAACATTTCTGCCATTAGTACCGAGAAGATTGTAAATACAATAGATATTACTTTACTAATGTATTCTTAACCTCAGTTCTGGATAAAGATCATATATCTATTTCGAACTTGTTCTCGTCATCAACCCAGTAGAAATAAGTTTCGAAAGCCATGATTTAACAGAAATTGTGGGCGCATTATCATCAAGGAATACTGTCTGTTAAATGATCATATAGCTTGATGCATGAGTTTGTTGAATGTGTGCTAAAATAAAAGAGACCCGATTGAACTCCAGAACAATTATTTGATAACTGTTTCGATTAAATTATACAAGAAAAAAAATTAAAATATGTAATATATAGCTGAAATATTTTTTATATGTTGTAGATGTTGGTGGACAATTGTTTTCATGGCAATCGTGAGTGGTTGCGGTTTTAGTATTTATCTCATTTACAACAAATGGCGACTAAGTCCAGTCATAGTTTCCCTAACCACGAAAGATACTCCAATATACGAAATTCCTTTTCCAGCCGTGACTATTTGTCCCACAATCAAATATTCCAACGATTGCATAAATTTTAGTGCACTTTTTGAAAATTACAATACTACCTTGGAGGGAAGGTGAGACAAAATAAACGTATTATTTTTGGATAATTTCTACTAATTATGTCAACTCTTGTATCACTCTATATTAATGATTCTAAGCCCTCAGTGGATAATGGGTGGATTTCTAGGTTGATGAGCAAACTTGCAGGAAATATAACGGGTGATTTTTCAAGATTAAGTTTTTCAGGTTGCCGGCACTGGTTGGTAATGGCATCCAAACGTCATCTCTCAAAGTGAAAAGTTTTCAATATACTCTGCCATGTTATCATGGAATCGAGCAACGATTGCAAATTGTTGAAATTTACTATCAAAATTCGTGCTCCGTGAAAAATGTGTATCGGTTGTTACGACCATATTATGGTCGTCCTAATCAACCTGGTGAATCAACAATTCGTGCTGTTATCACCAAATTTCGCACCACGTTTACTTTGTTGGACATTGAACCATTGTCTCGCATGCGTACAGTGCGCACTGAAGAGAATATTGCAGCCGTAGCCTACAGTGTTGATGACGATCGGGAAATGTCAATTCGTCGTCGTTCTCAGCAATTGGTCATGTGTTACTCAACCACACGGAGAATTTTACGTGTTGATTTGGGTTTGAAAGCCTATAAAATTGAAATTCTGCAAGAATTGAAGCCGAATGGCCTACCACAACGTCTAATTTTTGGTGAATGTGCCTCAGAACATCTTAATGAAAATCCACTGATTTATCGAAAAATTGTGTTCACCGATGAGGCTCATTTCTGACTAAACGGATATGTAAATAAACAAAACTGTCGCATCTGGATTAATGAACATCCAGATGTAATACAAGAATTACCGATGCATTCCGAAAAACCGACCGTTTTGTGTGGTTTATGGGCTGACGGCATCATCTGTCCATTTTTCTTCGAGGACGGCCGTGGAAGAAAGGTTACCGTGAACGGCGAACGATATCGAGTGATGATAAGCAACTTTTTTTTTGTCCCAGTCGAGTTGAACTTGGTTGACATGTAGTTTCATCAAGACAGTGCCGCATGCCACACAGCTCGTGAAACAATGGACATGTTGAAGGATGAATTTGGCGAGCAGCTTATCTCTCGAAATGGCCCTATGAATTGGTCTCCAAGATCATGCGGTTTGACGCCTCTGGATTATTTCTTTTGGGGTTATGTGAAATCATTTGTGTATGCGGACAAGCTGAACACGATTGAAGCCTTACAGGATAACATAAGACATAATTTGTGGGATACAGGCTGAAATTTTCGAAAAAGTGACGAAATTGGACCATCTGAATGGATCATTTGAAACGGAGCTGCGAACAACATTTACTTGAAATTATCTCAAAAGTATAAATGGCAAAGACCACGTTATCAGTTTCGATAAGAATTTCTGATATCCAATGCAAATTGAGTGTTCTATTCGATTCTAAAAAAAACTGCCCTTGAAAAATTACCCATTATAATGATCAATTCAAAATATAGGTGAAATATTCCATATTTTCCAGCCAACAATTTTCACATTATCTTGATATTCATGATTTTTAGGGAGGAGATAGCAGAATATATTGCTCAGCTATGCCAATGGGGACGCAGCTTCAGAAATGTAAAAAATCTGAAAGCGACTTTTTCCAATGAAATATACAAGACGTTTTTGAACGTGAGTGTATAAAAGAATTCTAAATATAATTAAGTGTCTCAATATCAAAGTTTTTACTCGATGAATTTGCTCGTAATAATTCGAGAAATTCAGATTTGCCTAGTCGAGAATACTCTATAGATATATTGATGCCAATCATGTCCACTTCACACGATGACAAATGAAGAGAATAGTAGAGTGAGGCACTTTACTGCCAACTTATTGACATTAATAATTCAGGCTAAATTGAACGAAATCTGCTTCACAAATATCTACAGTTACAGAATGAAATCAAACTGCTTTCTGTTCATTCTGTTGTTGTGAGCTCCTCCATTGTTTTGAGCTTGTTCTCCAGTGCTGTGCCATTATGATATTATGACAGAACATCTATGGAGAGCGCTTGCTATTTAACAATATTTGTCACTTCGGTTTTGCAGTCTATAGTGATGATGACACTATTAGTTCTTGGGAAATAGTTTCCCTACAAACACAGACTAATTTACTACTTGCTAGCAGTCAAAATTTTCTGAATGAACATGCGTTATCGGAGTATATACTTCTGATAAATATGCTTAGTATGTCTTCGGTGTGCTGCCTGTAAAATTGTTCACAGTCTGGAATCCATCACCCATGTTTAACAGGTCGAATGTAGGGGTAGGAGTTGGTTGTGTAGGCAGCTCGTTCAGGTAACAGTCTGAAGTTTTGGGAGAGGCCTGCATAAGACCTCCCTTGAGGGCAAAAGTTTTATGAATTGAGGATATTTATGGCAGAAGTAGACTAAAGCCTTCTATTCGATCTGCAATAAAGCTGCCAATGGAAACTATACGTCCAATTAGTCTCGTATAAACTGGGTACTAGAACCGTTTTCACGAAATTTTTTTTTCACTGCTAATTGAAATATTTTTTGGGATTTTGTAAGATTTTGAACTGGTAATCAAAAACACCTTCTAATTTTTAATAGAACTGATGATTTGTTTTCAGTGCTCGCCTTACTTAGTGAGTGAAGTGAACGAAGAACACGAAGTGAATTTCATGGACGAATTCTTAAGCTTTCGTGAAGACTTTCGCCCTCTAATCACCGAAGACGGTCTATGCTTCACATTCAATATGTTACCTACTGAGGAAGTATTCAGCGATGTAGCGTAAGTTCGAGTTTTATGATACTTGACAATATAATTGAGGAATTCACTGAACGGATTACGTGTTTTGAAATAAATCCTAGAGTAGTCGTTCAAAATAATAATGGTCCACATTCTGATGTTGAGGAATCTGGGTGAACTGAGTATCTGTCATATCATCGAATAATTCCTTTGAATTTGACGTTCACCAGCTGGAACCTGTAGTATACACAAACTGGTTCAAGAACCAGTTTTACTATTTGTTAGATCTTCACTCCAGCCTTCCCATTAATCATACCCATCAGATTTGTATCAATCAGGCACCTACTTGAATGCTAAATAAAACTGATAGCATCACACTCAGATAGAACTTTCAGCTTCTCCTGTAGAACCACAAGAACTCTACATTTTTGAGCTGAAACTTTCTCACTGCATTTGTGAATTATGGACAACCAAGTAAAATTTGAACATACAAAATTCATTTCAGCTATATACATCCTGAATATAGCTCTTCAGACCCAAAGTCACAATGGATTCCGCAATCTGGCTACAGAAAGAAAACGGATGTGCACACTTATCCAAGAAGAGCTCTATGGTCAGGGGCTGCAAATTCTCTAAAAGTAGTACTAGCTCATCGGAAATCAGATATTGATTACCTGTGCACAGGAGCAGAACAAGGTTACAAGGTGTGTAAGATTTCATGTATGTTTGGCTTAAAATCCAACATTCATTTATGCAGGTAGTCTCATTTCAATATTCATCTTTATATCAAACTTCCTACTCCATAAGAACTGCACAGTGCAGTCTGCACTTCCCACAGCTTTTTCAACTCTTCAATGTATCCATTAAGAAAAACCAATATATTATGTTTCCTGATTTTTTATTTACTGTGAAAATGTCTAGGTAGACATATGATGGAATTAAGAGAGTTCAAGAATAAAAATTATATGAAAAGTTTGTAACTCAGCAATGTGAGCACTAGCATTAAATGCGAAATTATTTCATTGGTATAAATATAACACCAATTCTGATAAATTTAATGGACGATGAATCTACACTGTGATAGTTCATATTTAAATGAGAGGCAATAATAAAAATTTGTCTAAAAATCACTCACTGAACAATTCTTCATTCGACTAGTTTCACCTTTTACAGCATTATCAAGAATATCTTGATAATGCTGTAATGAATTTCTTGATAATGCTGTAAAAGGCGAAACTAGTCGAATAACGAATTGTTCAGTGAGTGATTTTTAGACTAGTTTTTATTATTACCTCTCATTTTACTAATTCTGATGTTACATTGTACAAAAAAATATTTCAGGAGTTGTGTGCGATCAAATATATAACACTTGGAAAAAACTGAGTATATACTCTCTAGACAGTGCATTAACCCTTGTATTTATCATTCAATTCTAATTTATTATCATTGAGACTCAACAGAAGCCTTCAAAATGTTTATAATTCTCAAAACAACTTTCACAGCAATTTCAGTTGAGATAAAATCAACGGATATACTTGTTGTTATGCAACTTTACTTACACAGTATGTAATGCAATTTGCCTATCACATCAATAGGATTGGACTGGCAGCTCTTTGAATAGTAAGTCCCGAAAACCAATAGAAGGAAAAACATTGGAAAATTTATCATCATATCTTCGTAAACATATTTATCAAAGAAAAAAATGTCTGCTAGGAAATATTTCATTTTTAGATAATTCAAAGTTCATACAGATAGTTAAGCTGAATTTCTACTAAATACATCTGAATTGTGTCAATTCCCATTATAACCTTAAAAATAATTCCAAATACTAATTCTAGTTCAGTTGTAGAGACCAAGAAAAATGTATAAAGCGATACTATTTCATTAAAAAGTAACCAGAATTTCTTCTAAGTTATCATCAAGTAAGACAAACAAACGCAAAGTTTAACCGAGAAGAAAAACTTTTAATTCATAAAAGGTACATTGTTGACTTCCAAATATTTCAAAAGACTCAAATTTAAACACAATGATTCGCAGCGTAACCTTACTGATTATAGAGAGTGGCCGGTAAATATTTTTATAACTCATCATTAAAAATTGACACAGTATAACGTTGTCTCAATATTTCCATAGAATTGCTAAAATTGCAGAGCAAAATGCATTGCAGTTCTAACTTCTCAATCTCTGTTAGGTCATACTCCACTTCCCAACGAGAATACCGAGATCAATCTTAGAGTACACAATGGCACCTTTTGGTAAAGCCACCATGATATCTGTCTCAGCTCAGCGAATGGCAACGTCAGAGGTAGTGAAGAACTATTCTCCTGGAAAGAGAGACTGTTATTTCGAAGGAGAGAAAAAACTTCAATTCTTCAAGATATATAGTATCAGCAATTGTGCCTTCGAATGTCTCACTAATTTCACTTTGAAAGAATGTGGATGTGTTGGATTTTACATGCCAAGTGAGTTGAGCGTAAACTGATTTTACATTACTTACTTATTTCTATTATAGGAAATGAATCAACTCCAATTTGTGGACTCCCGAGAGCAGGATGTTTAGATCTTGCCAGAAGTAAGTTTTGATTAGGAAATAGACCAATAAAATGAGTTAAGAGGCTATTTTTGGGGCCTAATTTTTGCATATTGCTAATATAACACATGAAGTATGTTAATATTTGAACTAACCAATATTCAAAGTCTCAAAGTGAGACCATTTAGTCGCAAACAAATCAAATTTCCTCGAAGTTTGAAGGTGTATCATGAGAATGAAAAAATTATGAATTGATTTCTCGAATATCCTGAAATATCTAGAGTATCTAGGATATCTATCTCACCTGGTTTAGACTCCTACGGGATTTGAACTGAGCAGATCTGCTCTAGAGGTGACCTGTTCCAAAGATGTGTCAAAATGTACTTTGAACAGAAGGTACTTTCAACTATTTCAATCATATCTAGTTATTTCAAATTAATGAATATATTAGAAATGAGCTTGTTAATCCTTAATGTTCCATTAGGTATGGTATCACGGGTCGATTATTGAAGTGTGTTGCGAAATGGGTTGTTCGACCTCTGACGGTACTCATTAATAGATTGATTGAAACAGGAGAATTTCCAAAAATTCTACAAATTAGGCCCCAAAAAGGCTATTTTTGGGGCCTAATTTTTGCATATTGCTGATATAACACATGAAGTATGTTAATATATGAACTAACCAATATTCAAAGTCTCAAAGTGAGACCATTTAGTCGCAAACAAATCAAATTTCCTCGAAGTTTGAAGGTGTATCATGAGAATGAAACTTTTGAATTGATTTCTAGAATATCCTGAAATATCTAGAGTATCTAGGATATCTATCTCACCTGGTTTAGAATCCTACGAGGTTTGAACTGAGCAGATCTGCTCTAGAGGTGACCTGTTCCAAAGATGTGTCAAAATGTACTTTGAACAGAAGGTACTTTCAACTATTTCAATCATATCTAGTTATTTCAAATTAATGAATATATTAGAAATGAGCTTGTTAATCCTTAATGTTCCATTAGGTATGGTATCACAGGTCGATTATTGAAGTGTGTTGCGAAATGGGTTGTTCGACCTCTGACGGTACTCATTAATAGATTGATTGAAACAGGAGAATTTCCAAAAATATTGAAAATCGCTAGAGAAAGGATGCTTTTCAAGAAGGTTATTCCAAAAAAACTGAAAATTATCGTCCTATTTCTTTATTGCCTACTATCTCAAAAATAATTGATATTTAATAGAAGAGCATCTTACCTTTGACAAATACAACATCATTAGTGACCGACAGTATGGTTTTAGATGTGGCAGATCTTCACAGTTTTAAGTTTTGTAAATAGTGTGTATGACAGCATGAACGATCACAAAAAATGTATTGGTCTATTCATGGACCTCAGCAAGGCATTTGATCACATCTCACATGATTTATTGCTGCTTAAAATGAATGCAGTTGGACTGAGTGGTATAGTTAATCGTTTGGTGAGACCCTATCTGACTGATATATCGCAATTTGTGGAGGTTAATGAGGTGAGATCATCGGAATTTAATATCATGTATGGAGTGCCTCAGGGGTCTGTTTTAGTACCCTTGTTGTTTATTATATTTATAAATGATCTACCATATGTAATGAATGACCCGAATGAATTGGTAATGTTTGCTGATGATAATACCGCTTTACAGGCTGATCTGCGAAGAACAGGCGCTCAGAATATGACTGAAATGACTTTTACTTGAGGTTCAAAACTAACTTACTATTTCTGACTGTCTTTCAGACATCGTTTTTGAGACTTAAACTTAAATTCAAAAACTTGAACTTATGATTTAAACTTTATTGACTATATAGCATAAAGCGTTTCGTCGTTCTTTCGACTTCTTTAGATGCTTACAGAATAATTATTATATAATATAATACAGAATGATTATATATAATTATTATTCTGTAAGCATCTGAAGAAGTCGTTTGTAACAACGAAACGCGTCATGCTATGTAGTCAATAAAGTGTAAATCATAAGTGTTTGAATTTAAGTTTATATTCAATTATAATGGGTTTATTAAATAAATTATAAACATTATTAAATATTTATTAATCAAGATTGATGGCCATTTCATTCGACAATTGGAATAAACGAAATTCTTGGGTGTTTATATTGATAAAAATTTGGTATAGGCATGTTGGCTTCCTTTGTGACCATCTTTCATCTGTGTGCTTTGTTTTGTTTAGACTTAGAGTGCTCGCTAATAAACAGATCTGCTTATCATCACGCTTATTTTAATTCTAATATGACATACGGAATAATGTTGTGGGGCTGCTCTGGTCAGCGAGACAGATTATTCAAATTGCAGAGAAGGACAATACGAAATATAGTTGTAATTGGTGCTATCACATGGTATAGAACACATCTTGATCAATTAGGAGTTTTGCCTTTAGCTCGCATTAATATTTTGGAGGTGGTTTCTTATGTCAGGTTAAACATATCTTCATTTAGAAAAATAATGAATATCATAATTATTGAACCCGTAATGGAGATGATCTAATGATAGCACAAGTAAATTTGTTTCGTTGCAAGAGTAGTCCTAAATATATAGGAGTGAAACTCTATAATAAACTACAAATACTACAAGTAATATGTGATAAAAAGCTATTTAAAACGAAAGGTGAAGAATATTTATTGTCGAGATACTTTTATACCATTGTTGAGTATTTGTAATGTGAATATTAGTTGATAAGAATTGTCATCTGAGTGTGAATACATTGGTTATATATTTTCTTCCGAAAAATATTCATAAATCAGCAAGAAATAACACTACATGACTTAAAATATCATTCGTGTATGATGTTCGCTCTAAGTTAGTTCTCATCCAAGAATCACTGATTACTACATCAGTAGGTTTGTTCATCAATGATGTACAAATGCCAAAACGTCATATAAGGTATCGAACCATAAAATTCCCATCCAAATTATGAAAAAAATATCTCCTTTTATAAAAACATTTTTAACATAATAATAACATTAGATTATATTTCCAGAAAAATATCAGCTAGCTAAACTGAAATCGAAACTGAAGGAAAAAGTTTATTCATTCAGTACTGTGTCACAATCTCCAACAACAAAAAGAACAAAACCAAATACATCAAATAAGAACCCGAGGAAAAAGAGAGAAACAGATAATCATTCAGAGGATGAAGAGAAAAATGAAGCGAGATGTAACTGCCTGCGAAATTGTAATGATGTTACATACACTGGATCTACTACAGTTCTAGAATATAACTGGAAAAAGATGTCTCTCGAACATAATGATTTGAACAGTACTCTGTTAGTATATTTTGACATAAAAGTATGTTAAACTGGGAATAGAGAATATCAATTGAATATAAATTTAAATTCAAACACTATAACTTATGATTTACACTTTATTGACTATATAGCATGACGCGTTTCGTCGTTACAAACGACTTCTTCAGATGCTCACAAAATAATATTACAGAATGCTTCAGCTGTAACGTAAGTCGTTTGTAACGACGAAACGCGTCATGCTATGTAGTCAATAAAGTGTGAACCATAAGTTCCAGTGTTTGAATTTAAGTTTATATTCAATTATAATGGATTTACTTCAAGTAAACGTTTCTATGCATTATATACATTGAATATCTTTTGAATTCAGAATTCGAAATATATCAATGAAACACTTCTTTATTCAGATCATAAATGTGGTCAATGAAATCATAGAATAATTGCTTTCCATAAATCATGTAGGCCCTATCATACAATCTGAGATCCAATACTCCATTAAACTTCCTCACTTTATACTGAATATATGTCATGAATATATTCAATATATGAATTTATGATAAATATATGTCATGAAATTTGATATATATTCGTAGTTCAATAGGCTTATTATGAAACCTTTAATGGAAATCTCATTGAGTCAATTGAACTGTCTGATATATATTTGTTCAATTTGAAATGATTTAGATGATGTAGTTTTTTTGCACAGTAGTATGGAGGCTTCATACCTGATTTACAATTATTTTTTTACAGATATGACCTCACTCAAATATCGATATATTTTGGACACAATGTCATATTCACAACTGAGAGAAATGAACTGTATGGGCCAACAGATTTTTTGAGCAACTTTGGAGGTCTCCTTGGACTTTTCTCTGGATTCTCTATATTATCCATGATGGAAATTATTTATTTCTGTACTTTTAGAATTATAGGCAATTGGAAACTATTTGGTAGATGGCACGAAGACAAGATTGAATAGAACATACGTATATTTTTATCTAAATTTGCGTTGTAGGAGATTAAAATTATTTATCAAGAATGACAAGTGCATTATTTCCACAATGTAACCTTATTCTATTCAACAGTTAATTGATAAATTTTTTGTTATATCAATTATAAAACTTCGAATTACTGAATGAATTGATTGCATGAATCGATTATTATCAAAACAGCCTCAATACCATAAAACTACACAAGATATCATTATTGTTGAAGAGTGTGAATGGCCTCATGATGAACAAAAAATACTCAATTTCACAATTTCACACCGACAATATCAGTTGACCAATAATATGGCAAAAGTTATTCACTAGAATGTAGTGGCTAGATTATTACCAAATATCATATGATGTTTTCACTTGTTAATAAATATCCCTTGTATTAATCTCTCCAACTTCCTGTGTAAATGAAAAAATGTTTTGAGATTTTTAATCCTTTACACTTTATAGCATTCCTAACAGAAATATTTCAATCAAAACATGAAGCTCTCTTCAAATGAAACTCTAAATGAGCTGTTTTCTCAAGTTCGAAAAACATCGAACTTGTTGAAGAAACCATGAAGCGCTTTTTTATCCTATTAAAAAAATTATCAGTGACAGGCATCCAAACAATCAAGTTTCGATTAATTTTCAAAACGCATCAAAGCTGTATGTCTTCAAAATACGAGAGACATTATGCGAATTACTCACGTGAGCTCCCTCTATAGAAGAAATGAAGTAACTCATAAAGTGACGAGACATTTTTAGTGTCCAGATCAGTGCATACTTCTACACACAGATGGCAGGCTCCGAAGATGTTTCATTCAAAACAGATTTCTGTAGAATGTAAGAATAGTACCATCCCTTATCGCTCCGGTACACATATTAGAGGTCAATGCGGAAACTAGACTCGAGGTTCAAGAATCCTTTATAAGTAGTCAGTACTGAGATTTCGAATCAAAATATCGAAATATTTCAAATCAAACACTGAAGGAGTTGCCCACACAAATATTGTCAACGAAAACACAACCTATCATTTTCAAGGGTGGAACCGTCGAACGACCTTCATGAATGTCTTCATTTTTTACACCCTTTCCCTACGAAAATAAAATTCGAATCGATTAGTTGATTACGGAAGTAATTTGGCGATCAACTGTCACATAAATTATCTGATGATGCACGATTTTATGCATGCATAGTGGACAGTTTCATACACTCATACATCTACATAATTGCCATTTTTGATCTGGAACAGGCAAATTAATAAGGGGCGTGTATATGAAAGTGAATACACTATCTCGATGCAATTTAAAACACATGTCAATTTGCATGACAATAAATTCATTTCAAAATAGATGAATGGGGAATATTCATATTTTTATAAAGCGCCAGGTTTCAACGAAGTATTGTCTCAATTTTTATACAACATAGTACAAATGATTACTTGTGTTCTTTGAGGAAATATACTATCGGTGTATTCGCTATCTTACGTATTATCGTAACAGATTTTTTTCGTTTCGAAAGTCACTTCAACATCAAATCGGGATATCAAGAGGTATATCAATATCTAGACCACATGAGGATATTATTTCCGGAAATTGTTTAAACGGTTTCAACGTAATACCATTCGTGTTCGACAAAATGGAGTTTGAAAACATTGAAATTGCCGATCCTGACCCAAAAAACGTTAAAAAGGTTATTAAGAAGAAGATTTTTTACAGAAATGTTCGTGCGTATATTAAAGAATATTGTGAAGTGTCTAGTATACAAGGACTTTCGTATCTTACGAAAGACATTTCACTCTTCGAAAGGTGAGTAAATCTTCTAATCTGATTTTTTTCCAATAAATAATAATCTCAAATAAAATAATTATCTCACTGATGGTTAAAATTTGTACGTGAAGAACTTAAAAAATATAAGCTTTACTAATCATTATATAAACTTGAAACAAAATAATGAAACAAAAAAAAATAACGAAGTATATTAATTAAAGAAAGGATATTAATCATTGAAAGAAAAGAAAGAAAGTAATAGTAACTTCTCAATCTAATCTTCTCCATCAAATTGCTCCTGTTTATAAATTTTTCAATCTTATATCTAGGAGTTTGATGTATACAGTTCTTTATTAGTCGGATCTATACATATCCAGAACCTACCTCCCTGATTTGGTCTGCTAATTCATTAAACATTGAGGGTCCAAGGTAAGTAAAAGATCTTTAAGTCCAATGGCCTTATTCACTCTTGGTAGAGGAAATATATTTTTGATGCTACGGTTGCTAGTATCCGTGGTGAATGACACACTCTCATGTTGAGATCTGTGGAAACTCAAGACCAGTGTATCAAGAGCGGACGTTTGCCTCGCGTAGTTTAGGTTTGAAAATAAAATTTCTTTGGAAGTTATGATAATAATAATCTTTATTAAAGGTTTTCGTAATACAATTACATATATAGGCGAAAAAATAGTAATCTTATTTTAAAATCTATCTTGTCAATTTTGTTGCTTAAACAATAATAATACATTTTCTCACAAAGACCGTAGCCTGTGGTGAGTACGAAGAATGTCTATTTTTATTCGGCAATATTTAATACCTACATACATATTAAGCTATCCATTTTGTTAATTCGAGAAAAAACTTAATATATAAAAATTTGATAACAATATTTGGGGGGAAGCGAATATCAATATCATGAAAATGTGTAACACTCTTATATATTGTTTTACAACCACTTCAGCTTTTTAAATTTTACGAGTTAATGAATCATATAACTGTCCTCTGTTTTCATCCAGTTTTTTTATGACAGACTTGAATTTTTCAATGTCAACCATAGTTTTTAATTCAAATGGCAACTCATTATAAATTCTTGGTGCCGAATAGGAGTAGCTACGAAGACATATGTATTTAGTGCATTGCGGCATTGATAAAGAGTTACTGCTATATCTGGTGTTCACGCTATGTTCTATAAAGTAACAAACGTCCATCTTTTTTTCGTGAAGTTAAGCAGCGATTGAACAAACAGCTGGTGCATATCCAGCATGTCAGCATCTTTATACAGAAATACATTAGGATATCTGATATCTTTGTTATGGAAGATTTTCAGCAGCCATTTCTCTTTAATTTCGAGCTTTTTTATTACTGTATCATAGGCGCCACCCCACGCAACAATACCATATCGTATTAGAGGCTCCGCCAGAGCTCTGTAAATTATTGTTAGGTGTTTTAAGCCCAACAATTAAGCTCCTGACATGGGAATCCCGTTTGAGTACATGCAAATGTTTAAGTATATGCAAGGAATGTTATATGTAATTTCTGCTATTTCAATTATCAGTGGTTCACTGGGTGGAAGTAGGCGCTTATCTACTGCAAAAGGAATGTATTCCGTTTTATCTATATGAATAGTTAAGAGGTGATGCTCTCACCAATTATTAAATATATATATATATATATATATATATATATATATATATATATATATATATATATATATATATATATATATATATATATATATATATATATATATATATATATATATATATATATATATATATTCACAAAATCGGATTCTAGTTTGCTCCTGAGTAAACTATCGCAGTATCGTCTGCAAAACAAATTATTTTACCTCCACTCTCCGACAACAAAAGTTCATTCATATAGATTGTGAATAGCATTGCCCTCAATATTGTCCCCTGCAGTACCCCATATTCTATTATGCTTATATTACTGAATGTATTGTTCACCTTCACTGTTTGGTTCCGATTTGATAAGTAGCTTTTAAATAATCTCAGATGGACACCATTAATTCCAATCTCTTCTAAAAGGCTCAAAAGCGTTGTTTGTTCAACAGTGTCGAAAGCTTTTGTTAAATATTTTAATATACACAAGGCAACGTTGCTATTGTTGGAAGACAAGAAATAAAAATTAATCACTGTATTCTTTTATATAGCGTCATTCACGTTATTTGCCACAAATACTTTCCTCATTCATCAAACTGGCATATTGACAGAATACTTACTCAAAATGCCGAGTACGAATATTGCTGTGAGGTGCAAATTTTGCATATAAATAACAGCACACTTGAGAAGTGTAGGCTGTACTGAGTTATGTTGGAACTTTCTGGATGATTTGAGACTGTTGGACACCGGGACGTTTTCGATCAGTTTTTTGTTGAATATTGGACTTTTTTAAATCATTCTTACAACACGAGATATGAACACCTAGCGTTTTCAAGTAACAGGAGCAATGAAAAAATTAGTAAGAGTTACTTCAGGTCATTCTTCGAAGATTACTGCCAACAACTCCGATTGGTTTATTCAACATATCACGATATAGTAAATTCAAGAAAAACCTATAGCATTGGCCACTCGTCTGTCACTCTGGTCATAATGAACACTGGTTTACGTGCAAGAAATTGATATATTCTTCATGTAAGGATCTGATTTTCTCAGTTAACTTACTTCTTTTCCATGATTTCTTTCATTCAGATACAAGCTGCACTTTGGAAATCATCATATATTCTATTAAAAGTTTCTCACTGTCATTTACATACTTCATTGAGTATTTCGAACAAGCACAGAAACCTTCTGAAAGGATGACAATATGCTGAATATTTGCCTGGTGTCACTGTTGTAGATAATGACAATAATTAACAAAGTTATATACTTGAAACATTAGCTATACAAATAATTAGTTATTTGAAGATAACACTTACTGCCACCAGAGCCACTATATTCATTGGTTTCCAGGAATGGACTAAATTCTGCACGTTTTTTGACTCATATCGAGCAAATATCTCATATAATTAATGATGAGATATATGGGACAAGTACAGGTCACCAAACGTAGCATGATCGATGACGACATGATGCGCCGTAAAGTGTGGGAGGGACTAAATCTACCGATCTCTGTTTAAGTTGGGATATACTACTTGCCGGGTGCGCAACTCATAGTCACCTAAAGTAGCATGATAGATGACGACATGATGCGCCGTAAACTGTGGGAGGGACTAAATCTACCGATCTCTGTTTAAGTTGGGATATACTGCTTGCCGGGCGCACATCTCATAGTCACCTAACGTAGCATGATAGATGACGACATGATGCGCCGTAAACTGTGGGAGGGACTAAATCTACCGATCTCTGTTTAATTTGGGATATACTACTTGCCCGGTCGCGCATCTCATCGATCACGCTACGTTTGGTGAGCTGTACTTGCTTCGGATTTAGGAACGTGCCGTTCAACTATAGAACGGATCGGTTGATAGCTTTCAATATATCAAACGTGTTTATATAGTAATTTTTTGATGATTCGATTGATTTTGAATAACAGGAAGTATTGCAGTCCCTTTGTAAGTGAGTGAGTCCTTGACTCCACACGGGATAAATATCAAAAACAAGACAATGTAGCACAAATAGAAGAATATGTCTTTCCGGCTTTTTTACAAATATTCAGATAAAAATGAATGGACTTACAAAGTTCGCCGGTCAGCTAGTATAGAGATAAAATTTCGATAATATCAACTTACTCTCTGCAAACGGCTTGGTGGACAATTGATGCCATCGTAATATAATCAACACTGGACTCAGTATATGAAAATGTTTAATATACTTCATCAACTCTTCATCAAGAACTTTATACAAAACTTCCTTATTACATTTGATATTAAACAAGTAATAAACCTAACTATAACTATAATTCTTCTCTTCGTAACAACTCTTTTGAGTGTTTTTGAGATTTTGTATAAAATCAGCATGTAGTTGGTGTGAGAACAATTATTTGAGTTTAAATGTGTCAATGTGTAATGTTGTTTCATTCACAAGGAAAAGGGATCGCATTCATTGTGATTATAGCGTCGGTGGTCAGGTTCTCTCTCGTTCAGATAAGGCGGGAGATCTTGGTGTAGTCTTCGACCAGAAGCTTTCCTTTGTCCCACACATCACCCAACTTATTTCATCTGCTGCGAAAATGTATGGATTCGTTATACGTAATGGCAAATATTTCAATAATTCTTCAAAATTGATAGGACTATTCAATACCCTAATCCGTAGTAAGTTGGAGTATGGCAGCACGATCTGGCATCCCATTTACACTTGCCATCAGCGCCATCTTGAGGCTATTCAGAGAAGGTTCTTGAAATTCTTAGTGTAGAGGGAGGATAAAGTTTATCCACAGAGAGGAGTCAATCATAACGAATTATTGAGTCGATTCAGTTTCATCTCATTGCAGAGCAGGAGAGAAACTTTATCACTCAAATTCTTGTACAAATTACTGCACAATAGTATTGATTGTCCTTCTCTCTTGTCCGCTTTGAAATTTCGTGTTCCTAGGCAAAATTCTCGTAATACAGAATCATTTCACCTAGAGACTCCGAGGACCAACTCCCTTATGCAATCCCCCATTTGGTTCATGGAGTCTACACTGAATAGAATTGCCAATAATTGTGACATTCACTTTGACTCCATAGAATCTATTATCAGGAGTTAAGTGAACAACGAAAAGTGAATAAATGAATTGATTTAGATTGAGTTATCTGTAATATTTCATTGAATGCTATAATGAAGTTATAAGTTACTATTTAGATTAGATTGATCTCTTTGTTAAATCTTTGTTTAATATATAGTTTAATCTTTTTTTTAATTATTTAGTTATTACTTAGTTATGTATTCAATATATATAATGTTATTATTTTCTGTAATTGGGTGTTATACCTATTGATATTTCATTGAATGCTTTAATGTAGTTATAAGTTACAATTTTTTTATTCAGATTATATTAATCTCTTTGTTAAATCTTTTGTTTAATTATTAAGTTAAATCTTTTTTCTAAATTTTGTAGTTATTACTTAGTTATGTATTCAATATATATATAATGTTATTATTTTCTGTAATTGGGTGTTATACCTGTTGAAAATGAAGAACTTATTATTATTATTATGTACCTAATAAAAAACTCTTCAAACTAACTCAGTGATATTTTATTTCAGATGCTGGTGGATTATAATATTACTGCTCTGCCTTGGAGGATGCTCGAACATGATCTACAAAGTTTCTAAAAAGTGGATCGATACACCAGTTCTTGTATCATTGGCTACAAAAGACACCTCCATCAATAAGATACCCTTTCCTGCAGTGACAATATGCCCAGAGTCGAAAATATCTAGACAATGCGTGAACTATTCCCAAGTGCTGAGAATGAGAAGGTCAGGGAAAGGTCATTTAGTACCAGAAGCAGAGTGAGTTAACGATATTTTATTCGAACAAATTCAATAATAACTTTTCATCACTCGAAATTGAGAAGAACAATCTTTGAACGCACAAGCACACTTAATTTCTCGAACAATTAACCCTGGACTAAACTCCAAAAAATTGATAAGCATATAACATGAACAATTTCTCATTTTCAAAATTGTTTCATGAATTGGAACTGAATCTTTATTTAGCACTGAAGAAGGCAATGAACATTGTCGCAAGCTCGAATTATATTGAACAGTTGAAATTTTTTGTGAGAGTTGGTTTTGAAGAGTCAGTACTCAATTTTGGTGTTATGGCGTTTGGTGTTTAATGAACCATAAACATCTATTACTTGTTAATTATTCTTTAATGAAAGAAGCCTGAATATACCATTTTCTCCACAGGAATGACGTTTTCGACAACATGGCCCTTTTGTGTTCTGCAAATAATTACATTAATTCCACTTCAAGTAAGAAATTGAATGACTATTCAGAGTTTCTAGAAAAGGTAGGTCCTTTTGTATTATTTCATTGATAGAATATTTACGCAAAGATGAGAAAAAATTTTTTGTAGATGTAAAATATTCAAAGACTAACTTATTGTATTCATATTTGAATGCATGATAGAACAAATTTCAGCTTGTTTTTCATCTATTGAGAACCAAATAGTATGACAAATGTCGATTACACTAAAATGGTGCAACATTTGACAGTATTAATAAAAATTTACACAAGAGTTATTCAATTTCAATTTTCATCAATTTTAAGTATTTCGCAACACTAACTTCCATAGTGATATTTGAAAATAAACCCTTATTTATTGGGTACTTAGACGATAAGCCTTGAATATAAGAGATATAGTCTTGAATCCCGAGAGGCAATAGGACATTTGTGTATGTCGTTCAGCATACTCAATCAAAATAGATGGAATATATAGGTAACCCCAATGGCGTTTTGAAATCGATACTAATCAGACCACAGATCAATTGAGTCAAAATTTGTGGACATACCGTATTATCATCCAGTAGATACAACAATATTTATCAGCCGTGATTATCGGTTTGGTAAAATAACTGATACAATCTTAGGAATCAAAAAACTGTAGAATGTCTACATTTTATAGATTTCCAACGATAAATTGGCCAGAAAAAATTTCCTGAAATAAACTACATAAAACTTATCCTTCTACAGATACAGAAAAATTGAGAAACAGAGTGAAAAACAACTTTCACCTCATTTAAATCAAGTCTATAGTGAAGTACGTTATTCATTACAATATACGTTTTATACCTTTATTCAAGTTATAAAATAGAAGCATATTTGCTCTATTTGAATCAATATTCGTCAAAAAGTTACTTTTCCAGTCAGATTGGATCGATCTTCGAATCAGGAATAGTTCAGTATTGGTTTCTATAATTTTTGTTTGAAGTCATATTTCAACTATGTTATTGGTATCAGGTCACTTCCCTTTATATATCAGCTTGTATGATCTATAAAGGTTAATTTCTTGGAAAGAAATGGGGCTCTCCAGCTTTATTTGTACACGGGATATCCGTTCACTAAATTATTAGTAGCATTATGTTATGATCAGTTTAAAATTGAAACATTTCAAATTTCAATGAAAGTATACAATTTTAACTTATTTTTTATTTCAATTCTCAGTAAATGATTTTCCATAAAAAATTTCTTGAAAACTACAAAGGAATGAATATTATTGATTTCACTGTACAAGGAAGGATACCAGAATGATTTATGTATATATGATTATGGGTTACCTATCATCCTTGAAGTTTTTGCATAAGGTTTAATACCTTCCCAAATTTTTGGTTTTTCACTTCTTGAGTATCCGATTCTTGGTCGTTTCAAAAAGATAACACACTTCCTTATTAAATTTTTGTTGGTTTTCATATCGAACATTATCGTCACTTGCGAGTTTCTCCTCATTTTTGCTCATCCATTCAGTAACTGGTCTAACAAATCTTCCAAACTAGTATATAACACCTATTTTGACAGGAGACTTTGCACCATTCCCTGCATAAATGGAGGTTAAAAGGCATTTGGATCCCCTTCTACCATTTCCCTAATTACAGTCATATCTGGTCCTTGGCCCAACTCATCAATTGCTTGATTAAATGTAGTTGCAAAATCAGCTGACGTTTCAGAGATATCTGGGGTTAGAAATGCCTGAGCAGCAGCTGTCCTTTGCTCAAATTCCTGTTTAATTTGTTCTTCAGATATACCAGAGTCATCTTCATCACAAGTAACTTCAAGGAATTTCTGGAAACTTTCATCAAATTGAAGAGCAGCTTCTTTTATATATGCTTCTGCATTCCATTCTTCAGTTTAGGTGTGCAATTCTCCAAATTCTTCTGTGGGTTTATCTTGTTTTTTGTTATTTTTCTTTATTTTTCATTTTCTTCTATTTTTCTCTAGACATCATTCACCTCAAAATCCATTACTGCACTGTACAGAAGTTATGATAATTCTTCATCTTCCTGAACATTTTGTTGATTTTCTTCTTCAGACATTTTCTTTTCTTTTCTGAGTGATCCTACTTTAATAATATTTCTGAAAATAAATATGAACTAAGTATGAACTAGTCAATAAAAGGTCTTTGTCGTTCTAGAGAACGCGAGATACACAAGCTGAAGATTTGTATGCTCTATTTCTACTTTGTTAAACGAAAATTGAGCAGACAAATATTCCTCATGGTATACAATAAAATATTCAATTGTATCAGGTGAAACCTTTAGCGATTCATTCTTTTTTTTCGGCTTCATATCCTTATTTTCTTTGCAACAGAAGACAATTCGTAATTAATGCTCATTTTCTACAATCAATTACAATGAAATCCATTGACAAATGAATACCACTTATCTCTTTTATTGAGCTTCCTGCAAATTTTTCATATTTTCAGTGCAGGAGCGTGGACCTCAGCATTTCTCACTGTAAGTTTGGAGGAGTTGAGATGCCTTGCTCAGAAATTCTGCAGCCAATTCTGACGGACGAAGGACTTTGTTATTCCTTCAATATGTTCGACGTTAGAGACATCTATAGTGACGTGAAGTGAGTAAGAGTCTCTTCATCATTTTAACCCAATATTTGAAGAGCTTAAAGTAAAAATAGTATAAGTAACATCCACATTATTTTTTTATATTTGAGATTGAAGTTGAGTACCTGTAAGAGAAATAAAAAAATTTAGTATGATGTAGCTTAATACTTTTATCGATGATAACTTTATTCAATGTGAGATAAGACTTCGGGCAAAAGTTATTTTCAGCAGAAAATATTCACTTTTCTGCTTTTCAACCTTGACAGTGACAGAATTTGATAAAGTAGAATGATTTCCTAACCTGCAAGCTCAGAATCATCGTAAATTACATCTCATCTGAAATTTTTGAGTCGCGACGCAGACATAGATATTCTGGAAGGCTTGTTTTCTTCCTTCTTAAGCTTTATAGTATCTGAGCTTTCAGCTACATGTTTAAGTTTCTTCCTGAACTAAGTATCTAAATTTTCCAATTTCTTCACTGAGATCTTCAACAATTTCATATTCAACATTTCCTGAGTGGTTAGCTGGTGGACCGTTCTACTTGAGAAGGTTGAAAGTCTGAAATATTGAAAACGGAAAGTCATCATCTATCGTGAGTTTAAATTAGAAGTAATATATCTCTAATATACTTCTTCATTTGAAATGTCAGCTATTCCTGAAGTCAAATCATCAGTTCAGATTGAGTTAAGTAGAGTAATATTGAGTTGTGGGTAGGCAAAAAGTTTAATTATGTTTATTCAGTTGGAATAATGTCATTTTCCATCAAGATATGATCTAATACCAAACAATTCGAATCCTATTTCGCACAATTAGAGTTATGAATTTTCACGTGATGATTCTGCGTTTTTTAGAAGTTTGTTCTTCAAAACCAAAGGCAAAGATATATTTTCATGTCAACGAAGTTGCATTTGTTTATAACCGATGTGATAACTTTATAATTTACGACTATAAGTGTAATAACCTTGTCTTCAGTTCGGGTATCCACATTGAGCTGGACTTGAACTTATCTAATGGAAATGAGCCTCTCAGTAGTGAAAGAAGTGTTAAAAATTTTGTAATGATCTTCGATTTCCGTCTTCGTTTGGAGCATTTGGGTTTGTTGATAAGAAAATTATATTTGGTTCTTAGACAACTTTACAGGTCCCGACACTACTTATGCTTGACTCTGAGGAAATTCTTCGTCAAAGCTTTGTTTCGTCAATTTCGAATTATGGTTTGATACTCTACTACCCTTGTCTCTACTCACTTACTAGGCATGGGCTCAAAAGATTGATAATTCTTGTTGTTGGTTCATGTATGGACTACGTAAATATACAAGAGTCTTATATCAGGGAACTTGCTTCGTTGAAGTTGGAAAATCTGTTCCGATATCATTTTAGGTCGGCCGTTTTGCGTGTTCTGTCATCTTTTTCTCTTCCGTATCTCAGAAATGAGTTGGTTTATAGAGGCGCAATGCACATCCGCGATTTAAGACTTCCCTACACTCTTGCTTTGACGAGTTTCTACTAGTCAGGCTTCCGTAAATGTTTCTCGTTTAATGCTGAACAAGTCTACAACTGCATTCCATTGGACGTTAAAACGGGTAGCTTGGCTAGGTTTAAGCGGATGTATAAGGCATTTCTCCTCGATAATCAGAATTGATTCTGATTTAGAACGCTGTACCCTGCGTTATCTGTTCTAATCATCATTTCTTGATTGGAATTGACTTACTTTGTTATTCTATTTTTATTTATTCAATTATTCTTTTATAATGTTCTGTTTTCTTCCTTTTGAATATGTTGTTTCTGTGATTAATTCTCGCTTCCTTTTGCTATCAATTTATTGTAAGTTTTATGTTTTATTTTCATATCGAGGTTAAGTGGAGTAGCTTTCAGCTAGACTTCGCCTTTTTTTCCCTATTTGGTAATAAAGGCAAATTATTATTATTATTATTATTTTCATTTTTCACTGAATGAATTATTATATTCTTTATGGCTGAACACATTGAACATTCATTTTCAGCCAAATGAAGTATTATAAAGAGAGTCATCGCAAACCTGACTATGATATAGACGACGGATATCCAGATGACACTACGAGAAATTTCTACCCCAGAAGAGTACTTTCCAGTGGAGCAGGAAGTGCTCTTGTTGTTGTTTTACTCACAAAAAAATCCGATGTGTATTACTCTTGCAGAGACTTCACATTACAAGGAATGAGGGTGAGAGTTTTAAAATATTAGATTTGTTACCAGGCTAGAAGTATCAGATCAGACTCTATACGTCGCAAAGCTAGAGATGTCATCCTGTCATCATTGAGATTCATCACATAACGTCCGCAATTATAAAGACTCTAGTTTTATTGCAGGTAGCTCTCCATATGCCAGCTAGGATACCAAGGCCAAATCAAGTGTTCTTTCCTGTTGGTTTGAACGAATTGGTGGTTGCTCCTGTTACTCCATCATACATGGGTACAACTAAGAAAATAAAAGAATATGAAGCCAATAAGAGAAACTGCTACTTCGGCACTGAGCGGAAATTGAAGTATTTTAGGGTATATACTCAATCGAACTGCAACCTGGAATGCTGGACAAATTATACAATACAAGAATGCGGTTGTACTCATTTCTATATGCCGAGTAAGTATTTGTTTCCTCCAGAAATATAATTCATATATCTTCACAATAGGTTTTACTACACCCTTTACAGCTCTATTATGTAACTGGATGCCACTTTCGTCAGCAAATGTCAGAATTCTTCTAAAATTCCATATGGAATTATTCTCTGCTGAACGTATTTGATTCATTGATCAATTTTTGATTGAAATTTTCGAATTATTCATTTACAGGAGATGCCAACACCAGTATATGTCCTCTAGACCATCGACAATGCCTTCAAACGGCATCTGGTGAGTAGTAGTATGATTTATGAATTCAACTTTATTATGGTACAGGAAATTGTAAATGATGTAGAATTGCATCTACTTGTGCATTCATCCTTCAGAAGAAGACACATATAAGTAATGTCTCATATGATATCTTCATCTTCCAAATCTACCAAAATATAAAACAGAATGGAGGGCATTGAAATTTTTGACGTGTGACAATTTGAATTTTTTGCCTGTATCTCAGCAAGAGAAAGTAATATTTCAACACAACTGATCTGCAGGTAGAATCTTAGAAACTTGATCACCAGATCAAGATTAATAATAACATACTAATGTACACTCAACGATAAGTCAGTGTTTATGTCATAGAATTAAATGCCACGTGATGAGTTTAGGCGATTTTGAAACAACTGCCTAGATGTGAACCTTGAGGTTCATACACACTTTCCGAATTCTTACCAATACTTACCAATGATTACTCTTGTTCACAACTGTTGTGAACAAGAGTAATCATGCCTTATATGATTGTATGCAGAGATGCAGAAAAGAGATTATTTTCGTTACATGAAACCGTAACCATTTCATGAAACCGCTTGAAGAAAAAGTTTCTCCTCAAACATCTCCTTCGAGTGAATCCTCTAATAATATTCGATCAATATGAGTATTTTTATATGACCCGTGTGACCAAAGTTGATTATTTTTCAGAAACATTCGCAGTATCTAGTTTTCCAACGAAATATCACAAAGAGAAGAAATCTAAAGGAAAGCTCGATTCAGACTGTGACTGTCTTCCTATATGTTCTGATTTGAACTACAATGCCGAAGTATCCAGAGGTAAATGGAATTGGAATGATCCTAATGGAGCTAACGTTGGAAACCTTAAGAAGTATTTCAAGGAGTAAGTATGACATTGTGAAAAAGTACCTTACACAACAAACTTTCGCGGTGTTCGATTCACTTTCTTTATAATGCAACTGATTACAGCCTTGAAACATTAATGCATCAATTGTTACCTTATTGCTACCACAAAATACCATATTATTTATATCTTATATAGATGATATGGTATATGTGCAATATGTCTAGTGAATAACAATAAATTATTGTTTTCAGTTATCACGCATCAGCGGTGAAAGTGTTTTTCAAGAGCTCCTATTTCCTTCCAACTGAGAAGAGTGAGCTGTATGGCGTTGTTGACTTTCTTTCCAACACTGGTGGTATTTTAGGACTTTTCACTGGATTTTCTTTATTTTCCCTAGCCGAAATTGTATACTTTCTAAGCGTTAGACTCATAGAAAACTATAGACAGTGGGGATATTGGGCTGGCCGAGTGGAACATTAAGTTTTCAAGAGTTTCACATAATATTCATCACATATGTATCTTCTTTCAGAACGTGAATAAACTACCTCAAAATTCTTGTCATTTCGAAGAAGTCCAATAAATACACATTGATAATATGAATTGTTCAAAAAGTGATTCCAAACGTTTGACTTAATCGGGTCAGAATTATTCAATTTATTGTAATGGGTGATTTTTTAAAAGTAGTTTCTTTTCAAATCGAAAAAAACACTAAGTTTGCATCATATATTCAAAATTTTAAGTTGATAACGTGGCCTTATAACTCCATGAAAATGTATCAAATGATTCATTCGGAAGGTCCAATTTTGCGTCAATTTTTCAAGCATTTCGCTGTGTTATCCCGCGATCTACGAGTGTTATGTTATTCTGCGAGGCTTCAATCGTGTTCTACTGAAGTACACTTACGACTTTACATAAGCCCACAAGAAATAATCCAGAGGGGTCAAATCGCATGATTGTGGCGGCAAATTCACAGGGTCATTTCGAGAGATAAGCTGCTCACTAAATTCATCCTTCAACATGCTCATTGTTTCACGAGCTATTTGGTATGTGGCATCGTCTTGATGAAACCACATATCAACCAAATTCAACTCGGCCAACTGGGGCAAAAAAAAGTTGTGTATCATTGCTCGATATCGTTCGCCGTTGACGGTAACGTTTCTTCCAGGTCGTCTACGAACAAAAATGATCCGATGATGCCCCAAAACCAGACAAAACTGTCGTTTTTCCGGGATGCATCGGTAATTCTTGTATGACATGTGGCTGTCCATCACTCGAGATGCGGCTGTCTTGTTTATTTACATATCCGTTAAGCCAGAAATGCGCCTAATCGCTGAACACAATTTTTCGAAAAAACAGCGGATTTTCATTGAGCTGTTCTAAGGCCCATTCTTCAAAAATTAGACGGTGTGGTAAATCATTCGTCTTCAGTTCTTGCAGAAGTTGAATTTTATGGGATTTCAAACCCAAGTCAACACTCAAAATTTTTCATACGGTTGAGTAACACATGACGAATTGCTGAGAACGGCGACGAATTGGCGTTTCACGTTCCTCATTAACACTGTGCGCTATGGCTACAATATTCTCTTCATTACGCACTGTACGAGTGCGAGACATTGGTTCAATGTCCAAAAAAGTAAACTTGGTGTGAAGTTTGGTGATAACAGCACGAATTGTTGATTCTCCAGATCGATTATGACGACCATAATATGGTTGTAACAAACGATACATATTTTTTACAGAGCACGAATTTTGATAGTAAATTTCAAAAATTTGCTATCATTGCTCGTTTGCAAGTCTTTCCATGATGTCAACTTCTACTTCTACAGACCCGAATCCAGAAATTGTTATTTTTATGGAGAAAAGCATTTGAAATTCTATAAAATATACACGAATAACAGTCGTGACATCGAATGCCTCTCAAATTATATTCAAATCAAATGCAAGTGCGTAGCCTTCTGGATGCCAAGTGAGGAAAACATCGACTTTATTTATAAAGTGTTGGAACTTTAAATATTAAATATATCGTATAATGAATAACACTTGGCTACGGTTTGGTACACACAACTTATGTGTCGTTCGAACTATTCACTCATTATGAAGAGTTTGATTCAATTGGCATGTTTAATAAAGCCAAGTGTCCTCAAGCATTCGTTAAATTTTTATACTATAAATGAATGTTATTTGAAGTATTGGAATGTATTTCAGGACAACAATCAACTCCTATTTGTGGTCCAGCTAATCTCTTGTGTGTGAATTGGGCTAGAGGTAATATTCTATGTTCGGTTGATCTTCAGTTCATATTTGATTTCGAGTCACAATATAAAATTTAAATTTTTGTTTCTCTATAGAAACAAAGGCTTTCTAAAATGAATAATTTTCCATGAAACGTGACTGGCCTATCTGCTTTATTTTACAAACTTCTTTCGAATATTCACATGATTGCATTCTTCATTGTCATACTGTGAATTTTGCTTGAACTGCATATAAAATTATCTGATTCACATATGATACACATAATTATCATCAAAACAATTCATATGAGGTAGAAATACTGAATTCTAACAGTACTTGTGGTACTTTTAATAAACAGTGTATTCGTGTTTGATTACACTGGGGAACAGCAATTTTACTGTCTTAGATCTGTGACTTCTTTTGAACTGAATGTTGGTCTGTGAATTCGGAAATGTTATCAATTTTTCTTTATCACATCAAGTTTTTAACTACAGAATTCCATCTCTTTGCCGTAAAAGTGATATAAAATGGGCATACAGAGAAAAATAAGGTGAGTACTAACTAAACATATTTTATTCATATTATCATAAAAAAGATATTAAGGTAACCATATTCCCTTATAACTAATATGTTCAATTTGGGGAGATTCTTGCTTGATGCTCCAACAGCAGTCTTCCATTATACTGACATTCGATCTACTTGAATAAATTCCTCCATGACCTTCAAATCTTGGTGGAATCGATCACCCAGTTCATCACTGACAGCGCCAACATTATCTGGAATTTGTTTCTGGAAAGTTAGCAAGATGACTATGTAATAAATGTAATTTGATACTATGTTACAGCCAAGTTTTTTGAAGCATTCCAAGAGTTGGTGAACAATCTCGACGTAATTCTGGGCTTGTGTATTTCTAAGAAAGTCCTTGACGGTACTTTTGAATGCCAACCAAGCATTGTTTTCAAATTCGGTCATTGTTTCACCTAAACGTTCATCATTAATAAGTTAACGAATCTGTGGCCCGTCACACCTGGCTTTATCTTCCCATATGACAAGCTCAGAAATGCCGAAGTGATATACTTAAAACAGTCCCCTTCAGTTGATAAAGCTATAACAAATTGCTTCATGACACCTAGTTTTATAATTTTTAATTTTTTTAAGGAATTTTTTAAATTATTATTTTTTGGGATTAAAACCTACATAAAAAAACCCTAAATTTTAACTCTTCTATCACCAACTCCTATTTTTTATGTGAAGGGACAATTACACAATGCAAACTATTACACCTCAGCTATGGATGAATCAACCGATGTCACCGATACGGCGCAGTTAATAATTTTCGTACGCTACCTGGATACAAAGAGAGAAACTTTTGTTCGGGAGATATTAGCTCTCTTGCCATTATTAGAAAGAACCCGAGGAGAAGACATGATCAAAGTAGTGATGGATTATTTTGATGAAGACGAGTTAAACCTGAAAAAGCTTTTATCGATAATTACTGACGGTGCGCCAGCAACGCTTGGAAGTAGAAGAGGACTAGTTCACCTCTTGAGTAGCAATGCAACGAAAATTTGAAACTCCTTCCACTTTTTATGCACCAAACAGTGAAATCAATCATAATTTGCAGCTATGCAAAAAGTAATGAAAATAGTTAATTTTCTTCCTGCAAAATTATTACTACAACATCGTGAATTAAAATCATTTCTTGAAGAAGTTAATGCACAATATGACGACTTACTGTTGCAAAACAATGTGAGATGGTTAAGGCTGCGTATTAGAAAGGTTCCTCAGTCTTTTAGAGCACTTGAAGCACTATATTTCCAATAGTGATCAAACTTCGGCAAACGCCTCCTTAAGTTTTCTAAACTAAAAAGGAAATGTAGCTGTCATTGCCTTTTCGACGGATATTTTTAAACATATCTTTGACCTGAACCTTAAGTTTCAAGGCAAGGGAAAGATTATATGTGAGCTCATGTCAGAAGTGAGAAGTTTTTCGCGGAAACTAGACCTCTTTATTAATGATCTTGGTAATGAATGTTTTCACTTCCCCAATTTAAATGAAATAATCAGCAGTGACAATGAGATTGACGTCTGCCAATACAAGACTTTCATTCGAAATCTCAAATCAGAATTTCAAACAAGGTTCGCCAATTTTAAGAAAATTCAAAATGTTGTAGAAATCCTCAGCAGTATTTACTCTCTGCATCCCGATGCTGAATGGAGCAGCGAAGCTGCAAATGTTTTTGGGAGTGATAAAGCTATTCTGCAGATTGATATGATGCATTTCCAAGAAAACTCAGTTTTAAAATACAGAAGTTTCCAGTGAAGAGTTCTGTACAAAATTTGTATGTGGTACTAAACATCCAGAACTACAAAAATCAGCTTTGGAGACTCTTACTTTGTTCGGGCCAGCAGATATGTATATCCGAAGTTGCATTTTCGAAGATGTACTTCGTTAAAAATAAATTTCGATCTCGACTTACTGATGAACATCTCCAGGATTTAATGTCAATAGCTTGCACCAATTTCACTCCAAATTTCAGACAGCTAATCAGCAACAAAAAATGTCACTCTTCTCATTGAAATGTAACTAAATACCTTTGTAATTTTAGTAAATACCTTTGTTTAATAAATATTTTCTTTATGAAATGTGTGGTCCGCGAAGGTCATTTCATTTCCTAGATTGGGCCCCAGGCCCAGAGCGAAACCAATTGGTGACCCCTGCTGTAGGAAATAGACACTTTACCGAATATATATGATTAATAGCAAATTATAGTTTAACTAATTGGCATGTGTTGAAAAAATCAGTTGGTTGTCAAATGGATTGAGACGTGAGTGTATTTTTTGAAAATGTGTAATGTTGTTTGTCGCGCAAGTTACAAAATTTTAACTACAGAAGTATTTATCATATTCTTGAGAAAATCAAAGATTATTATCATTGTTTAAAACGAGAAGAAAGAAGTAAATGAAGGACTGCAGCTGAATTGTCCAGAAAAGTTGGGTGACATATGTAACTGTGTACTCTATTACAGAACTTCTCAAAGTGTGCGTTGGTTTTCGCAGATCATTTAGCGTAATTGGCAATATCAAGGTATTGATTTCAACTTAAAGGGGTTACTGTGCAGGGAAATATATAATAGAATTAAAGACAGTCAAAAAGAAGGTTGATAATATTTCAAGAGCTGTTTTCGCCTCGACTCATTTATAATAATAATAATAAAATTTATTGAGAAACATTTCTTACATTGTAAAATTACATTCATTCAATTGATACAATGACTACAACTAAGAAGAATGCTCACAAAACGACTGAGTTCAGTTTTGAGTCTGATCTACCATTCAGCCCTTCAAAAATAATATTGGTTCAAACAAAAATATTGGTTCAGTTTCTATTTACAATAATATACAACTATTTTTGAGAAGAAAATGAAAAATAATTAAATTACCTCAGAAATATTAAACATTTGAAACAAATTCACATGGTGAGGGACATTCGTGGTAAAAAAATAAACAAACATATGATATAGAAAATTGATTCATAAATTATTGCCCACATTCTAATCGTCGTTTATTGATATTTCATCATTATGCGATAGTCTTGTCGATGTTCGATAGTCTAACCAATATTCTTGTTGAAAAATGTATGTAACTAATGTTTTGCAATTATTCTATATTTTTTGCATTCTGCTACCAAATGTGCAGCTGTTTTATATCGAGCATATTTACTATATTGCTCCGTTTTTGAGAAAAACACAAAATCACCTCAATCATAGTAGAAATTTCTTGAACGCTTACGATCAAGTTATGTTTTGATTAAAAAACGGAGCAAGATAAGAAAAATTCTAGATTTGAAGAGTTACACTTTGATTCATCAGTGAAAAAACAACACGAAATAAGTGGCATACATATTTTTTTGTAAAAAGATTGCATGGTCACCTGACTTTTGGAACCCTACTGGACGTAAACCATTCAGTCTCATTAGGGCTTGATCACCCTTCACTATCCAATACAAAGCTGCCAAATTCCAAAAAGAAAGAGCTAGAGGATTCAATAAAAAGTGACGATTTCTGTCGAGTTTGACATCCTGTAACCTGAAAATGCAGTATTGACGGACCATTGTTAATTTGAAATCATCTATTCAAGTATTCTTTGTATTCAAAGAAATACCCATCTTCAATTTTCCGTATTGACAAGACCCACTGTATTCTGCCACTTTCCGAGAGCTTCAAGGTTTTTCCTCATACAAGAACTCGAGGTTCAAATTTCAACGTGACAAAATTTCTTGAGTGCAATGATCACCGTGATGTCAATTCAAAGCATATTCGTACCCTACCGAATCAGTAAACATCAAAATTACTATCAAACAATCCTTTTCATTGCAATCATCAAAAGTTATAACATCAAGCAAACGCTGATGTGGATAATTATAATCATACACTTGTGAGATAAAAATCAACAAGTGAAATGTCGTCAAAAAACGGCGAATTAGAGTTATTTTAGATGATTTACAATAATGAAAATAGACTCTAAGTCATTCAGAGAGAACATTTGAAGTACAAAGGATGTTTCGACGTCAAAATACCCCATTATATATATTAGTTAGAAGAACAGTTTGAGGGCCTATCATCAAGAAGCATTCCAAAGAATTGAACCACAATGTTCAGAAGTTATGCTCACATTAGTAATCAATCAAAAAATAATAATGAACGTCTCAGTTTCTTCATTTGGGGCACCAAATGTATTCTCTTGTTCCCAGAATTTATAAATATCATTTCATTTTTTTTGGTAACCATTGATCGATTAGGCATATTCGTGATGAAAATCTGAGAACAGAATATAAATAAAACTGAGTAGTTTTTTGATTTTTGCTATAATTCAGTTAAACTTAACAATATTGTTTCGCCAACACAGTGGTTCCATCAGATGTAGACGATGAACTAAACTAATACATTGTGGACTGCCAGCATTTATCCTGAAGTGTGCGGAGATGACCATAGAACACTTTTCTTGTGAAGTAGGGGAATGACCATAGAACCATTTTTTTTAAGTGTGCGGAATGACCATAGAATACTTTCCTTCGATTGCCTTTTACTGGAATAAATTTAATAGAGGAGTAATTCGTTGAAAGTTGATCATTCAATGAACAATTCGATTTCCTCCTCTTACTAATCTCTATGGAGAATTAATTAGATCAGAATTTTCGTTCTGTATGCAATATTTTGGAGTGGTTTTGAAGACATGGTTATCTTCTATAAGGTGTGTTGCATACGTCGAATTGGTTTTTTCTCTTTCGAACACCTTTTGTGTTCAGGTATTCTAAGTCTCAAATTCCTGCCAGTTTGACCAACATATACCTTAGGACAAGTACCGCTAGTCAATTCATAGGATACCCGATTCACCCTCAGGCGAAATTTTATCTTTCACATTTATAATGTGCCTACCCAAGGTATTGACCTTATTTGGCCATATACAATATTTTCCTTAAAATGTTATCAAACAATTAAGATATCCATTGGTTTGTGCGATCTGCTTGATAACATTCAATTCCTTAGTGTAGTTATCTGCTGATAAAGGCATATTTATCAATCTGTTTTGTGTATCATACTGTTGTAAGTTGCTGATTTGTTTTGGAACGGATGTTGGGACGAACTATGTATTCTCTGATCAGAATATGACGGTTTGCGGAAAATTGAGAAAGGTTTATTGTTACTACTTTGTTTTTGTTAGGCCCAAGAAGTTTATAGAGCTCTACAAACAAGCTCTATAAATCGAAGAAAAGTATTCTACTGTCATTCCACACTTCAAAAGTTGAAATGGTTCTATGGTTATTCCCCTTCTTCAAAAGAAAAGTGTTGTAAAAAAGCCGCTCTATTGGCTAAACAATATCGTTATGTTCAACCTTTCTGAATGTTAATCCTAATATAAACCTATCTTCATTAATGATTACATACTCACCTTACTGTGTCTATATATTTATGGATGTTTGTTATATTTTGAAGAAAATGAAGATAGGTTTATTAAATTGAGTAGTAATCATGAGTATTCAACAAGGAACAATGATGTGTTACTTATTCTTGTACATAAAACAGCTAAATTTGAGCACTCTCTCTGTTATCAGAGTATTAGAATCTTCAACCATTTACCATTGAATTTGAAAGTACTGAAAGCTCATTTGTTTAAGAGAATAGTTCAATCTCTGCTCTTAACAAAGGCATATTATAGTGTGGTAGAGTACTACGATGATTCGAATGTCAGCAATAATGAATTGCCTATAGTGAAATAATAAAATCAATAATAATACATATAATAAAAATAATAATAAAAGAGTGATTTACCGTGTGAAATTGTCTCAGATAATTAATGTTTCTGAGGTAATTTTTTTCTCAGAAACATTTTCAATTATTTCGAATTCTTCCAAACATTGAACAATATTCAATGGTATTTCTGTTTAATGTTCATTGTAATGTATTTTTGTATAAGAGTTATCATATTGAATTCAGTAGTTCGAATAAGTACTCCAAAGATTTGAATACATTTTGTAAGTATTTGTATTTTATTAAAAATCATAGCTGTAACATTTTTAGAAGTCATTTCATACTGAACAAAAATCATGAAAATGATACAATTTCAATTCCTACCTACCAGATGTGATAGTCAGTTATTTCAGTAGTAGTGGAATGTAGCATGAGAGTATGTTAAATTCATTCAATGCATTTATCTAAACTACATTATGAGAGCTAAAAATTAGTTGTAATGGTATTTAAAATCGAAAAATAATCAAAAACGTTACTGAAATACGGTGTTATATTTCAAATTCAGTATGGACAATCTTGATCGAAAGGCAGTAATCACAGTTAACAAAATGAAAAAATCCTGTTTTCATGTCTTCACCTTTTTCAATCTTCAAGTGACCGATCTTCAGCCATGATGTCAATACAATGTCATATCTGCGAGTTCCTGTTTTGCCTGTACTCCAAGTTCTCATTATTTTCTTTGAATTGAAAGAATAAAAAAAACATATCGTTCTGGATATGTCATTATATGATCGACTTTATTGACTATATAAAGTTAATAGTGTTGGCGTTTACTTGATGTAAATCCATTATGTGACTTTTGTATATAACTTAATACTGAATATAACTTAAATTCAAACACTTGAACTAATGATTTACACTATATTGACTACATAGCATGACGCGTTTCGTCGTTACAAACGACTTCTTCAGATGCTTACAGAATAATGTTTACAGAATTATTATTCTGTAAGCATCTGAAGAAGTCGTTTGTAACGACGAAACGCGTCATGCTATGTAGTCAATAAAGTGTAAATCATAAGTTCAAGTGTTTGAATTTAAGTTATATTCAATTGACTATATATGCTGACTATTTCGTTGTTCATTGAATCAACGTACTGAATCTTCTTTTGTTTACCTTTCTACTCATCTTCTTTTCTCTCCAGTGGAACATGTGTGAATGTCCAGGTTGTACCTCTTTTAAGGTGTTCAAAGAAAATGTAGTATACAAGCATTCATATCTCTTGTCTCATCTTCTTGAAAGTTGTTCAGTTGAAGGAGAGGCAAAACATGCCTCTCCTTGCGGCCTGATTTGGTCGCTTAAGCCTCAGCTTTTGTTGGAGCACTCAACAGACATCTTAGTTCACTAACTTGTTCTCGTTGATCATGTTATATATTCGAGATTTCCTTGAAATAGTCTCAGGCATAAATACCCAATTTATGTGGTCGCAGAGCTCCGAAGAAGTGGACCTAGTATGTGATAATTTGATCGAGTCACGAACAATAGATGTGAAGAACATCACTTCGAATTGGGCGTGGAATTTTCATAGAAAATCGACAGTCGAATTCAAACCCTTGAAACAATAACATCTCCCTTGAGTAGAAAGAGGGTCCACCATGAGTACGTGCAGCTCACTATCACATTGCTTGGGTTAAACCCAATTAGGTGGCACCTCCTGTAAACTCAAGAGACCCATCAGTGTAGAAAGTTTGCTATAGCTAAACTTAGTACACTTCCTTATACGTTGGTATTATGGTATCGCAAACCTAATAGAAAATTGAACACATATACCTCGTTGCCCTTAAAATTTCGCTTTTGTTTACAATTATATATTTTACATGATCATTGTTTGGTCATTGAGTTTACTTAGGCTGAAACTTAATTGAAAACACTTGTCGAAAATTTACCACATTTCCAACCATGAACATATTACACGAGGAGGTCCTCGTATAAAGCTTCAGGTTCAATTTGTTTTCATTTTTAGTATGGTGATAATTGAACTTCAATGCAACTTAATTTTTCAGATTCGTTTCATTGGTATTTACAGCATTTCTCGAAACACAAGAAATCATGGAAAATCGGAGTGTTGACAGAGAAAAGCAAGAACGAAAGTATCATTCGACCGAAAGAAAACTTAAAATTAAATTCTTTCAAAAAATGAAAAGTCATTTCAAATCGTATTGCAACCATACAAGCATTCACGGATTTCAATACTTTGGACAAAACCGGACCATCATAGAAAAGTACGTATTCAAGCTTCTCTTGAATGAATTGAATTTAAATTTTGAGCATGTCATTCATAACACTGGGGAACAATCTGTTACATTATATCAGTTGACTTTAATTTTTAGGCTGTTTTAGAGTTAAATTGACATGCTGATTCCAAAACTTTAATCAGTTTTTTTCTATCATGTCAAGTTGTTTTTTCTACAGTTGTTGCGCATACTATTGCGCTTGGCGGAACTGTACGCAAATTACAGAATGCCCTACGGCACTCCTGACGGTGGAACTTTTTCCAGTAACGACTGGAGGGGTTAATGACGCGGCGCAGTAGGTTTAGAATTATATTGTCTAGACTAATTTGGTCAGTTACGCATCAGACACTGTAGTAAGCAGGTGTACTCGTCTCTCTGACTTGTTGCAATATAACTTATACCAATGGATCATCTGTGTTGACCTTAAAATGGCTTGTTTCCTTCTTGTCGCTCAACGCAGATATACCAAGTATCACTGTTTTCTATGTATGTGGAACAGCATAGCTCGTGAGAAGCTTTAAGTGTAGTCAAAGTGGCCTACAAATTCTGACATGAAACCTGGTGATCCAAACATTCCAAATCACTTGTCGACAGAAAGAACATCATAATTCTGACTTTGCATATAAAACTAGGTCCCATGAAGCAATTTTTCATATCTTTGTCAACTAAAGGGGACTGTTTTAGGTATATCATTTCGTCATTTTCTAGATTGTCTTATGATAAATGCCAGTGTTTTCGATGGGCCACTGAATCGATCACTTATTAAAGATGAACGTTTCATTAAAACTAAGTTGAAGTTGAAAAGCATTTGGCATTAAAACGTATTGTCAGGGACTCCTGGAAACACACGAGCCCAGAATTACGTCGAAATTGTTCAAAAACTCTTAGAGAACTTCAAAAAGCTTGGGTGTAACATGAGTATTAAACTGCATTTCTTACATAGCCAGCTTGCTAACTTTCCAGAAGATCTTGGCGCTGTTAGTGATGAACAGGGTGAACATGTACAACATTTCTGTTCCCTAGTGTTATCAATTGTTTTTCAGGTATCATGATTCTTTTATCCGTTATCGTATGGCTGACGTGGAATGCTTTTTTGTTCCGCTTCAGAAGCGAAGGCTTCTCACCAGGGAAGCACAGAAAAGTGTGATATATCACACAGTTACGCGTAGTCGTCTTTACATTTGATTTGTAGTTCTTGTTTACGCCCTTAATCAAAATATCAATTTATTTGATCTGTTGCAAAGATAGAATTCACTAACGATCAAAATGTTGTAGCCAATTTCCTTTTTGTAGTTCCGCCTAATTTCAGGATGAAGGAATTGTTTCGGAAATTTCTAATTTTTAGCACAGAGCTCCTAAAACTGTGAGGAGCAATTCTTTCTAGGGCAACGCATAATTGTTTAACAGGCGCACGAAGATTCTTTAGTAAAGTAGAGGATAGCTTCACTAAACAAACTAAAAACATTTCTGCTATTTGTACTGAGAAGAATGAAAATACAATAGGTATATTACTTTTCTTGTGTATTCTAAATCTCAGTTTTGGATAAAGGTTATATATCTATTTCGATCTTCTTCTCGTCAGTCTTCACAAAGCTTCGATCGAACAGTAGTACATAATTTTGAGGCAGTTGAGGTTGAAGAGTTCCAGTCAGCCAAAGTTTCAGAACAACCATACAACCAGGGGGTGCATTGATATTGTAGAATACTGCCAGATAAATGATCATATAACTTTCTGTAGGAATCTGTTGAATGTGTGCTAAAATGAGAATCACCCTATCGAACTCGAGAACAATTATTCGATAACTGTTTTGATTGAGTAATTCTAGAAAAAAATTTAAATATGTAATATATAGCTGAAATATTTTTAATATGTTATAGATGTTGGTGGACAATTGTTTTCATGGCAATCGTGAGTGGTTGCGGTTTCAGTATTTATCTCATTTATAGCAAATGGCGACAAAGTCCAGTCATAGTTTCTCTAACCACGGAAGATACTCCAATCTACGAAGTTCCCTTTCCAGCTGTGACTATTTGTCCCACAATCAAGTATTCCAACGATTGCATGAATTTTGATGCACTTTTCGAAAACTACAATCTTACTGTGGAGGGAAGGTGAGATTTTCAGAAAATTTCTACTAATTACGTCAAATCTTGTATAACTCCATATTAATTATTCTAAATCCCAAACAGATATTGAGAGAATGAGTTGATTTCTCTACTTCATCACTCAAAACTTTCAGAGTTTGCACTTTATCACACAGAACTTCATTAGAGAAATATTATTTTGGGCAAATTTGCAGGAAAAATATAATGATCAATTTAAAATATGGGTGAAATCTTTCAATATTTCAGATTTTGATGCAAACAATTTTCACATTATCTTGATATATGGTTTGTAGGGAGGAGATAGCAGAATATATTGCTCAGCTATGCCAATGGGGAAGCATCTTCAGAAATGTAGAGGATCTGAAGGCGACGTTTTCCAATGAAATATACAAAACGTTTTTGAAGGTGAATATTTAAATTTTTACTTGATGAGTTTGTTCGTACAAATTCCAACAATTCAGAATTCAATTGAATGAGAGGTAATAATAATAATAATACCTTTATTAGCAAAAGCTACTCAATACAAAAATATTCGTTACAACCACTATCTATTCACAACTTAAACTTCATTACCGAAAATATATTAAACTAATAGTTTCCTGAAAGTTTTATAATTTGTACAATATTTCAACTCTAGAGGTAATCCGTTGAATAACTTAAAACCTTGGCTAAACGTGGACTTATTCATTAAAGTTGTATGGAACGTATTCAAATAAAAATCGTCTCGATGCGCGTTTCATGATTAAGCACATCACAATTAAATTGTAGGTTTTCGTTCAAATACAGGGGCAGCATATCATTTTTAATTTTATGAATAAAATCTAAGGTTTTATAAATAAAACGTTGATTCACACTCATAAGTCTACAAACATCAAGCATTTTCTTAACAGAGGTTCGTCTATTGCACTTATGAACAATTCTCAGGCCACTATTTTGAATTTTTGGTAAGCGTTCAATTGAATTTTTCTGTAAGTTAAACAACAGTGAGGCGCAATATTCGATGTGAGGCAATACGATAGTTCTAAAAAGTAAGAGCCTACTATTCAAATTTAATTTGTTACTAAGTCTACCCAAACAACCAACTTTTTTCGACATTTTATTGGCGATATATTCACCATGGAATTTGAAGTTCAGACATTCATCTATCATTATACCTAAATATTTAATTTCATGAACACATTCCAAAGAGTTATTTTCAAGTTTAAGTTCTAAGTTTTCAATATTAGTGTTACTCAATTTATGTTTTGTTTTTACTAACATGTATTTTGAATTAGTAATATTCACTTCAAGATTATTGTCACAGAGCCAAATATATAGTCTGTTCAAATCGTGATTAACTTGACTGAACATTGTAACATATAATAAGAAATTCTTGTCTAAAAATCACTAACTGAACAATTCTTTATTCACTAGTATTCGCCATTATGAAGAATATAAAGGCGTAAAAGAAAATAATAAAACAATTGTTAAACTGATTTACACATATATTAAAAATAATACTGCATGACATACGTTTCGATGAGATTCACCTTTTTCAAATGCTACGTGCAGACTAATGACAATTTCTCGAATACATACAATATATAAACTTAAATACAGAGAAAACAGGTAGATAACAGGTGGAAGGGATGAATTCATACTGAACAACTATTTAGTAAACTAAGTAATTTTGAAAAGATTGAGAAGGGGGCTTGAGGTATGATCGATTTGGCTGTTCAAAAGGTTGCCAGAATATTTGTATTTATTAATTTGAAGTGATTTTAACAAATTAAGCTTCATTCCCTTGTTTGCGGTATTCAAAATAATTTTCATTAATCAAATGATTTGCATAATGAGAATCTGTCTTCCGATTATCAAAGCTACGTTTATGTTCCGAAATTCTTATTTGAAAACTTCTAAACGTTCTACCAATATAAAACTTATCACAGCTACCACAGTTAATTTCAAATATACTGGATTTTTGTTGACTTTAGATTCGTTAATTTTGATATGTTTTCCTAAGTTATTTTCAGTACGGTAAGCAATGTGGATGTTATACTTAAAAAGAAGAGATTTGAGTTTTTCACTGGACTTACCGATGTATGTAAGACAGTTGTAGTTGATATTGTTTTTGACTAAGGGATAAACCAAACCAATCGCCTTTTTGAAGTTTTTCTTTAATATCATATTATCTAATATTTCAGGATTATAATTATTATTCACGGCTATTTGCTTGATTAAATTTTTCTCGGTGTTGAAATTGGTTCTAAAAAGAGGAATATTCACTAATCGATGTATCAAACTATTGAAAGCTGCCATTTTGTGTTGAAATGGATGCATGGAAGTATTATGTATAATACTATCTGTATGTGATGGTTTATAGAAAATTGAGAAACTATGTTTGTTATCCAGTTTCATTATTTTTTTCCTTTACGAGTTTTCCTAGACGCGAATACTCGATAGATTTATTGATGATGCCCACTTCACACGATGACAAATGAAGTGAATATAAGGATAAGGCACTTTACTGGCTTATTGACGTTAATAATTCAGTCAAAATAATACGAAATCGGCTTCGCAAACATCTACAGTTATAGATTGAAAACAAATTGCTTGCTGTTCATTCTATTGTTGTGACCTCCTCCATCTTTTTGGCCTTGTTCTCCAGTGCCGTTGACATTATGATATTATGACAGAGGATCTATGTAGAGCGCTTGCTATTCAGCAATATTTGTCACTTCGGTTTTGCAGTCCATAGTGCTGATGAATTACCAGTTCTTGGGAAATAATTTCCCTACAAACGTAGACTAGTTCAGTCCATGCTAGCAGTCACAATTTTCTGAATGAGAATTCGTTCTCGGAGTATATACTTCTGATAACGTGTCTTGGTGTTTTATCGCGCTGTGGATTTTTAAGGGTTTAATATGTCGAATGTAGGTCTAGGAGTTGGTTGTGTAGGCTACTCTCTCGGCGAAAAACTGTGCAGTTTTGGGAGTGGCCTGCATAAAACCTCCCTTAAGTGCAAAAGTTTTATGAAATGTGAATATTTATGGCAGAAGTAGACTGAAGCCTCCGATTTGATCTGCAATAAAACTGCCAATGGAAATTATTCGTCGAATTGGTCCCGTGTAAACTGGGTACTGGAGCCGTGCTTACGCATGTTTAACTGTTAAATGAAATATTTCGTGGGATTTTGTAAGATTTTGTAACTAGTAATCAGAAAAACCTTTTCGTTTGTAATAGAACTGATGATATGTTTTCAGTGCTCGCCTTACCTAGTAAGTGAGGTGAACGAAGAACACGTAGTGAATTTCATGGACGAATTATTAAGCTTTCGTGAAGACTTTCGTCCTCTAATCACCGAAGACGGTCTTTGTTTCACATTCAATATGTTATCTACTGAGGAAGTATTCAGCGATGCAACGTAAGTACGAGTTTTATGAAACTTGACAATATCATCAAGGAATTCACTAAACTTAATATTTTGAAATAATTCCTCGAGTAATCGTTCAGTAATAATAGTCCACATTCTGATGTTGAGGCATCTTAGTGAACAGAGCATCTGTCATATCAACTCATAAATCTTTTGAATTTCACGTTCATCAGCTGAGACCTGTAGTTCAGAAACTATATGTTCTTGCAATTCTGCACATTACCTTTAATTGATGAAAATAATTATAAACTCTTAATTCAGAAGCACAAAAACTGGTTTTTGAACCAGTTATACTTATATTAGTTAGATTTGTTAGATCTTAGATGTTAGATCAATCATATACTTGAATGCTAAATAAGACTGATATCATCACAATTAGATATAACTTTCAGCATTTCCTCTATTACCACAAGCACTCTTCATTTTTGAGCTGAAACGTTCTCTCTTCATTTGTGAATTATGAACAACCAAGTAATATTTGAACATACGAAATTCATTTCAGCTATATACATCCTGAATATAGCTCTTCTGGGCCAAAGTCACAATGGATTCCCCAATCTGGCTACAGAAAGAAAACGGATGTGTACACTTATCCACGAAGAGCTCTATGGTCAGGGGCTGCAAATTCTCTAAAAGTAGTACTAGCTCATCGGAAATCAGATATTGATTACATGTGCACAGGAGCAGAACAAGGCTACAAGGTGTGTGAGCGTTAATTTTTTTGGCTTCTAATCCAAAATCCATTTATGTCAATGTATAATCCATGTACAAGTAGTCCGATTTCAATATTCATCTATATCAAACTTCAATGTCTCCTTTGAGAAGAACCGATAGTTCATGTTTCCTGATTTTTCTTTATCGCAAATCTGTCTAAATAAACATTCAGTAAAATTAAAAAAGTTCAAGCAAAAACATGATATAAAAAATTTGTGTGCGAGCAATATGAACACAAATATTGGTTGCGAAATTATTGCAGCTGTTTTATTCACTTTATTCTTCTGGGCTACTTGTAAAACCACTATTTGGGGGTTATATTGTAAAAAAAGTATTTCAGGAGTTGTGTGCGATCAATTATTCAACACGTGAAAAAAACTGAGCACCATATACGCACCAGACAGTACAATAACCCTTGAACTTATCATTCTATTGTAATTTAAAACATTGAAGAGTTTATCCTTATATCTTCACCAACATATTTATCAAGGGAAAAATGTCTGCTAGGTTATCTTTCATTCTCAGATAATTCAAAGTTCAGTCAGGTATATGAGCTGAATTTCCACTGAATACGTCCGAATTATATCAATTCCCTCTAAATTAATAACCTCTAAAATAATTCCAAATACTGAATTCTAGGTCAGTTGTAGAAAACAATGAAAATGTATTAATCGATACTATTTCAATAAGAATTAACCACAATTTCTTCTAAATTATCATCAAGAATAACAAACAAACGCAAAGTTTAACCAAGAACAGAAACCTTCAATTTATAATTTACATAATTTAGAAGTACAATGTTCACTTCCAAAGATTCCAAACAACTAAAATTTAAACACTATAATTAGCAACGTAACCTTACTGACTATGGAGAGTAGACAGAAAATATTTTATGTAATTCATCAATAAAACTAACACAGTATAACGTTGTCTCAATATTTCCATTGAATTGCCAGAATTGCAGAGCCAGATACATTATAGTTCTAAATTCTCAATCTCTGTTAGGTGATACTCCACTTACCAACTAAAATGCCGAGATCAATCTTGGATTACACAATGGCTCCTTTTGGTAAAGCCACCATGATATCTGTCTCGGCCCTTCGAATGGCAACGTCAAAGGTAGTAGAGAGCTATTCTCCTAGAAGCAGAAACTGCTATTTCGAAGGAGAGAAAAAACTTCAATTCTTCAAGATATATAGTTTCAAGAATTGTGCCTTCGAATGCCTCACTAATTTCACTTTGAGGGAATGTGGATGTGTTGGATTTTACATGCCAAGTGAGTTGAGCGTTAAACTGATTTCACATTACTTACCTGTTTCTATTGTAGGAAATGAATCAACTCCAATTTGTGGACTTTCGAAAGCAGAATGTTTACATTTTGCCAGAAGTAAGTTTTGATAGAGAAATAGATTCATATAATGAGTGTGGAGGCTATATTTGAGGCCTAATTTTTGCATGTTGCTAATGTAACACATAAATTATATTTAAATAAACCAAAATTCAAAGTCTTAAAGTGAGAATATTCAGTCTGAAATAAATAGAATTTTCTGGGAGTTCAAAGGTGTATCATGAGAACTAAACTTTTGAATTGATTTCTCGAATATCCTGAAATATCTAGAGTATCTAGGATATCTATCTCACCTGGTTAGTTCAAATCCTACGGGATTTGAACTAAGCAGTTCTGCTCCAGAGGTGACCTGTTCCAAAGATGTATCGAAATGTGAAGTACTTTGAAGAGAAAGCACTCTTAACTATGCATATCGATCATATCTAGTTATTTCAAATTAATGATTATATTTCAATTGAGCTTTAAAATCCTTAATGTTTCATTATGGATGGTATCACAGGTCGACTATGGAAGTGTGTTGCGAAATGGGTTGTTCCCAGTCAGACGGTACTTAGTGTTGCCCAAAAAGTCTCGCAGTCTTGTCTTGGTCTTGCATTTTTGCGAGACCAAGACCAAGACCGCCTCATTGAATGCAAGAACAAGATCAAGACCACCCTTGAAAGACTTGCGCAAGAACAAGACTCTTGCGGCCTTGCAGTTCAATAAGACTCACATTTGAGCCTTTTTATATGACTTTGTAATATATAATATTTCAATTTTAGTTCTGTTTCATTTGGTTACTTCATACATATTACTATTGCTATTGATTTTGATTTTCCTTTTGTTGATTACATTTCATTAACTTCTGTTGACTACATACGTGTGACTTTGTAATAAATAATATTTTATTTTTAGTTCTATTATTCTATTTTAAATAGTTATTATTTCTTCCTCAGATATGACAACAACGATTTAGCGCTTTTTCTCAAAAATTAATTCTCTACATACTTCATCATATTTCGTCACGCGGCAAATCCTTGTCCTAAGCAAATTCGACTCGTTTATTACATCCGTTGTTTTAAATAACAATTGGCGGGAATCAGAAAAAAATTAAATTTCCTTCTTTTGAATTCAAGCATTTTTATTTTTAAGATATGAGAAATCTGACTTATAATTTTTCTTCGTGTTTATTTTGCGAAGCTCTTGCAATGAATTCTGGCGTCAAAGGAAATGAACGAATTTTTTTTTTAATCTTTCACAATTATTCAGATATATCTCTTTCACAATTATTCAGTTCACCTTACAATCAAAGTACTATTGATAACGAAAGGTTGTGCTGACTAATTCAAAGCTAGGTGTAGAGGTTTTTCGAAATTTTTCTGGTGTACGTGACTGTTGTACTAAAAGGTCGCGATTATTTATTGTAATCATTGTTATTAATTTCAATGCATGAACAAAAAAATTGATTAGGAGTATCATAGGCTAGTTTTCGCTCTGTAAAATCTTACTCGTACGAATTTGTTCTTTCGATAAAGACATTTTTATCCGTTTTTTCCATCATAAATTAAAATTTTGTTCCGATTTTCATTATTATCATAATCATTTATGTCTACACTAGCTATAAATTTCGGCACTGTTACACTGACCGAAAATCTAAACTGAAATCTTGAATAAAAATTACAATCTATCAGGTACTTCCAAGACTGCAAGACCAAGACCAAGACTGCCTAAGTCTCGTCTTGGCCTTGCTTTGGGCAACACTATTGGAATCACTCTGATGAGTACTACTCATCAATAGAGTGATTCAAACAGGAGAATTTCCGAAAATATTGAAAATCGCTAGAGTAAGAATGCTTTTCAAGAAAGTTGACTGAAAAACTGAAAATCATCGTCCCATTTCAATATTGCCCACTATCTCAAACATAATTGAACTCGTGATATTTAATAGAATAGTATCTCACCTTGAAAAATACAACATCATTAGTGACAGACATTATGGTTTTAGATGTGGCAGATCTACACAGACTGCCATTTTAAGTTTTGTAAATAGTGTGTATGACAGCATGAATTATCACAAAAAGTGTAGGTCTATTTATGGACCTTTGAGTTCTTAAGGCATTTGATCTTATCTCATATGATTTATTGCTGGTTAAAATGAATGCGGTTGGTCTAAGGGGTATAGTTAATCGGTTGGTGAGATCCTATCTGACTGATAGATTGCTATTTGTGGAGGTTGATATGGAATACCTCAGGGGTCTGATTTGGACCCTTGTTGTTTATTATATTTATAAATGATCTGCCATATGTCATGAATGGCCCGAATGAATTGGTAATATCTGCTGATGATAATACCGTTGTACAGGCTGATCTGCAAAGATCAGGCGCTCAGAAGATGACTCAACGGCTCGCAAATTGTTTTTCCTTGTGTTTCAACCAGAATTTACTGTTTCTGAAGATTTCTTAGACATCTGTTTTGAGTTTTTCTTCGTGTAATGCGGTAGATGAGTCAAATAGGAGCTTATTGATCCAGATTGACGTCCATTCCATTCGACAATTGGAATATACGAAATTCTTGGGTGTTTATATCGATAAAAATTTTAACTGGTATAGGCATGTTGGATTTCTTTTAGACCATCTTTCATCTATGTGCTTTGTTTTGTTTAGACTGAGAGTGCTCGCTAATAAAGAGAGTAACATCACTCTTGTTTCAGTTCTGACAATACGGAATAATGTTATGGGGCTGCTCTGGTCATCGAGACAGAGTATTTTAATTGCAATAAAAGGCAATAAGAAATATAGTTGGAACTAGTGCTATCACATTGTGTAGAGCACATTATAAGAAATTTGGAATTTTGTCTCTAGCTTGCATTCATATTTTGGAAGTGGTCTGTTATGTCAGGTGGAACATATCGTTATTTAGAAGAAATAGTGTATATCATAATTATGAAACCCGTAATGGAGATAGTCTAATGATAGCACTAGTAAATTTGTCTCGTTGCAAGAGTAGTCCCATATATATAGGAGTGAAACTTTATAATAAACAACCACCTATACTGAAACTAAAATGTGATAAAAAAACTATTAAAAAACAAGTTAAGGAATATTTATTGTCAAGAGGTTTTTACACCTTTGAGGAGTATTTGGAATGTGAATATTAGTTGATAAGACTTGTCATCTGAGTGTGTATATATTGGTTATTTTTTATTTTCGAATTTGTTAAATCGTGAGCTAGTGTGCTAATGACATTTCGAATATAGTTGTACTTACTACATGTGAGTATGTATTGATTCAAGGACAATAAATCATTATTATTATTATTATCATTAATAATACTAATAATAATAATAATAATTATTATTATTATTATTATTATTATTATTATTATTATTATTATTATTATTATTATTATTATTATTATTATTATTATTATTATTATTATTATTATTATTATTATTATTATTATTATTATTATTATTATTATTATTATTATTATTATTATTATTATTATTATTATTATTATTATTATTATTATTATTATTATTATTATTATTATTATCATTATTATAATTTTTGTTATTTTTATTATTATTATTATTATCATTATTGTACTAGCGAAGGTAAAGGATATAGGTAAACTAATGTAGCGACTTGATTTTGAGTATATTAATCACAAACTTAAAGAAGATTATCCATTCATTATTAGTTTCACAGAATCACATGACCAAATTCTGGTAAAATGAGTTGAAAATTGCCCAATCGATATTTTTTCTCCCAAAGAATATGGATAAATCAGCAAGAAACATACAATACATGACTTAAAATATCATTCATGTATCAGTTTCGCTCTGAGATAGTTATAATCCAAGAATCACTGATTAATACATCAGTAGATTTGTACATCAATGTGAATTTGTACAAATGTCAAAAACACATATAAGGTATCGAACCAAAATATTCCAATTCAAATTATGAAAAAAATTACCCATTTTACAATAACATTTATAGCATCATAATAACATTTCATTATATTTCCAGAGAAATATCAGCTAGCTAAACTGAAATCGAAACTGAAGGAAAAAGTTTATTCATTTAGTACTGTGTCACAATCTCCAACAACAAAAAGGACAAAAACAAATACAACAAATAAGAACCCGAGGAAAAAGAGAGAATCGGATAATCATTCAGAGGATGAAGAGAAAAATGAAGCAAGATGTCACTGTCTGCGAAATTGTAATGATGTTACGTACACTGGATCTACTACAGTTCTAGGGTATAACTGGAAAAAGATGTCTCCCGAACATATGGATTTGAACAGTACTCTGTTAGTATATTTTGAATTATAAGTATATAAAACTGGGAATACAGAATATTGAATATCAATTCTATTCAAAAATTGACGTATATCGAAGAAACACTTCTTTATCCAAACCACAACTGTGACCAATGAAATCATAGAGTAATTGTTTTCCATCCTAAGGCCCTATCATGCAATCTGAGATCATTTCTCAACTCCATTAAAGTTGCTCAGTTTATGTGCATATGATAAATACATGTCATGAAATTTCATTTATATTGGTGGTTCAATAGGCTCAATGTTTTCTACATTATGAAACCTATAATGGAAAACTTACTTGGCCAATTGAACCATTTTTTATATATATATATATATATATATATATATATATATATATATATATATATATATATATATATATATATATATATATATATATATATATATATATATATATATAGCTGTTCAATTGAGGTGATGTGGTTTTTTTGAAAAGTAGTATGGAGGCTTCATACCTGATTTTTGTTACTCATACAATCATATTGTTACAGATATGACCTCACCCAAATATCGATATATTTCGAGGAAGGTATCATATTAACAATTGAGAGAAATGAACTGTATGGGCCAACAGATTTTTTGAGCAACTTTGGAGGTCTCCTTGGACTATTCTCTGGATTTTCTATAATATCCATAATGGAAATCATTTATTTCTGTACTTTCAGAATTATAGGCAATTGGAAACTGTTTGGAAGATGGCACGAAGAGAAGATTGAATAGAACATAAACGTTCATCTAAATTTGCGTTTGTGAACATTAAAAGTATTTCATAAGAAAGACAAGCGCATTATTTTCACAATAAAACCTCATTCCGTATAAAAGAAAATGATTCATTTACTAGCTCACCATGACTTTGAATTACTGAATGAATTGTTTGAATGAAATCAATTGTCAAAACTTCCTTAATACCATAAAACTACGCAAGATATATTTTTGTTCATATATCTATTGATGAATGGTCATCAGGATGAAAAAAAAAAAATTTCAAAATTTCACACTGAGGATATCAGTTAACTAATAATATCGCAAAATAAATGACACGGAGGTTTCGCTTATCTCTTGGTGATACATTTTGTTGAAACCAATAATTTGAAATTAACACAGTTGACTTAAGTTTTAACCCATTATCAAGAGTATACAATATTACTGTAGTAATATTTTATACACTTATATTAATAATAATATCATAGTATACAATATAAATTAATATTAATATCAATATTTTATACCATATAACTGTAGTGATATTGTATACTGTTGATAATGTGTATACTACCTACCTACAGAAACATATGTAGAGTTTTTAATATATCTAGTGAAACTTAATTAAAGTGTGGTAATTTTATTTCATTGTTTTTTAATATGGCAAAAGTTATTCACCAGAATCTAGTGACTAGATTATTACCAAATATCATATGATGTTTTCACTTGTTAATAAATTTCCGTTGTATTAAGCTCTCCATCTTCCCGTGTATATGGAAAAAAGTTTTGAGATTTTGAATAATTTATAATATCGAAAATATTCCAATAACGAAAATATTTCAATCCAAATATTTCAAATTAAACTCTCAGGGAGCTGTTCTCTTAAGTCGAGAGTGGATATTCACTGCGTTTCGGAAAACATAGAGCTTGCTGAAAAAACCATGAAGCTCTTACTTATCCTATTATAAAAAACATCAGTGACAGGCATCCAAACAATTAACTTTCGATTAATTTTCAAAACGCATCAAAGCTGTATGTCTTCAAAATACGTGAGACATTTTGTGAATTACTCACGTGACTCCCTCTATCGAAGAAATAAAGTAACTCATAAACTGATGAGACATTGTTTGTGATCAGATCAGTGCGTAATTCCACACACAGATGACAGGCTTCCAGGACGTTTCATTCAAAACAGATTTCTGTACAGTGTAAGAATAGCACCATCCCTTATCTCTCCGGTACACACATTAGAGGTCTCTGTGTGTACCGGAGCCAATGTTAACCAATGATCTCAAGGAATCACAAGAATGGCAACAAAAAATGTATGAGATTATCTCGTCTATTTGTTATACTTATAGTATATTCATCACTGCTTGCTGTCTGTCATTATATGATAGGTCAATTGAAAAGTCGCCGGCATGACACATAGATGGCGTTACTATAATTAAATTCTCATGTTTTTTAGTTAGCGCTAACCCTCAAAAGGTTTTTGACCCTATTTTGTTAATTATATCATTTTGAGGGAAGCAACTCTTGTTATTGTGAAAAAAATGGATATAAAAGAATTTCGCGTGTTGATGAAATATTGCTTCTTGAAGGGGAAAAATACAGTTGAAGCAGAAACTTAGCTTGACGCCCAGTTTCCGGACTCTGCTCCAAGAAAATCAACCATCTAGGGTTGGTATGCTAGGTTTAGGCGTGATGAAATGAGCACCGAAGACGGCGAACGCAGTGGACGCCCAGAAGAGGTTGTTACCGAAGAAAACATTAAAAAAATACACAAAATGATTTTGAATGACCGTAAATTGAAATTGAATGAAATAGCAGATACTCTAAAGATGTCAACTGAACGTGTGCAACATATCATTCACGAATATTTGGGTATGAAAAAGCTCTATGCAAAGTGGGTGCAGCGCAAGCTCACTATTGAGCAAAAAAACGACGAGTTGTTGATTCGGAGCAGTGTTTGAAGATGATCAAGCGTAATAAACCTTAATTTTTGCGTCGATGTGACACAAAAATTGAAACATGGCTCCATCATTTCACTTCGAAGTCAAATTGACAGTCATCCGATTGGACTGCACACGATGAACCCATCTCAAAGCATGAGAAAACGCTTCAGTCCGCTGGCAAGGTTATGGCGTCTGTATTTTCAGATGCGCATGGAATAATTTTCATTGGTTACCTTGAAGAAGGAAGGACCATCAACAGCAACTACTGCATAGCGTTTTTGGATCGTTTGAAATATGAAACCGCCGAAAAACGACTATATTTGTAGAAAAAGAAAGTGCTGCTTCACCAAGACAATGCACCGTGTCACCGCATCACAAGTCAGTAAAAATGATGGTGGAAAGCCATGAATGGGGTTTCGAATTGCTTCCTCATCCACCGTTCTTTTCAGATCTGGCCCCCAGCGACTACTTACTGTTCTCAGAACTCAAAATAATGCTCGTTGGAAAATGTTCGTCAAATGAAGAGGTGTTCGCCGAAACTGAGGCCTATTTTGAAGCAAAGGACAAACGTACTACAAAAGTGGTATCAAAAAATTAGAGGGTCAGTATTTCACCCCAGAAGGGAATTTCGTTGATTAAAAAAAACTAATTTCGTCAGAAAAAATGTGTTTTACTATGGTAGGCCGGATGCTTTTCAATTGGCTCTGATAAGCTTCAAATAACGAGAATATAGATTGATTTAAATAATGTTTTATGTGAATGTGTGTCTGATATCGAAGCTAAGCTGCAAATTACAAAGCTCCATCGAAGCTAATGTCTTGCATGAATTGAACTCTTTTCACATTTGTATTTATAATGAGTCATTTAAATAAACATCACATCACATTCACAATGAAATTTTTGGTATTCATTCAATTACGTTAGTTGAAATAATAAATCATGTTCAGCTGAAAGGATGACTGTTGACAATTGACTGTTGGCTGGTACGAAAGTCACTGGTCAGCTAGTCACTATATAAAATTAAATTAATTTTATATTACAGTTTTTCAATATGACATTCTTTTATAACACATCAACAAAAATGTTCACTTACACTTTAGTGAAACAAACTTTAATTTGTTGAATGGTTGTCAAGTTTGAGAACCATACTCTAATTAGATTCGAATTTTAAAATATTCATTCACTATCACAAAAGCTTGTAAATGTTCAATTTTATTAATCTATTACTTTATCTAACAACAAAATCTTCATTGCTCGTTTAGTAATAACATTACTTAATACAATATTAAGGATCACAACTCCATGTGTAATCATCAAAACATTTGATCTACGATATGGACAATGGGCGTTACCTTTACAAGCCCTTTTGGTACGAATTCAATTGATGCTTTGCTATAGAACGTCTCATGGGATTTGATGATTAGATTCGTCAAAATCAATTAGACTAATGCATTCACTAAAATGGAATATGCGAAATTAGTTATTAACGTTATGTTTCAAATGGACAGTTGTTTTCATGAGACTCAGCCCATAACATGTGTGTTTGACAAGGGTGAGGTAACTTTATATATTTTTTATCATAATAATAATAATAGTAAGTTTTTTATTCTCAATAGATATAACAGCGAATTACAGAAAATAATAACAATGTTGAATACATAACTAAATAATTAAAAAAAAGATTTTACACAGAGCTCAATAGAATCTGAAAAAAATAGTTACTTATAACTACATTATAGCATTCAATGAAATATTACAAATAACTCAATCCATTGTAGTCAAATTTCGTTGTTCACATAACTCATGATAATAAATTCTATAGAGTCAAAGTGAATGTCACAATTATTGGCAACTCTATTCAATATAGACTTCATGAACCCAATGGGGAATTGCATTAGGGAGTTGGTCCTCGGAGGCTCTAGGTAGAATAATTCTGTATTACGTAATTTTTCTCGTGATAAAGTTTCTCTCCTGCTCTGCAGTGATATTAAACTAAAACCACTCAATAATTCGTTATGATTGACTCCTCTCTGTGGATAAACTTTATCCTCCCTCTAAACTAAGAATTTCAAGAACTTTCTCTGAATAGCCTCAACAAGGCGTTGATGCCAAGTGTAAACGGAATGCCAGATCGTGCTGCCATACTCCAATTTGCTACGAATTAGCGTATTAAATAGTCTTATGAATGTTGAGGAATTATTAAAATATTTGCCATTACGTATAACGAATCCATATATTTTTGCAGCAGATGAAATAAGTTGGGTGATGTGTGGGACAAAGGAAAGCTTCTGGTCGAAGACTACAACAAGATCTCTCGCCTTATCAGAACGAGAGAGAATCCTAGTACAATCGTTATATTTTCCTGAAAAACTATTCTTGACTATAATGTAATGAGTGTTCATTGGATCTGATACAAAAATAGAATCATTCTGAGTATTAATATTCTTTCGAAGAATGTATAAATAATACCTCTCATGAATACCTCGTTAGTACACCCGAGGTAGTTCGATATTAATTCATGCTCCCAGTGATATATATATATATATATATATATATATATATATATATATATATATATATATATATATATATATATATATATATTTTTTACTTTTGTCTAGATGGAATATACCATCCCCTTTTTGATGCCTCTTTTTTGATGTACCAAAAGCCATGTGTTGATAAGTAAAACATCTATGTCTTATTGAATAAAGTTGAAAGTATTCAGAAAATTCACAACAGAAACATTTGAATTCTGAAATCTATATTGAGTACTTCGATTGGTTTCTTCTAATGAAATTTAATGCATAAGTCACCAAAGTCAAATTCCCGATAAGACACGGAGATTTGTATGTGTATCTGAGTTGAGTAGTTTTGAAATATTACTTAATATTTGAATTTGTTTTTCAGTAAATTTGGGTCTCTGAATTCAAAAATGTTATCGATTTTTTTCAATCGCGTCAAGTTTTAAACTACAGGATACCCTCTCTATACCCTAAAAGTCATACAAAATGGGCATAAAGAAGAAAACAAAGTTGGTGTTAACATATATGAATTGATTAAATATAATTTCATTGAACTTTTTATTAAAAGTTTAACTCAATTGTTAAATTGAGTTTATACAAAAATTAAAAGAAGATATTAGGTTGAAAATTTTTGCTTATAACTTTTCCTAGAATGTTTAATCTGGAGATATCCTCGCTTGATGCTCCAACAGTCTGTCATCAAACTGACGTCCCATCTTGTCTTGATTTTGAAAAATGTTGACGTAATTCATGGCTCATGTGTTCCCAAGAAAGTACTTGACAATACGTTTGAGTGCCGACCAAGCATTATTTTCAAGTTCGGTCATTGTTTCAATGAAACCTTCATCTTTAATAAGTTGCCGAATCTGTAGCCCATCAAAGACACTTGCCTTTATCTTCTGATATGAAAATCTAGGAAATGCCGAAATGATATACTTAAAACAGTCCCCTTCAGTTGACAAAGCTTTAACAAATTGCTTCATGAGACCCAGATTGATATGCAAAGGCAGAAATATTTTTTTGTCGACAAGTTTTGGCAATTCTGATGTAGAATGTTTCGGATCACCAGGTTTCAGGTCAGATATTGGCGGCCACTTTAACTGCATCCAATTCTTCCCACGATTTCTGCTATTCCACATACAGGAATTCTTGGCATATTCTCGTTGCTGGCTAAGAAGGACACAAACCATTTCGAGGTCAACATAGATTATCCATTGGTATAAGTTATATTGCAACAAAACAATGATTTTATTTATGGTTTCGTATTCTTCATGCGAAGACCACCAAATTAGTCTAGACAACACGAATCTAAACCTATTGCTGTTAAGAAGTTTTACAATCTCGGCTTGCGTGGTGTTTGTTGCAGTTGGTTGATGTCTTATTTGAAAGATAGAAGTATAAGAGTACGAGTTAATGGGTGTATGTCTGAGGAATGTGTGGCTGCTTTGGGTGTCCCGCAAGGGTCGATACTTGGACCGCTACTGTTTGTTTTATTTATGAACGACGTGCCTGAATATATTCAGGAGGGTGTTACTTTTATGTATGCTGATGATATATCGGTTGTGCTCTGGGGATCCTCGACTGAAGAAGTTCAGGTAAAAATCGAAAAAGTATGTGACCAAGTAGAGGCATGGTGTCAGCGCAATCGATTGATTCTCAATGAGGGTAAAACGGTGCAGCTACAATTTCATAACTACAGAGTACCTAGTAATATGTTGGTGAATACCAATAACCGTGAAATCCAATATTTGGGATGTTTTCTTGACTCTGAATTAAGATGGGACCCTCATGTGGACCATGTCTGCAGAAAATTGAGTAGAGGCTACTATGCTCTTCTCCAGTTGAGGAGTAGTATTGCACAGGATGATCTGATAGGTGTGTACTATTCAATCATTCATACACATCTATCCTATAATACGCTATTATGGGGAATTTCGACTGATTGGAGGAGAGTTTTCATTGCGCAAAAGAGGATAATAAGGCTTTTGTTTCGTCTCCATCCCACTGAATCCTGTAGGAAATATTTTATAGAAAATAAAATACTGACTCTGCCCTCTATATTTATCCTCAAGGCAGCCATGTATGTGAGGCAAAATTTCGACTATTTCATCAAACTGGGTGTATCATATAGCACCAGAAATGGAAACAAGTTGCTTTTTCCTAAGCAGAAAAGTGCCTTATATGAGAAGAGTCCCAAGTATGTATCTGTGGCCATTTACAACAAATTACCAGCTTATGTTACTAACCTCAGTAATCTAAAAAAGTTTAAAAAAGAACTAAAATTATTTTTATTTTGTAGAGCATTTTATACGCTTCAGGAATTCTATTCAACATAGATAAATTCTGATCATAGTTTTTTTTGTGTGTGAGTGTAATGTATCTGTTTATACATTGAATTGTTTGTTACTTTATCTTTTTATTATGGTTATGACTATTATTATATATTATATGACATGTACACGCTCATTGCAGCCTAAGTACGAATAAAATTATTATTATTATTATTATTATTATTATTGCGCCGCGTCATTACCCATTCCAGTCCTTACTTGAAAAAGTTCTGCCGACAGGAGTGCAGTAGGGATTTCTGTAATTCGCGTTCAGTTCCGCGAAGCATAATAGTTTGCGCAACAACTGTAGAAAAAAATTTTAGTTGATAGAAAAAAACTGATTAAAGATTTGAATCAGAATACAATTTACCTCTAAAACAGCCTAAAAATCGAAGTCAACAGAAATTATCTTACAAATTGTTCCCCAGTGTTACTGTTATTGTAGTAGTAACATAAAAAATATTGAAATGTATTCAACTCTTAAATTATTTTGATAATGAGAAATTTGTTAAAAATAATGAATTGAATATAAAAATTTATTGTTGATCACACAGATAGTCAAGGATATAAAAGGAACATGAGATTACATATTCTTATCAACGCATACCTTTACCTTGAGATGAACATTTCAATGAACATTTTTCTCGAAGAACATTTTGGTCTTTTATTTTGCGCCAATTAACTATCTATAAGAGAAGCCAAGCTTTCTACACAAACTCGAATATATATTTGAAAATAAAGATGTTTCAACTTAATATTAATATATTTCAGCAATTTTGAAATGGTTGGTACTTCAGCAGATATAGAAAAACCAGACAAAATCAGTCAAGGTCGTAATGATGAGACTGACACAGACGAAGAACCTGAGGACCCTTCATTTCTAGAAGAAATCAAAATTTATTTCCGCAACTACTGCAACCATACAGGAATCCATGGCTTTCAGTACTTTGGACAACATCGAACATTGATAGAAAAGTGAGTTTTAAATATAAATAAGTTATTTTCAACTAATGTGCCACTTTAATTTGACAAATAAGAAGAAATTGAATGGTCGTTCTTCAGATATTCAAGCAGTCATATTGTTCAATGAGGTTTATACTCTGATTTATTTCTATTATGTAAAGAAAAGTGTCGACAAGAATGGATTAATACATATGGTTCTCTGGAAACTGGTCAGAAATATAAAAAAATACAAAATATTCTGTTAAACGGTCCATGGTTCAACAACTGTACTCAAGATAGATACTTTATAGGGATTATCAGTAGACTAAGGAGTGGTCATGCTAAGTTATCTCCACAGAATAGGTGTGAAAGATTCTCCAGTATGTGAATGTGGAGAGAATGGTACAATAGAACATCTCATTTTGCAATGTAGTAACATCAGGTCGACTCTCGACTATTACTAAATATAGGCAGTCAAATAATCTATTATATGTTTTCTACTATTACTTAAGAATATGGAAATTTATAGAGCTGTATACCATCATATCAGATCAATCAAGTTGGAGATTTGATATTGACATGGCGTTTTTAGGATGTATAGCTTTTTACAGTAGAGGTGAATTGGGCACCTTAGATCACTATAAGATTGATTCAAACTCGACAAAGCTACTTACTATTGTAAAATTTAATCTATTTTTCATTTCATAATTTCACATCATCATCAAATAATAATGAAATTTTTGATCTATTGATGGAGCATACCAATCAAATTTGAGTTCTGAAATTGTTAAATTATTGAGTTATAGAATAGTTATTGTATATTTTCAGATATTTGTGTATAGGTATAACTAAGATATCATGAATCCTGTTGGCTAATGATATTTGTCAAGGCCAAATTCTTTCGAATAAAGGAGAATGAGGTTTCAACTGAACTAATAATTATGTTCGGATTTTCACGTTGCGTTGTAGATGAGAAAAAAGATATTCTGAACTAGAGATCAAATGTAGGATTTATTCACGAACGATTTTCCTCAGGTACATCTTGGGTACACCAGGTACATTTTGAACTCAAGTGCGGAATACTCAAGTGTAATGCTACGCTGTTCCTTTTCTGTAGTATGAAGAATAAACACATGAATTGGTCAAAATCATTAAAATTCAAGTGTTTGAATTGGGTGCTGAGACGAGTTTTTAAAATATCAAGGACGTGGAAAATGATTTGCTTGGGATTGATCAACTGGAAATTCTAGATTTTGTTTGGCGCGACAAAAAGCAACCTCTTTTTCTCAGACACATTTTTCCGTGAGAATATAGAGGAAGAAGATGGGGAATGAGAATAAGTACGTTTCCCTGGCTTCCAAACAGTAGCCGTCAGGAAGATTTCTCACTCTTTCATATATGATAAAATCTATTGATTTTCATTGAATATGAGCTTAGATTCATTTGAACTGATAATTCACACTTTATTGACTAAATAACATGACGCGTTCCGTCGTAACAAACGACTTCTTCAGATGCTAACAGAATAATTCATCTGAACAAATCGTTTGTAACGACGAAACGCGTTATGCAATGTTGTCAATAAAGTGTGAATCAAGTGTTTGAATATTAGTGAATAAAATTTGAATAAAGTGGGTTCAAGTGTTTAAATATCAGTTTATATTCGATTATAATGGATTTGCATCAAGTATACGCCAACACTTTTATATATTTTCAATTATCATAGGAATTGTCCCTTCAGTCGCCCAGGTATCTAGTCGGGAAAACACCCGACTATGGGGCGGCAGTGTATATGTTTGTCTGTGATTTAAGCATTTCAATGAAGACAATTACTGAGTAATGTACATCAATTATGAGCAGGTGGTTGTTCGTAACCGAAAAAAAAATCTACTGAAGTAAATGTAATATTGTTCTTTTCTTTATATTTCTGATTTTCATGAGCCCCGACAAATTCATTAAGAGACCACGAAACTTCAGGAAATTCTCAAACTTCAGGAAAACATCTGATGGTTAGAATATCATTGAAAGTTATCATTCCTAATCGATCGATAAGAAATGTAAACCTCGGAATATTTTCAGAGATTAGAACTTAATAATTCGGTTTGCAAAAAATTGCCTATCTTGATTAGATAGCAATCGGGTAATCAAGGAACATTGACTGTAACTGTTAATTTCGAACATATAGTCCATGGTAACAAATATTCTATGAAACTTTATTGATTTCATCATATCAGGAAAACTATAGTGGGTTTATAGGGAAATTCAGAAAATATTTTAATATCCTCTTGTACTATACTATTTTACTGATAGAATCATCGAAATGCAAATTTGCTACTAAGGTTTCTTCCGACCAGCTAATGAGTTGAAAAAATGTACTCTCTGTTTTCACAAAATGGCATTATGGAGTGTCGAAATAATGGGAATGTCACTCCTCATATTCAATGAAACAAAAAAATCACAATAGCTCCCATTTCAGTCAATATTCAGAAAATATCAAGTCAAACTTTCAATTTCATTGAAAACATTCAGTATGCTAGACTATTTTGAACATATAGTAACCATGGTAACGAATATTCTTTGAAATTTTATTGATTTCATCATATCAGGAAAACTATAGTGTGGTTATAGGAAAATTCAGAAAATATTTCTATATTTTGTTCTACTATACTATTTTACTTATAGAATCATCGAAATGAGAACGAACTGCTGAGGTATCTTCCGACCAGCTAATGAATTAGAAAAACGTACTCCATATTTTCAACATACTTTCCCAAACTGTCATTAAGCAGTGTAATTAATAGAACTGTCACTTCTCATATTCAATGAAACAAAAAATCTCAATAATACTCACATTTCAGTTGATATCAAGGTGTCTATTCGTACTCTCAATTTCATTGGGAACAATCAGTATGCTAGACTATTTCTTCGTCAATAGAGGCAATCACACTAATGAATGAATCAATATATTACGCCTTCCAGAAAGCAACGATATTTCCAATTTGAAAGCTAAATTGAAGGAAGATCGTTTGAAGAAACAATTAGCAGCCGCTCAGGCCAACAAGACAATCGAAAGTTTGAAATTTGGGGAACAAGAGAAATCTGGAAAACAAAATCATCTCTGTTAAATAAAAATGCAATTATTTTTCGACAAGCTAAGGTTTTGAACTCAAGTACGAAATGTACAAGTGTAATGTTACGGTGTTACTTTTCTATAGTATGAACCGTAAACACATAAATTGGTCAAAATCATTGAAATTGAGGTGTTCGAATTGGGTGTTGAGACGAACTCAAAAAATATCAAGGACGTGTGAAATCAGGACTTGCTCAGGATCAACTGGAAGATCTAGAGTTGGTTGAGCGAGTCAAAAAGCAACCTCCCTTTCTCAGACTTACTGAAAGTGAGATAAGAATGAAAATGAAAAATTATCCTGGATTCCAAACAGTTGCCAATAGGAAGATTTCGAACTCACTCTTCAGTATTTCTAAAAACTATTGATTTTCAATTACAATTGCAATTGTTCCTCCAGTTCCCCACGTATCTAAAAAACACTCTACTACGGTGCGGTAGGATTCTGGATCCAGTCCTGGTGAAGGCATGGTGTATGTGTCTATGATTTGAACAGTTTATTGAAGAGCATTATCTGGTAATGTACATAGATTATGAGCCGATTTGCTGTTCGTAACAGGCGTTAAACAGAAGGTCCACTGAATTCAAATGAAATACTCTTATCGAAACTCGACACAAAGTATTCGAACGATGACACAAATTTTGTATAGCGTTTTTTTTTCAAGAACTTGTAACACATGAATATTTCTGCAAATGTTTTCAGGATATGGTGGGTACTGGTATTCATTGTGACTTTCAGCATGTGCTCTTTCTGCATTTACCTTATATATGACAAATGGTCAACTAGTCCTGTAATTGTATCTTTAGCAACTAAAGAGACTCCCATATATCAAATACCGTATCCAGCAGTTACCATATGTCCTACAATCAAGTATAGGAGGGACTGTTTCAACAAAGAAGATGAGCATGACTTCACAAAAAGAAATGTTACTGCAAAGTGAGTACCATAACATTTTACTGTTTAATTGAATTTTATTTTTATAAAAAGTAAATATTTAAAGAATGCTTTCGTTGAAGCTTGAAATATTTGAAAAATTACATAACATAACAAGTCATCGACATACTTGCATGCGTGCCTGGCGGTATCAGACGAACTCTCGCCTGAATTTTTTTTTTGGTTTAAGTTATAAGTTATTGAAATATTAGTTTTTTCTATCTCTTCTGGGCGAGCTTAAATGTCAGCTTGCCCACAGAGCTTGCGTTCAGGTGTATTGTCTGTACTTTATTACTATTATTAAAATTATTCTAGTTCTATATTTTTTTCAAGTTGTAAACTATGATATGTGTGTGTAGCCTTAGCAGAATCATCTTTATGTATAATGTTGTCCGGTAAATTTTCATATATGTATGGAAATATAGCGAAATTCTTGTAGATTGTGGTTGAAGTGAATAAAGCGCTGATCTAAGTGTTTCATAATCACCAACTATAGCTGAGATAGTTCAACAAAGGTATTCGTGAAATTCACGTAAATATCATAAGTTAATACGTCGTGGCAAAAACATAAAAACTCTAAAGAACATCTGTATTTAAAGTACATACACGAATAAAGTATTTCGTTGGTAAAATATGAATATTCAATCGAATGAAGAAATTACTGGATGAATTGTATCGGGAGATTGTCGAATCGAGAAATGATCTAAAGTGGGCGATTGAAGCAAGTGAGACCTCTCTTCTTGAAGGGATAATGAAATCCTGAAAGAAAAGATTGACGCTCTTGAGAAGTAGAACATCAAAAACAATCTGGTGATTTTTGGACTCCCTAATAAACATGATGAAGTGATTGCACAGTCAGTAATCCAAGATATAAATCTATAAGTCATTACAGATCGAGCTTTCCGAATCGGATATAAACGATGTTTACACCTTGGAAAAGGAAATAAATGAACCAATAAAAGTAGAACTGTTGTCATTTATCAAGAAAAGAAACATTTTGCACAATACGAAACAACTAAACAACACAAAAACTTTTTTGTGACATCAGAAATATCTACTGGAAAATACAGAAAAAAAAGTTATATTAAAGGAAATAAATTAATTATTGTTAATAAGGGGTATAACGCTACTGAATTAGAAAAATTTCAGTCACAAGCAATACAGAAGGAAGGGAGAAGTCAATCACCACTGCAAGTAATAACTAGGACTCCAGCACAAGAAAAAAAAGATATCGATAGAGAACCAACTGCTGAGTTCAATACCATAAAATTCAATAAACCAGAAGCGTCACACAAAATTGACCTTACACTTGAAGCCATAAAGAAGGTGGGAGATATTGCAGGTAGACTTCCAAGAACGAGAAATGAATCACAGAAGTAATTCTTTCCATTGAGGTTCTTGTGTTGTGCAGTTGTATGTGTTTCGTCTACAATATGGTTTTCTTACAGTTGAATTGTTTCTGTATATGGTAAAATAATGGATTCTTACGTTAGATATTGATAGATCCAAGATACCGTGGTTGTAGTTTCGTCTACAATATGGTTTTCTTACAGTTGAATTGTTTCTGTATATGGTAAAATAATGGATTCTTACGTTAGAGATATAGATACCGGGGTAGTCTCCACAGATGAAATTTATGAAATAAGTGAGTTGAATGTCGGTAAAAATTATCCTAGAATACAAATGAAAATATTTTATATCAATATACGGAGTAAATTCAAAAATTGGGATCATCTTAACATTTTTTTACAGCAAATTAAATCTGATTTTTATGTCATTGTCCTCACTGAGACTTTTTATGTGCATGGTATAAATATGTTCAATAAGGAAGGGTATACTTTAGTGTAGAGTGAGGGAACCCTGAATAGAAGTGACGGTGTCATTGTTTATACAAAAAATTGATTACAAATGTATAAAGTAATATAAAGTAATAATAATAATAAAAAAAAGTATAAAGTATAAAGGATAAAGTAATCAATTTGGCTGAAATGAAAGCGATTGAATCGAATCAGGGCATGGGAATTGAAAAACTGGGGATCACAGATATTTATAGACCCCCAAGTGCAAATATTTAGCTATTCAAGAGCAATTTGCAAAAATATCTAGAGAACCAAAAAAAATACAAGTTTCAGGTGATAGTTGGACATATCAATATAAACCTTTTATCTGATGATGAAAGTTCTGAAATGTATAAGAATGTCTGTTCAACGGCAGGCTATATATCCTACATCAATAAGTGCACTAGACCAACATCTGGAACTTGCTTGGACCATATATTACTGAAGTCAAGGAATGAGGCAGCTAGTCATTTATTATCGTCATTTGTTCGTAAGTTTCGATAATACTGACCACTTTCCAGTGGTACTCAAAATAAATAAGGAACATGTTGCGGAGTATGAAGCATACAGTCGGGCACATACAGTATGTCAGGAATACATTGACTACAATAAATTGAGGCAGGAACTGGGAAACAACAACTGGGAAATAGTTTATGAAAAAAATGATGCAAATGAAGCTACGAATGTAATAATGAAGATATTGAAAAATTCAATCAAGAACCAATATTGACCTCAGTTCCCGGAAGTGACAATATTCCGTTTTACTGTCTTGCCCGATTTATGACTTTTTTACCCGATTTTTTCGACTTTATAGCCCAAATTTGCCTGGTTGTGCCTAATTTTTTGACATTATTATAGATTTTAAGGTAAAATGTATGTGATAATACTGCACTTATATTCTGTATTGTGCTAAGGCTCTTATAATTCAAAATTGTAGGTTATCCATTAGTAATTTCAACAGGAAATTCTATTTCAAATCGAATTTCCTTTAATTACTTTCGGTTGTTCTGGCAACATCTATAACACAGGTCACGAAGGTACTCGTTGACAATTTTATATGTATTACTATTTTGTATTTTGAAAATTGATGTGTTCATCTCGTTATGAATAAACATTAATATTATTATTATTAACTACTTACGTTTATAATGATGATATTTACTTTTGTAGGTTAAATAATACAAGAAGTGTTTCTCTGTAAATAACAAAGATATTTTATTAACAAATTGAAATAACAAGTAATCTAAAAGTTTACTTTACCTGTAAATAACAAAGAAACAACATTCAAAGTTATTATTCACGAGGTTTTCTATATCTACCAGCATGTCAGAATGATTCACAAAGCTAAAGCATACATGAAATACAAGGTGATCATAGATATGGAGAGATATCCCCATATCTATGATCTACCGTTTCACGGTAGTCATATTATCTATGAATTCGTAGTATATAATAATGCACTGAGCAATGCACTACACTACGTAATGGTCACTCCTTACATCTCCCGCTTAAAAATAAAAAAATTTCATTCTGAAAAATTTTTTTTTTCACAATGAACTATGGCTATAACACTATGTTTAGGGTGAGGTTTGCTCCACCGAGGTACTATGATATATTGTATTTTCCCTCTTAGTAATTAACCCAAGTTTGTTGAGTGGTGTATTTGTAAATAAATAAATGAATAAATTAATAAATAACATATAGCAATATATTGCTTTCTGAATCTTCATATTCATGATGACCTGTTTTGCCTTCACCGTTATTTTTTTCAAGTAGTTTATATGGTCATTCACAACTGACCTTTTCATTCTGTGGATTACGTCTCCTGTCGAATACATTTTATCGAATGTGTCTCTGGTTTTTGTTTTCAACAAATATCACTTCACATCACTTCATACATCTTGTAGTAAACTTATGGTTTCCTGTGTTCTCAATTCAGAAAAATTTTATAATATTGAATTTTATGCTACACTCCGAATGATTGAAGGAGGCTCAAGTCAAATCATTTGAAATATATGCGAAACCACAAACAAAAATCATTGTTTTACTCTCAATATATATTATAAGTATTGTCATTATCACATATTGAATGTAGATTAATTCAGACATTCATAAAATTTTTAGTAGTCTCTGTGGGGGTAGTAGGAGAGTGACGGACTCTCACTAGGGAGATCTGAGTTGAATTCCGGGTAGAACATGGACGTTTGTGTAGGTAAAATGAGTTTCAGCGGTTATATGAATGAACGATATGACGGGTAATGTCCAAAGATGACAAACCCTAAAAAAAATTTTAGAAAAAGTTTCAGACACAAAAACATAACTCTAAGAATCCGAGAAAAATTATATTTATATTGATATCCAACCTATTAATATCCAATTTGAATAATCACTTTGTGACATTTCAGAACCCTGCAAGGGTATTCTCATTCATTGTGCAAAACTTCCAGAGATTTAGATGATGACATCGCTCCTATGAACGAATTTTATACAAATCACTTCTATGAAACTCTATTGAAGGTATGTTTTGAAACTAATTTGCAAATTTAAGTTCACGTTGAGATCTTAAAAGAAAATCCGAAACACATGAGAATATCATTTGAAGTGTGTAGCCTCAGTGTTTTGCAATCAATCCCTGAATTTTTAGGGGTTGGTAGCTGGATCACTGCTGGATAGGTAGTTGGTAGTTGGTAGACAGATCATCTAAAAATGATCTGTCTTTTTGGGAATTTTATCTTTCAGTTATAAATAATACTCCATTAAAATTTTAGGTTACCTTAAATACATTTTTCACAATTTTTTTGCACTCATCTGGTAATGTTAAAACCTCGATTAAATCGTCTGACTCATTTTTTTTCGTATTCATTAGTTTTCGGGAAAAAAATCAAATTTTCAAAAATGTTGGGGTTCATTTAACCCCGCTACTTTCCAGCCAGGTCTGCAATTCCGCATTGGGGTGTATCAGGAGAGGTATGTGACAAGTTTTCAGCTTGCCGCAAGTACCTGACATTTTCTTTCTTATAATAATATGAATCCTTGAATGCTCTCGAAGTTAATTAACGTTTTAGTGTTCACCATTCACAAATAGAGACGCTCCGGTTAGATTTATGAATACCAGAAACTTGAAATTCAAAGATGTTTTCCATCCTATAGTTACAGAAGATGGAATATGTTTCGCTTTCAATATGATGGACAAAAAAGAAATATATTCCGATGAAACGTAAGTAATAAATATATTCTGAGACACAATAAATTATGCATATAATACATTGTATGTTGAATATTTCTTCAGCTAAATAAGTTATTTAGTATATCAAATAAAAACACTTAGCTTGGTTTCACAAAATTTATAATGAATACTTGACAATTGTTACGGATAATTTTGACAAAAGTAATCCATCAAATATTTCAAACTCTTGGCTTAATGTTTCACGATTTATTTAACTATATGTATAGTTAACATGTTTCGAGCGTTAACTCATTTTCAAGACTCAAAAACCCTCGAAACATGTTGACTGTACATATTGTTAAATAAATCGTGAAACATTAAGCCAAGAGTTTAATTTATTTTGATATTCAACTATTTTCCACCAAGAGTTAAGCGAGAATTCAATCTCATTCAATAATCCATCAAAGACTATACAATAAATTTGAAAAATATATCGGAAATACCCAGCTGGTACACGAGAAGCGCTTTTCGCTTTCAAAATCTTGGCCCAACGTTGTTTAGATGTAAATCAGAGTGTATATGCCTGCTTCCTGCACTATAATAAAGCATTTGACAAAGTCCTACAGTACAAATTATTAATGCTTCTCAAGGAAAAGAAGTAATATAAGCAGTAAAGCAGTAAGTAGTACGCGTAGACAATACAGAAACAGATGAAATAAACATAAAACGGGGAGTACAACAGGGCTGCATAATGTCACCAGCTTCATTTAACATGTACTCAGAAGAGATAATCAAGAGATCGCTGCAAAATGAAACAAGCGGAATCATTGCAGTGCCAATCAACAACGTCAGATACACCGTACTAATTACAGAAAACACGTAAGAATTACTCAAGTAAAACTTAGATTATCGTAGTAGTATAAAGTAGGCCAAACAAGTTGAGAATTTGACTCAACACCTAACACAAATAAAACTAAATTTATGATTATAACGAAGAAAAACATTGGGAACATTAGCATCTACGTCAACAACGAAAGGATAGAGAGTACAACAGTATAACCATTTAGGGACAAACATTAAGGATACACAAGACTACACCAAGAAAATTAGAGTAATAAGAGAGAAAGTTCGAATTGTATTCATTGAAATGAAAAATCTTTTCTGTAGTAGAAGTCCTAGTCTGAATCTCAAGTTCAGGATGTTTAGATGCTTTGTTTTATCGGTATTGCTGTACGGTCTGGAAGCACGGGCGAAGAACAAACAATATATGAAAAGAATTGAAATAATAATAACGAGTTTATTTAGCATGAAGCTATTACAATTAAATTCAATAATATTTATCCACTTTTATCACAATGCAATATTTCGAAATATGAATAATTTCAAAGATCTTTCAAAACTCCTCAGTTAAATGCAATTTCTTACATCAGCAGGTGAGTTATTGAACATTCTCATTCCCTCAGTTATTGTAGATCTTTGCATTAAACTATAATTAGGTTTTTCACAAAAAAGTCATCTCCATGACGAGTTTCATGCCCATGAATTTGATTGACGTGTCTCAAATTTTCAATCAAACACTTTGGCAAGAACTTGTTCTTCATTTAATAGATATACTCTATTGTCCTGAAGGTTATTCTCTGTTTTGTGCTGATTGAATTCAATATTTCTAACATCAACTTAACGAGTGTTCTCGTTTTACATTTTGAAATTAATCTCATTCTTCTATTCATAATTTTCTGGAATTTGATTTAATGAAGAAGTACTTTGCAAAATGAGGACCACAAGCCAATTAATACTAAGAATTAAGTCCAGGAAATTGGAATATTTGAGACGTGTTATGCGGAAACGGAGTGTTGGAACTAGAAGGATGTCGTGGGTAAGAAATCTTAGGGAATGGTTTCGATGTACATCAAACCAACTATTTTGAGCAGCGGCTTCAAAAATTAGAATTGCAATGAGATAGCCAATCTTCGTAGCGGGGATGGCATGTGAAAAAGAATTGTTACCCCATTTTCAAAAGTTAAACCCAAACCTGAACACCCCGCAAAAATTGTTAAGTATTTATTATAAATTTTGTGAAACCAAGCTAAGTGTTTTTATTTAATATATTAAGCAATATTACACCAAGAAATCAGCGAACATTCAATCAACTCTATGAGTTTTCTGTTCAAATTAATGATTGATAAGACCGATACTTGGAGAAAATTATTATATATAATATATAATATAAAACACCAATTAAAATTTTTTTGAATATTGAATAATACGTATGACGCGCGCGTTTGAGTGTTATTTTAGCATCTGAAGAGGAAGTTGTAGTTCGAAACCCGAGTCATACGTATTATTCAATATATGTGACAACTGAAATGTGCGTATCATCATTTTGTTGATTTTCAGTGCTCTCTTTCCCGGCCTTGGCGAATCCGACAAAAAATCTACTTGGATAAATCAAGTAGGATATCCAGAAGATGCAGACTTGGAAACATATCCTAGAAGAGCTTTGTTGGCTGGTGGAATAAACTCATTGGAAATAACATTGGGCCATTTTGAAAATGATATCGATTACGTATGTAATGGAGCAGAGCAAGGATATAAGGTATATTTCTCAGAAATCATAATAATAAGTCTTTGTTTTCTTAGGTAATAACAGCCAGTTACAGGAAATATTCAGAAAAATATATACAATATTAACACCTAATGATACAATGCGAACGTTCAAAAACTAATTATTCATAAAAGAACTAATTTTCATCCATAATAGGTAATAAGAATATAGCTATACTTCAAAATTCAGTATGCACGAAAAGATTCCAAGTAAACAAGTCATATGGAAACAAATGAGTCACTGTTGATGCCGTATTTGTCAGACATTATCCTCATATAACGAACACATATATCTAGTGAGTAGATGTATGGTGGGTAGATATCTAGATTGTACGAGAGAACACGGGACCATTGTCTAGGAACATGAAAATCAATAGAGCCAATAACGGTAGGACAGTCTATATAACAATGTAAGAGGTTATACAGAAACTTCAGAGACAACATGTCGTTGCCAACTTCGAGCGATTTAGGTCCATACCTTTTTGACAGATCAGTTTGGCTATATCCTCAAAATCATACATCTGAAGTCTAATTGGCTCTTTACAATCGCATTGAATAATGGTATAAGTGTTTTTGTATTCAGAAAGTGTTCAGCATTACGCACAATAAACCCATAAAATTTGAATGCTGTTGAAATTGTTTCATTCATATGAGTACAGAATTTCTGATTCAAATTTCAAATTCTGAGGTCCCGAATTTCGGAGACCCTGGTCAGAATGGTTTCGTTAAGTGTGTAATCAAATTGTATAGGCAGGCTCTCTTTAGAAAATATTACAACGTTACGTTTAGTTACAATAATATCGAGTTTATTGCGGTAACACCAATCAGACACAGCGGTGAGGTCATCTATTAACCTCATTAAGTCATCATATGTTTCTATTTTGCGATATATTCTTAAATCATCATCATACATGAGACTATGAACTGTTAGATAGGCTATTAGATCATTTACAAACAAAAAGAAACTATTGCCACAAACTGTGATCGATTATTGAAATAAGACTCAATAAGTGTAACTGGATTTTTGGACAAACCTAACTTTACTTTCAGTTGATACAACATGACTTTTTGATTCATTTGTTCAAATACTTCCATTACATCGGTATGTTCAACATTTAATTCTGTCATCAAGATTCTTTAACACGAAATGTGAGAACGTTACATCGTTAATCATGCAAGCAACATCTATGCGACATGAATCCGTGTTGCGGTTTCATGCCTCAAAGATTAGAATCATTTTCTCAATTTTATTTATTAAGACTTATTTTCTCAATTTAAGAATTCACTGAACCCTAAATGAAAGTCAATCTATCAAATTACATCTATCGCAACATTTCAGATTTTTCAACCGTGTTAGTCAGTCTTTATGATACATAACCTCAATGTTCAGCAAAAACAGTATTGAAAAGAATATTGAGAACAGGAACTTAATGTATAGCAGATCATAAAGGAGTTGAAAACTGAACCGAACTGAGTGAAAAACTCGAAAATTACTTAGTTTTGAATATGTGTAATCTGCGAATATATGAATACTTGCATAAGATTTGTGTGTTGCTCTTCCTACAGAGATCATGTTACACCTTTTAGAACGAGATTGAAAGAGTTGAGTTTTGAGGAAAGGACCAAATATCTCTATGTTGTTTTTTTATACAAACTTGTATATCAACAATCTCCGCAATATCTGTACAGTAAATTGGTATTAAGGAGCACAGCACATAGTTTAAATATCAGAAATAAGTATCAGTATAGTATACCTTTCCACAAAACAGTAAAGTATAAGGGTTGTTTTGAGTATGTGGCTCAAAGTTTGCTCAATAAGTACAAAACTCTGGTTAGTAATAATTTTTCTGTTGGGGTTTTCAAAAAGAAATTGAGAGAATTCATTTTTGGTAACAGTATTTAGCATATTAATTATTTATATCTCTGTCAGTTTTCTCCTTTTTTGTGTCAATTTGTGTTTTATATATATATATATATATATATATATATATATATATATATATATATATATATATATATATATATATATAAATATTCTGTTTCTTTTGATATATTAGTTAGTATTTTTAGTGATTAAGTACTACTGAAAATTTGGGGCTAAATTGCATCTAATTTATTGAGAGGCATATGTGAAATATTTATTTGGTGGAGTGGAAGAATGGCTTGCCAAACTCCTACCATTTGTGTAATTGAAATATTATTATGCAATAAATTTTATTATTATTAAAAAAAAAACAGCTTTTTTCATGTTACTGTGTAGCGGAGACCCTCGGATTTGCCCATGTAGACTTCGGTTAATTGATGAATAGTGAAAGCTTATCCGATAAACCGGAATATAAAATAATTCTGTGGGAAATTTCATACACACAATCAGTTGATAAAAACTCCATCCAATAATACTGATCTTTTTAGGTGCAATATTGAGATATCTGTGAGTATCGTGCTTTTCAGTTCGAAATGAAGAAACGTGTCACGTCATCCTCAGTTCTCTAAACGGATACAATGTATACAAAAAGCAATCTTGCACCTCAACCTCCTCACTTGAATCTAGCCAATGATCTATTTTGGATCAAGAATTCCTGAATAATTTAGGAACAAAAGCATTCATCCAGATTTCCAAACGTCTAAAGTTCTACATTCACCAAAGTAGAATTTTCGAACATTTACAAATGATAAGATGAGGTACAGACTGTTGCGGGAAACTGTGGCTCCTCTCTTTTTTATATTTGAGTTTACCACTTTCCTGAATTAATGAGAAAAGTGATGTGATTTTCTTATGTATCGAAACATTCCTCATAATATTTCGGTTTTTATAAATACTCAATTTTTCTCTTCTTCTCTAACAACACTGTTGAATGTTCTCTTCTCCCACTGTTTTTCTTTCAGGTTCTACTCCATATTCCGTCGAGGGTAGCAAGACCAACGATGGAATACATCATGGTGCCGTTTAATAAAGCAACAACAATAACAGTAGTTCCTGAAATGATGTCAACTTCTACTCGTGTTAAGAAGTACAGACCCGAATCCAGAAATTGTTATTTTCCTGGAGAAAAGGATTTGAAATTCTATAAAATATACACGAAGAACAGTTGTGACATCGAATGCCTATCAAATTATACTCTAATCAAATGCAAGTGCGTAGCCTTCTGGATGCCAAGTAAGGAAAATATCGAATGTACTCAGAAAGTGTTGGAACGTTGTTAAATATATCGTATGATGCATAACATTTGGCTGCCGTTTGATACACTATGTGTCGTTCGAACTATTCACTCATTATGAAGAGTTTGATACAATTGGCATATTCAATAAAGCCAAGTGTTCTCAAGTATACGATAAAATTGTATACTATAAACGAATGTTATTTGAGATATTGAAATGTATTTCAGGACAACAATCAACTCCTATTTGTGGTCCAGCAAATCTTGTCTGTGTCAATTGGGCTAGAGGTAAGATTCTTCAGTATAGCCCCTCTTTTCCCTAAAAGTCATACAAAATAGGCATACAGAGAAAAATAGAGTGGGTACTAACCAAACATATTAGAATATTTTAATCAAACAAAAATTATTATAATATTAATAGTTAATTTTTGTTCATATCAAAAATAGAAAAAGATATTAGGGTAAAAATTATCGCTTCATAACTTTTTCTAGAATGTTCTTACTGCGGATATTCTCGCTTGATGCCCCAACAGTAGTCAGCCATTGCACTGATATCCCATCTATCTGATACCTTCTTCCGTGCCCTTCAAATCTTGATGGAATCGCTCACCCTGTTTATCACTAACAGCGCCAGGATTTTTTGGACATTATTTCTGGAAAGTTGGCAAGATGGCTATGCAATAAATGCAATTTGATAGTAATGTTACAGCCATGTTTTGTGAAGCATTCTTTTGATGCAATTTCGACGTAATTCTGGACTTGTGTATTTCCCAGAAAGTCCTCGACAATACTTTTGAATGCCAACCAAGCATTCTTTTTAAGTTTGGTCATTGGTTCAACGAAACGTTCTTCTTTAATAAATTGCCAGTTTAATCTGAGTCCCAAAAAGACACCAGCCTTTATCTTCTCATATGATAAGCTAGGAAATGCCGAAATGATAAATTGAAACAGTCCCTTCAGTTGACCAATCTTCAACAAATTGCTCCATGAGACCTATTTTGATATGCAATGGCGGAAATATAATGTTTTTTCTGTCGACAAGTGGCTGATTTAGAATGTTGGGATCACCAGGTTTCAGGACAGATCTTGGCGGTCACGTTGACTCCACCCAATTCTTCGCACGAGCTCTGCTGTCTCACAAACATGAAAAACAGGGAAACTTGGTACATCCAAGTATCCAAGATCAAGAAAGAAACAAACCATTTTAAGGTAAATACAAATGATCTAAGTGTAAATGATGGTGTAAGTTATATTGCAACAAGTCAATGACCTTCTCTATGTCTTCGTATTCTTCATGAAAAGAAACTTAATGACCTATTGGGAGTGAACCATATAAATTTCCATCAGCTACTTTTTGAGCTAAGTAGGATTTTCTGTAATTCGCGTTCAGTTCCGCGAAGCGTTATAGTATGCGCAAAAACTGTAGAAAAAAAAAACATGACTACGAGAAAAAACTGATTTAAGTTTTGGGATCAGCTTGCCAATTCATCTCTAAAACAACCTGATAATCGAAGTTAACAGAAATTATTTTAAAAATTGTTAACCATTACAATTTTATATTATGTAAATTAAATTAAACTCTTGGCTTAATGTTTCACGATTATATTTGACAATATGAATTTGTCAACATGTGAAGTCTTGAAACCAAGAGTTTAATTTAATTCAATATTTAATTATGTTTCATCATGAGTTGAGCGAGAATTCAATCTCAGCCATTATAATTCATTGAGAAAATCTCTGTGGTTTGGTTTATATACGATTTTATTTTTTATGAAATGAAGGTTCCCTGCATCTGACTTGTTCTCTTCTTATCACAACAATCTAATGTGGATTTTTGTCAACTTCACAATCTGACAAAACTTGCTGCGGTTCAACATTTCGCTTTTTCATTAAATTCAGAGTACTTTAAATTGCTAAGAAATATTTTCGACTTAGAAATAATCGTCGCCTACGAAACATTGAGGTTTTTGTTTTTGTGAAAGCCATAAATCGATTAAATATATTTTACAATATGTATCGCATTGAGAGCTTAAAAAGAATCGGAATTGAGAATGAGAAATTCAGGAATACTTCCGAAGTTTGGAATATTATTGGAAGCCTAATCAATCGATAAGGAATGTGAAACTCGGAATATTTTGGGAGATTAGAGTTACTAGTTCGGTATCGGAAAAATTGCCTCTTTTGATCAGATAGCAATAGGGTAATCAGGGAACATTGACTAAACTGTTAATTTTTACACGCATAGTCCTCGGTTACAAATATTCTTTGGAATTTTATTGATTTTATCATATCAGGAAAAATATATTGTGGTGATAGGAAACTTTAGAGAATATTTTACTATCCTATTCTACTTTTCTATTTTACTGATGAAATCATCGACAAACAAAACAAAACTGAACTGCTGAGGTATCTTCCGACTAGCAGTTGGAAAAACGTTCTCCATATTTTCGATATATTTTAACAAAATAGCATTCTGTAGCGTAGTATTAATATGAATGTTACTTCTCATATTCACTGAAACGAGAAAATCTCAATAAATACTAACATTTCAGTCAATATTCAGATGATATCTATTTAAAATTTCATTTTCATTGAAAACATTCATTATGCTAGACTACATCTTCGTCAATAGGGACAATCGAACTAATAATAATAATATTTATTGCATAATAATATTTCAATTACACAAATGGTAGGAGTTTGGCAAGCCATTCTTCCACTCCACCAAATAACTATTTCACATATGCTGCTCAATGCATTAGATGCAATTTAGATCCAAACTTTCAGTAGTACTTAATCAGTAAAAATACTAACTAATATATCAAAGAAACAGAATATTTATATATAAAAGAATTATTCTAAGAATTATATTTAATGCAGGTAAACTAAAATTAAGTAAAAGAAACTTACGTTGAAAACCTACACATCTTTCTATATAACAGCCGTTTACATATGTTTCAAGGTTATTGCCTATCGTCAGAACGGCGTAGTTCAAGTTAAAGATGATAGTACTTGAAGAGATATATAAAAAATTAATATATAAAACACGAAACACTGTTTCGTACACGTTTTATACACCCAAAACATATTGGGAAGAGTCAACACAACGTTGCAGACGACAATGAAATACCGTCCGGCTTTTGTGAGACTTTTATAGCTTCTGGAAATCCCAGACAATCTTAACGATAAAAGAATTATTCTTAGAATTATATTTAATGCAGGTAAACTAAAATTAAGTAAAAGAAACTTACGTTGAAAACCTACACATTTTTCTATATAACAGCCGTTTACATATGTTTCAAGGTTATTGCCTATCGTCAGAACGGCGTAGTTCAAGTTAAAGATGATAGTACTTGAAGAGATATATAAAAAATTAATATATAAAACACGAAACACTGTTTCGTACACGTTTTATACACCCAAAACATATTGGGAAGAGTCAACACAACGTTGCAGACGACAATGAAATACCGTCCGGCTTTTGTGAGACTTTTATAGCTTCTGGAAATCCCAGACAATCTTAACGATAAAAGAATTATTCTAAGAATTATATTTAATGCAGATAAACTAAAATTAAGTAAAAGAAACTTACGTTGAAAACCTACACATTTTTCTATATAACAGCCGTTTACATATGTTTCAAGGTTATTGCCTATCGTCAGAACGGCGTAGTTCAATATAGTTTTATATATTAATTTTTCATATATCTCTTCAAGTACTATCATCTTTAACTTGAACTACTCCGTTCTGACGATAGGCAATAACCTTGAAACATATGTAAACGGCTGTTATATAGAAAAATGTGTAGGTTTTCAACGTAAGTTTCTTTTACTTAATTTTAGTTTACCTGCATTAAATATATTTCTTAGAATAATTCTTTTATCATTAAGATTGTCTGGGATTTCCAGAGGCTTAAAGAAACTCACAAAAGCCGGACGGTATTTCATTGTCGTCTGCAACGTTGTGTTGACTCTTCCCAATATGTTTTGGGTGTATAAAACGTGTACGAAACAGTGTTTCGTGTTTTATATATTAATTTTTTATATATCTCTTCAAGTACTATCATCTTTAACTTGAACTACGCCGTTCTGACGATAGGCAATAACCTTGAAACATATGTAAACGGCTGTTATATAGAAAAATGTGTAGGTTTTCAACGTAAGTTTCTTTTACTTAAGAATATTTATATATATAAAACACAAATTGACACAAAAAAGGAGAAAACTAAAACAAATACAAAAAATTAATATGCTAAATACTGTTACCAAAAAAGAATTCTCTCAATTTCTTCTTGCGAATCCCAACAGAAAAATTATTAATAACCAGGGTAATGTACTTATTGAGCAAACTTTGTTTACTTGTACAGATATTGCGTACATTGTTGATATACAAGTTTGTATAAAAAACAACATAGAAATATTCGGCCCTTTCCTCAAAACTTAACTCTTTCAATCTCCTTCTAAAAGGTGTAACATGATCTCTGTAGGAAGAGCAACACACAAATCTTATGCAAACATTTTGAATTTTGAGCAAATTGCCCTTGCCTTTCTTACTCATTATGTTATAATTAACCGCACAGCAATAGTCAAAAATTGGATATATAAGCGATTTTACAAGTTGCAATTTGATACCCTCATACAGCTCATCCTTATGCACTTGTAAACCTTTCAGCCTCATAAAACAGTTCTGTTTAAGGGTTGCACAATGTTTCCGGAAATTCAATTCATTATCAAACCACACACCAAGGTTCTTCGCTTCAGTAACCCAGGGTACACTTTCACCACCGATCCTCACATAGCAGATGTCTGTATAGCTCATTGCAGAACATGCTCCACTGTGTATAAGAAGCGCCCTCGACTTTTTCGCGTTGAGTTTCAAAGCATTTTTAGCACACCATGTTGTCAAATCCTCCAATTCTACATTTATTAATCTGATCGTTTCTGCAAAATCATAATTTGAAGTAGAAAACACCTGCAAATCATCTGCATAGAGATAACTATGGCAGTACTTGAAAATATCGGTTAGGTCACATGTATAGATTGAAAACAACAGAGGACCTGAATTGCTACCCTGAGGTACTCCATATCTAACATAACCGAAGTCCGATATATTGTTTCCCACTTTGACAGCCTGCCTTCTATCACTTAGGTAACCACCAAACCATTTCAAAACCATTTCATCAAAGCCCAAATATTTCATCTTTGAGTTAAATAACAAATGTTCCACCAAGTCGAAAGGCTGACTCTGGTCAAGCAATATGAGAATAAACAGCAATCCACGATCTAAGGCATACGCAATACTATTTGCTACACTTAAGAGTAAATGAATGAATTAATATATTACTCATTCCAGAAAGCTACGATCTTTCCAATTTGAAAGATAAGTTGAAGGAGGATCGTTTGAAAAAACAATTAGCAGCCGCTAAGGCCAATAAGACGATCAAAAGTCTGAAATTCTGGGAACAAGAGGGTCAAGAAGAGGCCGACGAACAAATAAAAAATCTGGAAGATAAAATCATCTCTGTTAAATCAAAGTGCAATTGTTTTCCGATATGCAGTGATTTGACGTATGCAGGAACAGCGTCCTCTCTCGACTTCAGGTGGAACGAACAATATCAAAACAAATCCCAAAATAATACGCCGTAAGTATAGTTCACAAATTTCGAATTGTTTTTAAGGGTTATCTTAAAGGTTAAGATGTAGAAGTCTTGAAGTCTGTACTTTGTTTTTAAGGATTCAAGAGATTGTTGGAGAGACTCAGATAAGTATTTTTATCAAAACAAATGAAGTGTTTACAAGGGAACGCAATGAACTATATGGTCCCACAGATTTCATAAGTAATTTTGGAGGCTTACTTGGATTGTTCAGTGGATTTTCTATTCTGTCCTTCATGGAAATTGTTTATTTCCTTACTCTGAGAATAATTGGCAATTGGAAGAAATTTGGACGATGGTATGGTAAAGAAGACTAAATAAAGAAGATAACGGACGCAAGTTCAAAATAGGAAATAGTATATTCAACAGATTGAAATAATAAAGACAAATATATATTCAACACACTGTTAGTGAATCTACTATGTATTTACTGATAAAAAAGTTATATACTTCTGCTCTTAAGCTCCTCACGTTTATCGCTCCCTTCCACTTTCAGATGCTGGTGCAGTTATAGAAACATATTGCAGTAATCTTATGTCTTTCTTTCTATCTTTATATAGTGAAACAGCATAAAACATATTTGCATGTTTTTGTTATGAAAAGTTCTCAATCTGAATATGCAATATAGTACTAGTGAAATTGAAAAATATTAATAATAATAATAATAAATTGCCTTTATTGCCAAATTGTACAAAAATAGAGGCGAAGTCTAGCTAAAAGCTACTCCACTTAACCTCTAACTATAAAAATAATACATGAAATGGATAACAAATTAATATCAGAAGGAAGCGAAAATTAATCACAGAAAGAATATGTTCAAAGAGAAACAAAACATGACATTATAATTAAAATGAAAACCTAAATTGAAAATATTGGAAGATCAAAGTAAAAATTGAGGGTAATTTCAGTATTTTTCGAAAATAGAAAGTGTTATAAGCGCCCCTCAACTCAACGTTGACATTCATGAATGGATATTGATATCGAATGGAAAAATAGGACGATTGAAGGCAAAATCCTTCTTTATTCTACTTTTTGAAATAAATTGTAGACAAGACCTCTATGTCATTCGTGACGAGTCTAATTACTACTAAAAACTACTTTGATTTTCACGGAAATCAGAATCAGAATGTGAACGCAAGAGAGAATACTTTAATAATAATAATAATAATATTTATTAATCCTTGAAGACATTTGACAAATGCATAGGATAAGTTGATTCAAGAAAATTGTAAATACAACAAAATACATAAAAAGTAAAATTTCTATAAAATACAGAATACAAACATACATAAAATATAAAATTATTATAAAATACAAAATACAGATAAGATGAGTATAAAATAAAATATTTACAGACCACACAAGTTATAGCAATGTATCATCCATCATAAACTCCTCAACGCCATAATAACCCTTGGATAATAACAATTTTTTGAGGCATTTTTTAAGGAATTCAGGTTAGGATGACGGAGGGTCACAGGTAAATGATTGTATAATTTAATTCCCTGATATATATGACCCTGTTGAAATTTAGCAGTTTTGTGTTTAGGGAGAGCCAGTAAGTCGTTATTTCTCGTTGGGTAACTATGAACGGCACTATAAGTTTTAAATGAATTGATGTTGTCCTTAATGTACAAAATACAGTTTAAAATATAAATACATGGAAAAGTCAAAATTTTATGTCTAATAAAATGTTGCCTACAAGATTCCCTAAGAGGTAAATTCAACACAGTACGGATAATTCTTTTTTGACAAAAAAAAAATTCTAAAACTATCAGTAGAGCTCCCCCAGAGAATAAATATTTCTTATAAATATAATATTTACAAGACATATGACAATAAACATAACTATAATACACAGTTAACAAAGATTCGAGTGGCATGGAATCCCTTATGCGTGACAAGGCATATCTCGATTTGTTAAGTATTTTACTCACATAATCAACATGGTCAGACCAGCGCAGGTTCTGGTCAACATTAATTCCTAAGAACTTAACAGAATTGGCAGAAGTATAGCCTGTTCCACTATAAATGAACCGCATATTGGCCATATTATTCCGAAAGGAGAAATGCACATACTGCGTTTTGGAAGCATTACTTACAAGGAGATTCTTGCTGCACCATGAAACATTTTATTATTTCCCCTGTCTTGATAATAAGCTCGTCATGAGTGAGCGCTGTGACAATTATTGAGGTGTCGTCAGCAAATTCAACAATTCAGCATTAATGTGCTGAGGTAAGTCGTTGACAAAAAGCAAAAAAATTAATGGTCCCAGAACGGAGCCCTCAGGAACGCCAGAAGACAAATTATGTATTTTTGAGAAGGCGTCATCAACACTGACTGTCATCCGCCTGTCAGCAAGATAATCGCATATCTACTCCAAAATTACATCACTGAATCCCAAGTTATAGAGTTTGCACCTTGCGAAACCGAAGTCCATAGTATCAAAAGTTTTTTGATACTAAATCTTTGTTACCTCATTGTGGCTCTTCAGTTGTATACGTCCATAGGTGATCATCAAGTTCCTTTCCAACTAAACTATCCCATCCGCGAAGGCGTTTTAAGTGAGAGGTGTGACGACAGGCGTCATCTACCGGATAGAAGTCATATCCTAGAACAAACTCGTGTAGCAAGCTCTCTGAAAAGTTTCTTTGAGTTTCAGACTCAAAATATATAAAAAAAATCAAAGACTTCTGGTATTGTTCTGGTAAAGCAAAAGTGATCGTTCTTATTAGAGAAATATTATCACAGTTGGACTGAAGTTTGTATATGCACTTTCTGCAAATGCCTAGGAACGGGACGATTTTTCCAAATTTGATAATTCCTAGGTATTATGCGACTTATCTGATAATATAAATATACAAATTATCTGATGTACGACTTATTTATAGTCCCTATTGCGAAGGATGTTAGTGCATATCAGAGTTTCTCGAAATGTGAATACGTCCACATCATTTTTTCCAAGTATGAAATTTAATACATTCCAATCCTAATGAAACAATTGAAGTTTCTCACGAATCAAAATTCAAAATCGATTGAACATTCAACACATATGAGAAATTATTTAAATATTTCGTGTCATTATTCAAATATTTAGAAGTCACGTTAAACTATTGGGAGTGGTTGGTTCAGATCTGGTGCAATTAGACAAATGGATAGGAATTATGCGATATTTAGTATGATATAACGATAGCCATTTATCAGATGTTGAACGTTAATTTGTAAATTAACTATCAGAATATAGGGCTCGCATATATACTCCGATAAGCAACCCAATACTGATAGTGAAAACTACAGGAAAAATATATATCCAATTTGAGCTAGTTTATTTTAGTAGTAATTATTTTTAGATATTGAATAAAGTAGATTGAAATGGAACCAAGTGAGTTAGAAGAAATCAAATTACAACAGAAAAATGGTAAAAATCTCGGTTGGTCGAGAATTTATCTGCAAAAATTGAGAAATTATTTCAGAGAGTATTGTGAAGTGTCTTCAATCCAAGGATTATCTTATATCGGAAAGAAATCGTCAATTATCGAAAGGTAAGTGATCTTGTGTTCTTATGAAAATATGTTAGTCCAATGGAAATGATATTTTATGAACTTGTATGAAAATAATTTGTAATTACTCTGAAAAAGCAAAATAATTTGTGAAAATAAAATGAATTTCAATTAATTTCAATTGAAAGAATGGATCGGAATTCAAAAAGTTAATTTTCTCCTCTGGATAGTTCTCCTCGAGACATTCTCCAATTCGATAGTAAATTCACAATATTTATATGCTGACCTGGCGAACTTTGTACCCCCATTTATTTTTTTCTAATTTCTATTTTTCAAAAAGCCGGAAAGACATGTTCTACTATTTGTGCTACACTATCTTGTTTTTAATATTTATCCCTTGTTGAGCTAGGAACTTAGTCACTTGCGAAGAACACGTTTGATCTATTGCAAGTAACAACCTGTTCGTTCTATAGTTGAACGGCACGCTCCTAATTTCGTAACAAGTAGGTACTTCTTCCACATATCTCATCATAAATTATATGAGGTATTTGCTGGATATAAGTCCAAAAATGTTAAGAAGTTAGTCCATTCCCGGAAACCAATTAATAGTTGCTCTAATGGCTGTACCAATAGTGACTATTTGAATTGACTCTTCGGGCAATATTTTGTCGCATCATTGGTAGTATTTTCTTATCAACAACAATTAAAATGTTCAGAAGTTAGTCCATTCCCGGAAACCAATCAATAGTTGCTCTAGTGGCTGTACCAATAGTGACTATTTGAATTGACTCTTCGGGCAATATTTTGTCGCATCATTGGTAGTATTTTCTTATCAACAACAATTAAAATTAAGTAAAAGAAGAAACTTACGTTGAAAACCTACACATTTTTTTTTTTTTTATATAACAGCCGTTTACATATGTTTCAAGGTTATTGCCTATCGTCAGAACGACGTAGTTCAAGTTAAAGATGAAAGTACTTGAAGAGATATATAAAAAATTAATATATAAAACACGAAACACAGTTTCGTACACGTTTTATACACCCAAAACATTTGGGAAGAGTCAACACAACGTTGCAGACGACAATGAAATACCGTCCGGCTGTTATGAGACTTTTATAACTTCTGGAACTACCCAGATAATCTTAACAATGAAATAATTATTCTAAGAATTATATTTAATGCAGGCAAACTAAAATTAAGTAAAAGAAGAAACTTACGTTGAAAACCTACACATTTTTTTTTTTTTATATAACAGCAGTTTACATATGTTTCAAGGTTACTGCCTATCGTCAGAACGACGTAGTTCAAGTTAAAGATGAAAGTACTTGAAGAGATATATAAAAAATTAATATATAAAACACGAAACACAGTTTCGTACACGTTTTATACACCCAAAACATTTGGGAAGAGTCAACACAACGTTGCAGACGACAATGAAATACCGTCCGGCTGTTATGAGACTTTTATAACTTCTGGAACTACCCAGATAATCTTAACAATGAAATAATTATTCTAAGAATTATATTTAATGCAGGCAAACTAAAATTAAGTAAAAGAAGAAACTTACGTTGAAAACCTACACATTTTTTTTTTTTTTTATATAACAGCCGTTTACATATGTTTCAAGGTTATTGCCTATCGTCAGAACGACGTAGTTCAAGTTAAAGATGAAAGTACTTGAAGAGATATATATAAAAAATTAATATATAAAACACGAAACACAGTTTCGTACACGTTTTATACACCCAAAACATTTGGGAAGAGTCAACACAACGTTGCAGACGACAATGAAATACCGTCCGGCTGTTATGAGACTTTTATAACTTCTGGAACTACCCAGATAATCTTAACAATGAAATAATTATTCTAAGAATTATATTTAATGCAGGCAAACTAAAATTAAGTGAAAGAAGAAACTTACGTTGAAAACCTACACATTTTTTTTTTTTTATATAACAGCCGTTTACATATGTTTCAAGGTTATTGCCTATCGTCAGAACGACGTAGTTCAAGTTAAAGATGAAAGTAATTGAAGAGATATATAAAAAATAAATATATAAAACACGAAACACAGTTTCGTACACGTTTTATACACCCAAAACATTTGGGAAGAGTCAACACAACGTTGCAGACGACAATGAAATACCGTCCGGCTGTTATGAGACTTTTATAACTTCTGGAACTACCCAGATAATCTTAACAATGAAATAATTATTCTAAGAATTATATTTAATGCAGGCAAACTAAAATTAAGTAAAAGAAGAAACTTACGTTGAAAACCTACATTTTTTTTTTTTTTTTTTTTTTATATAACAGCCGTTTACATATGTTTCAAGGTTATTGCCTATCGTCAGAACGACGTAGTTCAAGTTAAAGATGAAAGTACTTGAAGAGATATATAAAAAATTAATATATAAAACACGAAACACAGTTTCGTACACGTTTTATACACCCAAAACATTTGGGAAGAGTCAACACAACGTTGCAGACGACAATGAAATACCGTCCGGCTGTTATGAGACTTTTATAACTTCTGGAACTACCCAGATAATCTTAACAATGAAATAATTATTCTAAGAATTATATTTAATGCAGGCAAACTAAAATTAAGTAAAAGAAGAAACTTACGTTGAAAACCTACACATTTTTTTTTTTTTATATAACAGCCGTTTACATATGTTTCAAGGTTATTGCCTATCGTCAGAACGACGTAGTTCAAGTTAAAGATGAAAGTACTTGAAGAGATATATAAAAAATTAATATATAAAACACGAAACACAGTTTCGTACACGTTTTATACACCCAAAACATTTGGGAAGAGTCAACAAAACGTTGCAGACGACAATGAAATACCGTCCGGCTGTTATGAGACTTTTATAACTTCTGGAACTACCCAGATAATCTTAACAATGAAATAATTATTCTAAGAATTATATTTAATGCAGGCAAACTAAAATTAAGTAAAAGAAGAAACTTACGTTGAAAACCTACACATTTTTTTTTTTTTTTTATATAACAGCCGTTTACATATGTTTCAAGGTTATTGCCTATCGTCAGAACGACGTAGTTCAAGTTAAAGATGAAAGTACTTGAAGAGATATATAAAAAATTAATATATAAAACACGAAACACAGTTTCGTACACGTTTTATACACCCAAAACATTTGGGAAGAGTCAACACAACGTTGCAGACGACAATGAAATACCGTCCGGCTGTTATGAGACTTTCATAACTTCTGGAACTACCCAGATAATCTTAACAATGAAATAATTATTCTAAGAATTATATTTAATGCAGGCAAACTAAAATTAAGTAAAAGAAGAAACTTACGTTGAAAACCTACACATTTTTTTTTTTTTTATATAACAGCCGTTTACATATGTTTCAAGGTTATTGCCTATCGTCAGAACGACGTAGTTCAAGTTAAAGATGAAAGTACTTGAAGAGATATATAAAAAATTAATATATAAAACACGAAACACAGTTTCGTACACGTTTTATACACCCAAAACATTTGGGAAGAGTCAACACAACGTTGCAGACGACAATGAAATACCGTCCGGCTGTTATGAGACTTTTATAACTTCTGGAACTACACAGATAATCTTAACAATGAAATAATTATTCTAAGAATTATATTTAATGCAGGCAAACTAAAATTAAGTAAAAGAAGAAACTTACGTTGAAAACCTACACATTTTTTTTTTTTTTAATATAACAGCCGTTTACATATGTTTCAAGGTTATTGCCTATCGTCAGAACGACGTAGTTCAAGTTAAAGATGAAAGTACTTGAAGAGATATATAAAAAATTAATATATAAAACACGAAACACAGTTTCGTACACGTTTTATACACCCAAAACATTTGGGAAGAGTCAACACAACGTTGCAGACGACAATGAAATACCGTCCGGCTATTATGAGACTTTTATAGTTTCTGGAACTACCCAGATAATCTTAACAATAAGATAATTATTCTAAGAATTATATTCAATGCAGGCAAACTAAAATTAAGTAAAAGAAGAAACTTACGTTGAAAACCTACACATTTTTTTATATAACAGCCGTTTACATATGTTTCAAGGTTATTGCCTATCGTCAGAACGGCGTAGTTCAAGTTAAAGATGAAAGTACTTGAAGAGATATATAAAAAATTAATATATAAAACACGAAACACAGTTTCGTACACGTTTTATACACCCAAAACATTTGGGAAGAGTCAACACAACGTTGCAGACGACAATGAAATACCGTCCGGCTATTATGAGACTTTTATTGTTTCTGGAACTACCCAGATAATCTTAACAATAAAATAATTATTCTAAGAATTATATTCAATGCAGGCAAACTAAAATTAAGTAAAAGAAGAAACTTACGTTGAAAACCTACACATTTTTTTTTTTATATAACAGCCGTTTACATATGTTTCAAGGTTATTGCCTATCGTCAGAACGACGTAGTTCAAGTTAAAGATGAAAGTACTTGAAGAGATATATAAAAAATTAATATATAAAACACGAAACACAGTTTCGTACACGTTTTATACACCCAAAACATTTGGGAAGAGTCAACAAAACGTTGCAGACGACAATGAAATACCGTCCGGCTGTTATGAGACTTTTATAACTTCTGGAACTACCCAGATAATCTTAACAATGAAATAATTATTCTAAGAATTATATTTAATGCAGGCAAACTAAAATTAAGTAAAAGAAGAAACTTACGTTGAAAACCTACACATTTTTTTTTTTTTATATAACAGCCGTTTACATATGTTTCAAGGTTATTGCCTATCGTCAGAACGACGTAGTTCAAGTTAAAGATGAAAGTACTTGAAGAGATATATAAAAAATTAATATATAAAACACGAAACACAGTTTCGTACACGTTTTATACACCCAAAACATTTGGGAAGAGTCAACACAACGTTGCAGACGACAATGAAATACCGTCCGGCTGTTATGAGACTTTCATAACTTCTGGAACTACCCAGATAATCTTAACAATGAAATAATTATTCTAAGAATTATATTTAATGCAGGCAAACTAAAATTAAGTAAAAGAAGAAACTTACGTTGAAAACCTACACATTTTTTTTTTTTATATAACAGCCGTTTACATATGTTTCAAGGTTATTGCCTATCGTCAGAACGACGTAGTTCAAGTTAAAGATGAAAGTACTTGAAGAGATATATAAAAAATTAATATATAAAACACGAAACACAGTTTCGTACACGTTTTATACACCCAAAACATTTGGGAAGAGTCAACACAACGTTGCAGACGACAATGAAATACCGTCCGGCTGTTATGAGACTTTTATAACTTCTGGAACTACACAGATAATCTTAACAATGAAATAATTATTCTAAGAATTATATTTAATGCAGGCAAACTAAAATTAAGTAAAAGAAGAAACTTACGTTGAAAACCTACACATTTTTTTTTTTTAATATAACAGCCGTTTACATATGTTTCAAGGTTATTGCCTATCGTCAGAACGACGTAGTTCAAGTTAAAGATGAAAGTACTTGAAGAGATATATAAAAAATTAATATATAAAACACGAAACACAGTTTCGTACACGTTTTATACACCCAAAACATTTGGGAAGAGTCAACACAACGTTGCAGACGACAATGAAATACCGTCCGGCTATTATGAGACTTTTATAGTTTCTGGAACTACCCAGATAATCTTAACAATAAGATAATTATTCTAAGAATTATATTCAATGCAGGCAAACTAAAATTAAGTAAAAGAAGAAACTTACGTTGAAAACCTACACATTTTTTTATATAACAGCCGTTTACATATGTTTCAAGGTTATTGCCTATCGTCAGAACGGCGTAGTTCAAGTTAAAGATGAAAGTACTTGAAGAGATATATAAAAAATTAATATATAAAACACGAAACACAGTTTCGTACACGTTTTATACACCCAAAACATTTGGGAAGAGTCAACACAACGTTGCAGACGACAATGAAATACCGTCCGGCTATTATGAGACTTTTATTGTTTCTGGAACTACCCAGATAATCTTAACAATAAAATAATTATTCTAAGAATTATATTCAATGCAGGCAAACTAAAATTAAGTAAAAGAAGAAACTTACGTTGAAAACCTACACATGACGATAGGCAATATCCTTGAAACATATGTAAACGGCTGTTATATAAAAAAATGTGTAGGTTTTCAACGTAAGTTTCTTCTTTTACTTAATTTTAGTTTGCCTGCATTGAATATAATTCTTAGAATAATTATTTTATTGTTAAGATTATCTGGGTAGTTCCAGAAACAATAAAAGTCTCATAATAGCCGGACGGTATTTCATTGTCGTCTGCAACGTTGTGTTGACTCTTCCCAAATGTTTTGGGTGTATAAAACGTGTACGAAACTGTGTTTCGTGTTTTATATATTAATTTTTTATATATCTCTTCAAGTACTTTCATCTTTAACTTGAACTACGTCGTTCTGACGATAGGCAATAACCTTGAAACATATGTAAACGGCTGTTATAAAAAAAATGTGTAGGTTTTCAACGTAAGTTTCTTCTTTTACTTAATTTTAGTTTGCCTGCATTAAATATAATTCTTAGAATAATTATTTCATTGTTAAGATTATCTGGGTAGTTCCAGAAGTTATAAAAGTCTCATAACAGCCGGACGGTATTTCATTGTCGTCTGCAACGTTGTGTTGACTCTTCCCAAATGTTTTGGGTGTATAAAACGTGTACGAAACTGTGTTTCGTGTTTTATATATTAATTTTTTATATATCTCTTCAAGTACTTTCATCTTTAACTTGAACTACGTCGTTCTGACGATAGGCAATAACCTTGAAACATATGTAAACGGCTGTTATATAAAAAAAAAAAATGTGTAGGTTTTCAACGTAAGTTTCTTCTTTTACTTAATTTTAGTTTGCCTGCATTAAATATAATTCTTAGAATAATTATTTCATTGTTAAGATTATCTGGGTAGTTCCAGAAGTTATAAAAGTCTCATAACAGCCGGACGGTATTTCATTGTCGTCTGCAACGTTGTGTTGACTCTTCCCAAATGTTTTGGGTGTATAAAACGTGTACGAAACTGTGTTTCGTGTTTTATATATTAATTTTTTATATATCTCTTCAAGTACTTTCATCTTTAACTTGAACTACGTCGTTCTGACGATAGGCAATAACCTTGAAACATATGTAAACGGCTGTTATATAAAAAAAATGTGTAGGTTTTCAACGTAAGTTTCTTCTTTTACTTAATTTTAGTTTGCCTGCATTAAATATAATTCTTAGAATAATTATTTCATTGTTAAGATTATCTGGGTAGTTCCAGAAGTTATAAAAGTCTCATACTAGCCGGACGGTATTTCATTGTCGTCTGCAACGTTGTGTTGACTCTTCCCAAATGTTTTGGGTGTATAAAACGTGTACGAAACTGTGTTTCGTGTTTTATATATTAATTTTTTATATATCTCTTCAAGTACTTTCATCTTTAACTTGAACTACGTCGTTCTGACGATAGGCAATAACCTTGAAACATATGTAAACGGCTGTTATATAAAAAAAAAAAAAAAATGTGTAGGTTTTCAACGTAAGTTTCTTCTTTTACTTAATTTTAGTTTGCCTGCATTAAATATAATTCTAAGAATAATTATTTCATTGTTAAGATTATCTGGGTAGTTCCAGAAGTTATAAAAGTCTCATAACAGCCGGACGGTATTTCATTGTCGTCTGCAACGTTGTGTTGACTCTTCCCAAATGTTTTGGGTGTATAAAACGTGTACGAAACTGTGTTTCGTGTTTTATATATTAATTTTTTATATATCTCTTCAAGTACTTTCATCTTTAACTTGAACTACGTCGTTCTGACGATAGGCAATAACCTTGAAACATATGTAAACGGCTGTTATATAAAAAAAAAAAAAAAATGTGTAGGTTTTCAACGTAAGTTTCTTCTTTTACTTAATTTTAGTTTGCCTGCATTAAATATAATTCTTAGAATAATTATTTCATTGTTAAAATTATCTGGGTAGTTCCAGAAGTTATAAAAGTCTCATAACAGCCGGACGGTATTTCATTGTCGTCTGCAACGTTGTGTTGACTCTTCCCAAATGTTTTGGGTGTATAAAACGTGTACGAAACTGTGTTTCGTGTTTTATATATTAATTTTTTATATATCTCTTCAAGTACTTTCATCTTTAACTTGAACTACGTCGTTCTGACGATAGGCAATAACCTTGAAACATATGTAAACGGCTGTTATATAAAAAAAAAAAAAAAAAAAATGTGTAGGTTTTCAACGTAAGTTTCTTCTTTTACTTAATTTTAGTTTGCCTGCATTAAATATAATTCTTAGAATAATTATTTCATTGTTAACAATTAAAATGTTCAGAAGTTAGTCCATTCCCGGAAACCATTTAATAGTTGCTCTAGTAGCTGTACCAATAGTGACTATTTGAATTGACTCTTCGGGCAATATTTTGTCGCATCATTGGTAGTATTTTCTTATCAACAACAATTAAAATGTTCAGAAGTTAGTCCATTCCCGGAAACCAATTAATAGTTGCTCTAGTGGCTGTACCGATAGTGACTATTTGAATTGACTCTTCAGGCAATATTTTGTCGCATCATTCGTAGTATTTTCTTATCAACAACAATTAAAATGTTCAGAAGTTAGTCCATTCCCGGAAACCAATTGATAGTTGCTCTAGTAGCTGTACCAATAGTGACTATTTGAATTGACTCTTCTGGCAATATTTTGTCTCATCATTGGTAGTATTTTCTTATCAACAACAATTAAAATGTTCAGAAGTTAGTCCATTCCCTGAAACCAATCAATAGTTGCTCTAGTGGCTGTACCAATAGTGACTATTTGAATTGACTCTTCGGGCAATATTTTGTCGCATCATTGGTAGTATTTTCTTATCAACAACAATTAAAATGTTCAGAAGTTAGTCCATTCCCGGAAACCAATTAATAGTTGCTCTAGTAGCTGTACCAATAGTGACTATTTGAATTGACTCTTCGGGCAATATTTTGTCGCATCATTGGTAGATTTTCTTATCAACAACAATTAAAATGTTCAGAAGTTAGTCCATTCCCGGAAACCAATCAATAGTTGCTCTAGTGACTGTACCAATAGTGACTATTTGAATTGACTCTTCGGGCAATATTTTGTCGCATCATTGGTAGTATTTTCTTATCAACAACAATTAAAATGTTCAGAAGTTAGTCCATTCCCGGAAACCATTTAATAGTTGCTCTAGTAGCTGTACCAATAGTGACTATTTGAATTGACTCTTCGGGCAATATTTTGTCGCATCATTGGTAGTATTTTCTTATCAACAACAATTAATTTTTGGCTAGCAATATTTACACACAACGTTCATTGGGCCAATAGTAACAATTTGTTGTGAACTGGAATCTATTTCAACGTTATAATTGAATGCAGGTCGATAGGAGTTAAAGGCAACCTTTTCATATTGTTAATTTCGATTCCATCGATTCCGTTCAACTTCATTTCGAGCTTCGAGTTGCTCGTCAGTTTGACTTGCTCTTTTGAATATTTGACTTGCTGCATTGCGAGTTCTTCGACTTAATTTTGTACTTCTAATAACTATCATTTTCTAAAACAAAATTTCAACTGCTATGTGAGTAACGTTTATGTAAGTCAATTCATTCTTACCAACATTTTATATTAAATGGAAGTTTTAACATTAGTCGTGATGGCTCTGAACTAACCAAGATGTTTGATAAGATATTTATTTTTCTCATGTCCCCTTTTTGAGAATTAATGAGTATTTCTCACTTATATTATTAATAAGGAATTTTTAAATTCTCTAATATTCAACGCAATTTTCTAAATTTTTCTCGACATTAACAAACACAAAAAAAAAGAAGTCGGTCTAGCCGTTGACTCTATATTTTAGTTCAAGAATCTCTGTATGGAAAAAGAAATAGGCTGTTGTTAGGGTTTTCCAGGTAATTATTCGATTTTTTGTTGTCGTAAGAACCATCCGTGGACTTCAACGAACATTTTAAAGAAATAATTAGTAACACTGGTCTAGGCGTTGTTGAGTTATGCGCTTACCAACACATTTTGTGCTTCATTTTTATATTATAGATATGTAATATCGATAAGATGTTTTTTAATTATTGATTTGAATTAACGTGCCTCGACTACATGGTCAATGACACGGGGTACCATTTTTACAGTTTCATGTAGTAACAGTTTAAAATACAAATACTTCAATATAAGTAACAATTTAATTAAGTAAAAGAAACTTACGTTGAAAACCTACACATTTTTCTATATAACAGCCGTTTACATATGTTTCAAGGTTATTGGCTATCGTCAGAACGGCGTAGTTCAAGTTAAAGATGATAGTACTTGAAGAGATATATAAAAAATTAATATATAAAACACGAAACACTGTTTCGTACACGTTTTATACACCCAAAACATATTGGGAAGAGTCAACACAACGTTGCAGACGACAATGAAATACCGTCCGGCTTTTGTGAGACTTTTATAGCTTCTGGAAATCCCAGACAATCTTAACGATAAAAGAATTATTCTTAGAATTATATTTAATGCAGGTAAACTAAAATTAAGTAAAAGAAACTTACGTTGAAAACCTACACATTTTTCTATATAACAGCCGTTTATATATGTTTCAAGGTTATTGCCTATCGTCAGAACGGCGTAGTTCAAGTTAAAGATGATAGTACTTGAAGAGATATATAAAAAATTAATATATAAAACACGAAACACTGTTTCGTACACGTTTCATACACCCAAAACATATTGGGAAGAGTCAACACAACGTTGCAGACGACAATGAAATACCGTCCGGCTTTTGTGAGACTTTTATAGCTTCTGGAAATCCCAGACAATCTTAACGATAAAAGAATTATTATTCGAATTATATTTAATGCAGGTAAACTAAAATTAAGTAAAAGAAACTTACGTTGAAAACCTACACATTTTTCTATATAACAGCCGTTTACATATGTTTCAAGGTTATTGCCTATCGTCAGAACGGCGTAGTTCAAGTTAAAGATGATAGTACTTGAAGAGATATATAAAAAATTAATATATAAAACACGAAACACTGTTTCGTACACGTTTTATACACCCAAAACATATTGGGAAGATTCAACACAACGTTGCAGACGACAATGAAATACCGTCCGGCTTTTGTGAGACTTTTATAGCTTCTGGAAATCCCAGACAATCTTAACGATAAAAGAATTATTCTTAGAATTATATTTAATGCAGGTAAACTAAAATTAAGTAAAAGAAACTTACGTTGAAAACCTACACATTTTTCTATATAACAGCCGTTTACATATGTTTCAAGGTTATTGCCTATCGTCAGAACGGCGTAGTTCAAGTTAAAGATGATAGTACTTGAAGAGATATATAAAAAATTAATATATAAAACACGAAACACTGTTTCGTACACGTTTTATACACCCAAAACATATTGGGAAGAGTCAACACAACGTTGCAGACGACAATGAAATACCGTCCGGCTTTTGTGAGACTTTTATAGCTTCTGGAAATCCCAGACAATCTTAACGATAAAAGAATTATTCTTAGAATTATATTTAATGCAGGTAAACTAAAATTAAGTAAAAGAAACTTACGTTGAAAACCTACACATTTTTCTACGTTTTCAACGTAAGTTTCTTTTACTTAATTTTAGTTTACCTGCATTAAATATAATTCTAAGAATAATTCTTTTATCGTTAAGATTGTCTGGGATTTCCAGAAGCTATAAAAGTCTCACAAAAGCCGGACGGTATTTCATTGTCGTCTGCAACGTTGTGTTGACTCTTCCCAATATGTTTTGGGTGTATAAAACGTGTACGAAACAGTGTTTCGTGTTTTATATATTAATTTTTTATATATCTCTTCAAGTACTATCATCTTTAACTTGAACTACGCCGTTCTGACGATAGGCAATAACCTTGAAACATATGTAAACGGCTGTTATATAGAAAAATGTGTAGGTTTTCAACGTAAGTTTCTTTTACTTAATTTTAGTTTACCTGCATTAAATATAATTCTAAGAATAATTCTTTCATCGTTAAGATTGTCTGGGATTTCCAGAAGCTATAAAAGTCTCACAAAAGCCGGACGGTATTTCATTGTCGTCTGCAACGTTGTGTTGACTCTTCCCAATATGTTTTGGGTGTATAAAACGTGTACGAAACAGTGTTTCGTGTTTTATATATTAATTTTTTATATATCTCTCCAAGTACTATCATCTTTAACTTGAACTACGCCGTTCTGACGATAGGCAATAACCTTGAAACATATGAGTAGCCTAGTTTCAAAGACGGCCAATGACCAAAACACTTTTTTTTCAGGAGAGCTCATTTTCTCTGAAGTAAAATCTATCGTAATTTTTTTCATTTAGCTTTTTGTTACCTGATGCTCGAGTGCTCATGAACCATGCTGAGTAATTTCTCAACACGGAACCGTTTGGAGTAAGCAGTAAATCATTTCAAAAATTGTAATGTCCGATTTTGAAACTAAGAATGGTTTTTGGCCGTCTTTGGTACTAATGGGTATGAAATTAGAAAATAACATTAAGCCTTTTATTGATATAAAACCTTTTATTGATATGGAAAAACTAGTTTCAAGGTACATTTACAAGGTAGCAGAACAAGGTCACCTTCTTCTTCTTCAGAATCTAAGAAACAGTCGCAATCTTCATTTTCATCGACTTGATCACCCTCGTTACCCTCAATCACATTTTCATACCACTGCAAGGTCTTGATTTCCCTCCAGTTTTTTCCGAAATGTTTTTCCAGCAAATTCCCAACATCCGCAATTTTAGCTTGCTTCTTTCACTTTTACACCCACTGGAATCTGCGTTGGATTCAACATTCTCATATTATCCTTCTTACAGATGACTTTTTCCACTCCTGTGTTATTATTGTATGATAATTCACCCTTCACTAAAACATTGTTTTTTGCAGATCTCCATAAGGTGAACCTCTTGCATTGTTTAATTTTAAAATGCAACTGGGAAGCTGACTTCACAACATCGATGGCCTCTGTCTTTCAGTCATAGAAGTGCCAGTCTTTGCCGATAATTTTAACTTGTCCTAATTGTTTGAATATCTTATGGTATTCTTCCGGTTGGATGATGCACCTCATTTTCTTTAGCTGCTTCTCAATTAGACCGAAAATGCGGTCAGCCGGCATAAGAAAGTGACCGGTCACTGGAAATAGTAGTTCCACTGTTTTGACAGTTTTCGGAGCTTGAAGGAGCCATCTGGAGCACATAGTTAGCATATTAACATTTTTATTTTGTCCCGGGCATCCGTCCGCTACTAGTCGAACTTCTGTATATGGTTTTTCTCCAATTTTTTTATTTAATTCGTTGATGACAACAGAAGCAACTTCATTGGAAGATTTTCTTCCCTCATTTTCTGTCCACGTATATATAGCCACATTTTCTGGTCCAAGTTTTTTAGTAGATTCTCCGGTAACAACAGCTAAATTATAGCAGTATAGCTGTCTCGAATAATATGACGATTGGTCTGTCACTTTAGGTAATGCTAAATTTTTTTGACAGTCCAATGAAATAAGTAGGCAGTCGTCGGGTTTTTCTTTTAAATTTTTGAAAAAACACCTCGCATGTTTTTTATGTAATAATTTTTTTATCTTAAGTGCTTTGCAAACAAGTTCGTCTTTGTCTACTTTCAGTCTTTCTTGTATTTCTAGACAAGTGCTGCATTCGTCTGTGCTAGGCTTTCCAAAACTAATATTGAACTGTGTATTAAATTGCTCTCGGAAGTAACTTTCCTTTACCTTTAAGTTATAGTCGGAACTCTCGTTGTATATTTTCCATAATTTAACAATACTCCATTCACTGTTCAAATAAATTCTGCGACTCTTTTTTCGTGAATAATGGGACTCCACTCCTCTCAGATTACTAATGAAATTTCGAACTGAGTCGCGTTTTTTTCTAAACAACTTTTTTTTTTGTGATCCTCCTTGTTTCAACTGGTACGTCAGCACCACCACTCTTGAATCTGCATCATCTCCATCTTAACTGTTACTGCTACGTTATTATAAAGAAATAAGAGCTAATTATAAAGAAATAGTATAAAAAAACTATCAAAAACGAGTGAAAATCTTATAAAAACACATTAAAACATCAAGCAAGCATCACAAGTCCGCCATCATTGCTTGATTACCACGTGACCAAAGTGAGCTGTCCCATTGGTCAGGCGCAATTGGCCGTCTTTGACTCTAAGCGCTAAGGCAATTGTCCGAATTTGAAACTCACTCTGACTTTTAAGGCATCGTATCTATGGTAAAAAACCGGTTTGGATAGTCAGAAAATATCTCTTGTGATGCAGGTTACTGTAAAGAACAATATTCAGGCAAAAACTGAATTTCGAAGAAAATGGTCATTGGCCGTCTTTGATACTAGGCTACTCATATGTAAACGGCTGTTATATAGAAAAATGTGTAGGTTTTCAACGTAAGTTTCTTTTACTTAATTTTAGTTTACCTGCATTAAATATAATTCTAAGAATAATTCTTTTATCGTTAACAATTTAATTGTAGTGAAATAAGATGAAACTGTTTTATTGCTAGATGTGTCAACTACACAAGGTTGTAATTATAATCCAGATTTCCCGATATATTTTAGTGTTCAATTTGGGCAGTTGTGCTCAGAATGTCTTTGATATTAGTGTTTTAGCCCTAGTTGGTTACGACTGCCTCATTTTTTGGACACCAAATAAGTATATGTTCAACTGTAAGGGGTATTCACAGTATTGAATGATCGCTTGATGTCATCAAATAACTGTGGGTCAGTTTCGTATGACCCATTCTTAGTCTCATAACTACTATTTTGTCTTGTCTATTCAGGGCTAATCTTGTTTCTTTTTGAATTTTGGGTTGAATTTTGTGCAACTTGCTGGTATCATTCTCCTATTAAACTTGCCATTCTTTAATGATTCTATTTCTTATTGATTGAATAAGGTCTGTATGAGCGACAACTTTTGTAACAAGATGAGAGGATTTTGCAAGCTTCGCGGATTGGTTCGCTGCTTCATTCGCTGGAATACCCACATGAGATGGAATCCAGATCATGGTAGTAGAACACGTTATTGTTCAGAGCGTGACATTTCTCTGGAATTTTTTGTACAGGAGGTTTTTCGAGTAAATGTCAGCTCAATGGTAGGGAGGAAAGAGAATACGTGACTACTGCAACCTATTTGAGAAATATAAATAAGATGAATTCTAACGAATAAATTTGAGAAAGTTGACATATTCTGAAAAACAAATTGCTATTGTCATCATGCATATTATTGAACTTGTTATTTGTTGATTGGATACATATCGAATGGTGATCAAAATAATGTTTTCTGGAAATACTCTTCTGATCAATAATTGTGACGTGCGTTCGAACATTACGAAATCACAAGTCTGGAGAATCCATCGAAATGTTGGAACGTACGTCACAATATTTAAATAGAATTGTGTTATCTGAAAACTCAGCTTTTCTTAGAATTTTTGAACCGCAGAATTCGTTCCGCTAGATTATTTCAGGCAAGACATCTTATTATTCGCTAATTCTCTCTGGTCTTTAATAAAAATTTTCAACAACGATCTCTTTTCTGGGTTGAAGTACACAATCCTCAATCTTTGAGTCTGTCAATAACTCAGTTGTCTGTGATTTGGTGGAAAACTAAATTTTGATTCCATTTTACTTCAAAGATACTAGATGCTCAGATGAACGCTAACATATAGTTATGACGGTGAATAATTGACTTGAAATTGAAAGAATATCCTAGGATATTCGAAGAATTCTCGAATTAATTAAGAGAATGTCATAGCAGGACTAATATGGAATTGCGAAATACTCATCAATTGACGGTATTCCACTGAGACTCATACTAAGATCCTTGGGGATTGAAATCGTTGCCTCACTTCCATGGATAGCTGTTTCGCACTACCATCAGGTGTGCCATCGATTTCAATATTTCTCTAACATTTAGCCCAGATAATGGATAGTGGAGGCATCCAATCTCACATACGTTCACGTAGACAATTTTACTTAAACATTTTTCTGTTAAATTTGAAATTTTCTTATATTATATATATATATATATATATATGTGTGTGTGTATGTGTGTGTGTGTTCTGAAAAAAATTAATATAGGTAAGGAAACAAATGAATTTTTATGCAACGAATCAATTTTTTGCAGGATATGGTGGATAACAATATTCACAATTTGTGTCAGTGGGAGTAGTTTGATGGTTTATAAAATATTCGATAAATGGTCAAAAACCCCAGTTTTAGTTTCGTTGGCAACTAAAGAGGAACCAATTTATGACATACCTTTTCCTGCTGTAACAATTTGCCCAGAGTCGAAGATTTCTACCCAATGTTCCAATTATACCAAGATTTTGATGGCAAGAATACGCAAAAATATGAAAAATACAACATATACAGAGTGAGTTTGATAAAGGATGGGATTACATAATTAATGGTGTCTCCAATTTGCTCCTCAATATGACGACGAATCTAGTCATATAAACTATTTTGAAAATATTTCCAATACTCTGAAAATTGAAGAGTGTTAAACGAAGCATATTGTCATTTTCATGCATATTATTGTATTCACATCACAACGAATTTCGAAATATTGAAGCAAAATCACTATTCATAAAAATTAGTATTGGCTGTTACTTAGGTTCAAACCCATTGTAATTCATCAAAATATTCACACTAGATAATTTCGAGATTCACGAATTCCTCATAGTTGGCCATTACTGAGATTCTTTATCGAAAATTCAGAATATTTCAAATAAAACTCCCACGGAGCTGTCTACACAAATGTTGTCAACGAAAACACAACCTATCACTTTCCAGTGTGAATACTGAATGCGTTCCGAAAATCATCATACTTGTTTAATGAAAATTCCATACAACTGTCTAGTCTTCATTGGGAATATCCATTGCCATTATTCATCATGATTTTCTGCATGCGCACAAATCCTATCTTCAACATTCATTCGTAAACTTATCACTTGAGCTCTCTCTGTCGAAGAAACGAGTTGATGTCTCTCGGGCAGATCGAAAAGCTGAACAAGATATCACTGACCTTATCACGAGAAAACCATCTGCAATGCAAGAGGGAGTTTATCTCGTTTCTCTGATAGAGGGAGCTCACATGATCAGTACACGAATAAATGTTTGCCTCATTTCGAATATAGAACCTGGGTCCGTTTAGAAAACTATCGTTATTGTTTGGATGTATGCTACTGAAAATTCCTAGTGAGGATGCAACATTTGTACGATATTCTCTTTCCGAAGTTGGATAAATCTCGGTACACTCCTAACATTTATATATATATACATATATATATATATATATATATATATATATATATATATATATATATATATATATATATATATATATATATATATATATATATATATATATATATATATATATATATATATATAATATAGTATATAATAGTAATATATAATATATATACATATAGAGTATAATATTTACATATATGATTTTCTGAATATGCTTGCGATTGTTGATTGTCAACATTTCATTGATAGGAATAAATATTTCGATTATATGGGACTGCTATGCAGCTCAAAGAACCATGACCCCTCCATGCAGCTGGGAAACAGAAGTTTATTGGAATTGTTCAATGAAAGCATACCAGAATTGAACGACAGGTATCCTACCGACTTTCATGTACCTGACTATGGAGATTTTCTTTACGATGTAAGTTTTTCAATCACACAAAATCACAGAATATCAAGCAGTATGCCAATCAAATCCAAAGTTTTTGGGAAAATTGATTATACGTCCCACATTGTTAAAAAGTATGACATTGTATTCGAAAAAGATAACAATATATTCATCAATAATACCTAATTCTTCAATTATCCTCAAGCCCAAATGAACGTCATTGCGTTGGTCACGTTTTGTTACATGACAGCCGACTTAGTTGACCTACAAACTAAGTTCTAACTTAGAAGTACCTAACTTCTTATTACTTCATTCAAATAATTTAATATTAACTTTTCATTTAGATCTATTCAATGGTTGTTTGTTGAGATTACAATGCATTTCTTCTTGTTCTTCCAGTTTAGGTGAATTGTATCATAATACTGACAATGGAGTTTAAAATTCCTGATTTTACATTGATAGCTTATTGGTACAAGTTATTAATTGCTAAAAACATTTTTTTTTCATAGGTATCTATGTACATTCAGTCTAATATATTGTTTTGAAACTATCAGAGTCTTAGTGTCTCTCAATTCAAAATAATAATATTTATTGAGCTGAAGCTTTTTCATTTCACACAAAACATTTACATATTTTGAATATCCTACCTATCTGATTATTTAAAATATACTTTCTTAGATTACGCGTGAATATCTTGATACTAGTACTATTTTTCAATATACTTGTTTACTTATTGAAAGCCTTAAATCCGTCATAGTATATGCAATTTTTACATTTAGAAAGCTTACAACTTTGGATTTTTACTACTACTATTTCTAGTATTATACCCATGCACATCACTGACATATGTTACATTCTTCATTACATTACATAGAACCAACTGATTTTTTATTTTAAATGTCAATAAATATGAAGCAAAGAGTATTCTTTGTTCAACAGACATTAATTCCAAAGAGATCAGCATTGAGTCAACAAAGGTATACCTATTGCACTTCAAAATTGTTTGCATGGCTCTATTCTGTAACTTTTGTAATTGTCAAATAACAAAGTGGAGCGATATTCAAAATGTGGCATTATTATTGATTCGAACAGCAATAATTTCGCATATGTGGACAGATTTTGTCATATTATTTTCGAAAATAGATTTCTTCAGAGTCTACAGATGATATAAAATCAACATAATCATTGAAACTCAATTTTTCGTCTAACGTTATAACTTAATATTTTACTGTTTCAACTCTTCTAATTTTATACTCATCAATCTTTATAGATCCTCCTTTTTATCGATTTTAATGGGTTCACTTGGACCGAAAACTGCAATCTCAGATGTTTGCACATTTAGGGATAAGCTATTGTCACATAACTATTCATTAATTTCCGGAAGGTCTCTATTGATCCTCTCTGTCATATTCTTAATATATTTTCCACATATATAGAGCATAGTACCATCAGCTAATAAACATATAGAACATTTTGAGAGACAATATCGTTTATATATAAGGAGAACAATAACGGACCTAAGACAGTTCCTTGTGGTACGCCTTCATCATTCTGTGCTATCCGACAGCATGCCATTTAACTTAAATTTTTGTGTCTGCGAATTCAAGTGAGATCCGAGCCATTCACTTGCTACTCCCTCGTTTATTCGGTTTTTTTCGATAATAATGACTTACATAAAGTTTCAAAAGATTTTTTCAAATCCAATAATATTACTACAACCGTTTCTCCTTCATCTATATCACTATACCATTCCTCACATACGCTCCATATTGCTCTCTCATACGAGCATTTTCTTTTGAATTCTGATGGAAACTCAGAAACGACAAAAGATTTTGATGAAATTCAGGAAGAAACTTGACACTGAAATGATTCTGAAACTTTGATCTATTAGATTATATTAATATTGTGTAGATTAAATTAAAAAATGAACTTTATATTTTCAAAGTGTGCCGCTGTGAAATTGAAGGAGGCTTATTGCCAATGGATGGGAGTTACACGGTCGTGTGTGGATCTTATGACGCCCATCATAACTGATGAAGGACTTTGTTATACATTCAACATGTTCAATCAGAAAGAATTATACTCTGAAATAAAGTAAGTTTTACTTCAAACAACTTCACTCTAATGTAAATAAATAATAATAGATGAGAGAATAAGAGATGTATTTTGAAATAGCATTTATGTTGAAAATATATTGTTTACAATCATATGTTCAAAACGAACTTAGCTAATTCACGCTTGAACACCTTAAGGTCACTAATTGTTTACATGAAGCTAGGCAATTCATTATATGCATTTGATCCTGCATAAAATATACTATTCCTACGTTAAGAAAGATTACACACTTGCATGTAGAAATTGTCAGCATTTCTTGTATTACAACTGTGCATATCACTGACACATGTTACATTTTTTATTACTCTATATGGGAACAATTTGTTTTTAACTTTGAATATGAATATATATGTGGCCAGAAGTATTCTCTGTTTAACTGACATTAGTTCTAAACAAGTTAGCATGCTTTGGATTGGAGTATATCTATTACATCCAAAATTGTTCGCATAGCTCTCTTCTGTAACTTTGGTAACTGTTGCGTTGTTTTTCACTCAATTCCAATAACAGATTGGAAATATATACAGAGTGTGGTATTATTAATGACTTCAAGAGCAATTACTCATATATGTCGTCAGATTTTTTCCAATTCTTTTGAGAAAGTTGATATGAAGTCAAGACTAAACAGATCATGTTAGACGATCATTGAACTCAATTTCTCCATAACATAAGTTTAACATAAGTTCAAATAAAAAATACTATATCACACTATTAGCATTGCCGAATTAATAAAATTAAACCCGTATCAATAGAAACAAACTTCGTTATATACTCTATGGTCAACTGTTTTAATAATATGTGCTCTAAATGTCTTATCATTCTATAAGGTGTATATTCGTGTTTCAGATGTTTTGATGATATGTGAAGGAAATCATTACAGGAAATCACCAACACAACTTGCCGGTTTTTCTTATGGCTGATAAACTCACTCTTGCTTATCAATTGAAACATTACGAGTTCCAATATATGAAATCCTTCACCGATCATTATCGAAAACACATCAAATAGTATATCTTGCACAAATAATGATGCCATCTTGAAAACAATTCAATCGAAAAATTTCACTGAAATTTGTGATTCATAATGTTGGTAAATTATAAATCAACTAGTCAACTATGTAGGGCATGCAGGGTTCTACTCTTAGTGATATGAAAAATTTTTTTTGGTCACAATTACCAAATTCAAACTCTTTCTGATCGAAATATTTTGAGTTAGCACCAGTGTTACCATTCAGTTTCTTATATCGAAGCGAATAGATTGTATGGTTGTTAATATATTTCTTGTTTGTTTTCTCAATCAGTCAAGCAAAAATGTACGATTGGGAAAAGAAGTCGAATTGGAATCCTGACTTCGGATACCCACAACATAGAGTAGAAGAAGTTTACCCAAGAAGAATATTTCTGAATGGTGCCAAAAACTCTTTCACTGCTGTATTTTTTACAAGAAAAGATCAGCTTGATCATGGATGCAGAGACTTTTCTCTTCAAGGAATAAGAGTAGGTATATTATATGTATTTCCAACGCACATGAAATAAAACAAAGTAATATCAATGTCAGAAATAAAAGCGAAACATGAATTATTTTTGTAGGTATCTCTTAATATACCAACTAGGATCCCTCGTCCAAGCCAAGTGTTCTTTTCTGTAGGGCTCAATAGGTTTACTTCAGCTGCAGTGACACCAAGCACTACCTCAGTTGCAAAAAGTATCCAAGTGTATGACCCTTTGAAGAGAAATTGTTATTTCAGTAATGAACGAAAACTCAAATATTTTCAAATTTATTCCCAAGGTAACTGTAACATAGAATGCTGGACTAATTTCACCCTGAGCAAATGCAACTGCGTCAACTTTCATATGCCAAGTGAGTAGACATATCAAAAACTTTCTTGAATAACACAATTCTTCAAATTTCCTTCAGTTTTCTCACAAAATCCCGAATTAATTAATATGGATTTTGTGTATTAGTACAGTAAATAATTATTGTTGTTGTTGACACTGAATTTTGCTCAACATTTCATTCTGTGGGGTATATTGCGCCGTTTTCGTTTTGCATATAAGGAGATATATAGGAACAACCATGCATTTCTCTTCTTATTCATGGGCCTAACGTACTGCTTTAGTTTTGGGAGAAATTGTTTGGAGAGAGTAGAGGATATAGTCATGTATAATCATATTCGAAAAAAAAACTTGAACGAATTTCATTCTCAAATTGAATACAATATATCTGTTTTTTTTCACAGGGGATAACCAAACGAAAGTGTGCAGTTTACAGGAAAGATTCTGCCTGGAACAAGCCAGAGGTGAGTCCTTCGTTTGAAGTTTGAAAATGACGAAAAAATCAAAGTATCATCACTGTATTTAAACGATGTCTTTCACTCATGAAGATTCATATTGGTTCGATTAATTTCCTTTCATCATTCAGTCTGAGTCATTGTATTCGTGATCTTTTAGTTTTGATTTTCCTTCTGTTTTAGTTGAATATCCTCAAGCAGTACTCTCTGAAAGACTATGGGCTCAAAGTACCAATATCTCAAAACGTGAGGGAATGGTCTTCGATTGCAAATGTCTGCCTTTCTGTTCAGATCTGATCTATAATGCTGAAATAACAAGTGGAAAATGGGATTTTGATAATCTTGATGAGGCACTGTTTGATGACATGAGAGATTTCACAGATGAGTGAGTTACAGTTTGTGTAACACTGTTAAGTAAATTGGTGAATTCGGAGAATGTTTCGGGTTTATAACATATCAGGGGATATCCATAAATTATGTCACATGTCAAAGGGAAGGAGAGGGTCTGCGAAATGTGACAATATGTGGCAACGGGGTGGGAGGGGTTCTAAATTTTGTGGTACAACATTTCGAAATCTACTTGTTGAAAAACGTATTTTGCATTATTAACTAGAAACTCAGAAACATTTGTAACTCTATCTGAATCTCTTAAGTAAGTTCGCTTCACTGTTACTTCAGCTAGCTTTATAAGATAGCTCTATATAATAATAATGATAAGTTATTTATTCTCAACAGGTATAACACCCAATTAAAGAAAATAATAACAACGTTGAATACTAACTATATAATTGAAATGAAAAAGATATAACAGATAGCTCAGTCTAATCTAAAAAAAATAGTAACTTATAAATACATTATAGCATTCAATGAAATATTATGAAGAACTCAATCGAAATCAATTCATCTTGAGAAATTTGAAGTCAAAGTGAATGTCACAATTATTGGCAACTCTATTGAATGAAGACTCCATAAACCAAATGGCGGATTGTCTTAGGGAGTTGGGCCTCGGAGTCTCTAGGTGGAATTATTCTGTATTACGAGAATTTTGCCAGGAACACGAAATTTCAAAGCGGACACGAGAGGAGGGCAATCAATACTATTGTGCAGTAATTTGTACAAAAATTTGAGTGATCATAATTCGTTATGATCGACTCCTCTCTGTGGATAAACTGTATTCTCCTTCCAAAACTAAGAACTTCAAGATCCTTCTCTGAATAGACTCAAGATGGCGTTGATGGCAAGTGTAACAAGGATGCCAGATCATGCTGCCATCCTTCAAGTTGCTACGGATTAGGGTATTAAATAGTCCTATGAATGTTGAGGAATTATTGAAATATTTGCCATTACGTAAAACGAATCCATATATTCTCGCAGCAGATGAAATAAGTTGGGTGATGTGTGGGAAAAAGGAAAGCTTCTGCTCGTAGACTACACTAAGATCTCTCATCTTATCAGAACGAGAATGAACCTGACCACCGAAGCTATAATAACAGTCAATTCGGTCTCTGTTCCTTGTGAAAGAGACACATTCAAACTCAAATAATTGTCCTCATACCAACTAGCAAGGTCCAGCGCGAGCTGAAGTTGAACACAGTTGTCCTGTGATCTAATTTCATGATTTGGTTTGAAATCGTCTGCGAAAATTAGGTGTGGAGAGTGAATATTATCCATCGGATCATCTACTAACAAAATAATTAACAGTGGTCCAAGATTATACCCTTGAAGTATTCCAGAGGTACGTGATAAACAGTTTATCATCAACATCTGATGAAGCTACTGTGTTGGCAAAATGATATGGTCATGTTTTCGAACTAATTATAGTGAAAATCGAAAAACTACTGAGTTTTATCAAAATTATGTATTTAGATTTTCATCTAGTATCGGCCCAATCGATTAATGATTAAGGAAATAAAACTAATTCCTGAAGTACTGCGTCAATTTAATAATTTCTAGATATAAAATTGCAAAATATGTGGCGTCACATTAGGGATAGGGAAATTTGAACATCTGTGACAAAGACTGGGAGGGGGTCAAAAAATCATAAAATTCGTTTGACGTAATTTATGGATGACCGTTATCAAGAGTTTACAACAATTATTTTGTGAAAATGAAAATATGTGTGGCACTAGGTGCCTACCGCGGTATGGCTATTGCATATCATTTTATATTAACTTATGCAATTATAATTATTTATTTATTTTTTATTTTTGCACTATTTTTTTTTCAATATTAATTCAAGTTACACTTTTTGAGCGTAGTGACCGATAAGGAAACAAATTTTTTTCTTTTATTGAATAAATAAGAAGTTTAAATGTTTGAAATATTTTATCATCTCACAATACATGTAGGTTATTCAGGAATTTTTATCATTGGAATTATAGGTTTATGGTAACTGAAATAAGAAACATAAATTTGAGACTTGATATCCTCTAAATATTTGGAAAATACCTCGTCAATGGTGGTCCCATATTTTGTTGTGGATTTTTGTGGATAATTATTCATTTTCAAATTCAATTTTTCCGAAGGAAAAGTTGTCAACCGCTCTGATTTTTTATCAGCTGAGTTGATGTTGAAATCGACAGTGGAAATTTATTATCATTTGTACTGAATAATTTCGAACCTTCTTCAATTTTCTCGTAAAGTAAAGTGCGATTTATAAAATGCTCTACCTCGTTCTATTTTGCATTCAGTGGAACAATGACTATGTGTAGGACATTTTCAAGTTTGCACAAGCACTAACAAATATCTCCTACAAATGAGCGCCTAACATTACCATCGCTAACGTGTGCAATATTTATTTCAATATTCGGAGTCATAATATTAATGATATTATTATCATAATAAAAAAAATTGTCAAACTGATTTACACATATATTAAAAAGAATACTGCATGACGTACGTTTCGATAAGATTCACCTTTTTCAAATGCTACGTTCAGACTAATGACATTTATCGAATACATACAATATATAAACTTAAATTATGAATACAGAGAAAACATGTAGATAACAGGTAGAAGGGATCAATTCATACTGAACTACTATATAGTAAACTAAGTAATTTTGAAAAGATTGAGAAGGGGGCTTGAGGTATGATCGATTTGGCTGTTCAAAAGGTTGCCAAAATATTTGTATTTATTAATTTGAAATGATTCAAATTAATAAATCACTTCAAATTAATGAATACAAATATTCTGGCAACCTTTTGAAGAGCCAAATCGATAATATTTCAAGCGCCCTCCTCAATCTTTTCAAAATTACTTAGTTTACTATATAGTAGTTCAGTATGAATTGATGCTTTGTACCTGTTATCTACCTGTTTTCTCTGTATTCATAATTTAAGTTTATATATTGTATGTATTCGAGAAATGTTATTAGTCTGCACGTAGCATTTGAAAAGGGTAAATCTCATCGCAACGTACGTCATGCAGTATTCTTTTTAATATATGTGTGAATCAAGTTAACAATTTTTTTATTATGTTTATCGATTTACATCAAGTATCGGCCTCATCAATTATTAATATTATTATCATTCAGGTAAACAGCTACCCCACCTTATGGAACAGTATATCGTTTAAATTGAACAATACAAGTGTATTAACTCTCTAGCCCAGTGTATAGACTTTTTCACAAACAGCTGTTCACGTATCCGATTTCGGAGCAGCTCGTCTCGATCCGTGAGGGCTTCGTGCAGTCGTACTATATACAAACACGTTAAGAGAACGCTCCGCCGAACTACTTTGTAGGAGGAGTTGGGGCTGTTAGGTTTTATTTTCGTTACAGAATTTCCTGATTCGATCGCCTCGCTCAAAGCTCGCGATAAAAGCTATGCAATAGCTCAATAATCTCTCCATTTTATATATTGACTCTATTGTATATGTTATTGAATTTTATGATTGAACTGGGAGTTGAAATTTCGGTAGTTGAAGTAGAGATCAGTGAATGTATAGCACGCAAAATCTCAGTCCGTATTAAGTGAGAATTTTTGGCAATGTTCAATATGAAGGGTGAGAAGCTTTTGACACAGATGTGATGATCAAAATATTATCTATATGTTTTTCTTCTTACCTTCTAAAATAATAATCCAATTAATCGATATTTTCAGACACTACGCTTCTGCTGTGAGGGTGTACTTCAAAAACAGTTTCTTCTTACCGATGAAAAAAGATGAACTCTATGGTACGACTGATGCAATTTCCGACATTGGAGGAGTTTTAGGACTCTTCATTGGATTTTCGCTTTTTTCCGTAGCAGAAATTGTGTATTTTTTGTCTATTAGATTAATAGAATCTTACAGACTTCGCCATTTTAACTCTAATAAAATTACACCGACTGAAAGATACTAATCTTAGTTTTCTTCATATTTTTTTAATACAGTAGATAATTTTATGAATCTTATTATGAATTTGTATCTTGTTTAGACAGTATTATATGCTAGGATTAAGGTATTTTATGTATTCATTCATTGACTAAAAATAAAGCCGAAAAATTGAAATTTCTGGTTCCTGTAAATGAAGAGAAACAAACGATTTGATTTATATCTCATTTATTGTTACAGAATTGAAAGTCAATTTCAACTGCTATGCAAGTGTGGTCGCGCCATCTACTGGTAGTTTGAGTTGAAAACTGTGACATCATATTCCTACATTTACGCCTGAAACTTTTCTTCTTTTCATTCGACATTAAGTTCAGTTATCTTTATTATTTTTTTCTATTTAGAGTATCCACTTTCTGAACTAGCAACAATTGAAGCTTAAACATTAGAATATGCAATATAACAAAAACAATGGATGTATTTTCACAAATTAATAATATTAATAATAATATTTATTTAGCTCAAGCTATACAAAAAATTTACATATTTTGAACCGTCAATTTTGAATAACATACCTATCCCATTATTTATAATATACTGGCTTAGATTTCGCTTAAATATCTTAATACTAGTACTAGTTTTAAATATACTTGTTGAATCGTTGAAAACCCTTTAGTATTTGCTGTTTTTAGATTCAGAAAGCTCATAACTTTGGATAAAAAAACTATCAGTATTTTTAGTATTATACCGATGCACATCACTGACATATGTAACATTTTTTATTACATTACATGGAAGCAACTGATTTTTTATTTCAAATACGAATATCTATGAATCAAAGATTATTCTTTGTTTAACAGACATTAGTTCGAAGTAATTCAGCATAAATTTAACATTGGTATTCCTATTGCACTTCAAAATTGTCCGCATGGCTCTATTCTGTAACTTTTGTAATTGGTGAATTTTTTCTTCAGTCTAACTAAATAACAAAGTGAAGCAATATTCAAAATGTGGCATTATTATTGATTTAAACAACAATTATTTTCACATATAGTTTTATAGTCGACAAAGTTTTTCCTATTCTTCTAGAAAAATTGATTTTTTCAGAGATTTGGGATGATAAGAATTCAACATGATCATTGAAGCACAATTTTTCTATCATTACCTATCTAATTTTTTGTTCATTAATCTTCATAGTTATATTCTCCTTTTTATTGGTTTTGATTGGTTTCACTTGTACACAAAACTTTGAAGTTAGTTTTTTGCACATTCAGAGATAAACTATAGTTTTTCATTGATTGCAGAAAGGTCTCTATTGATCCCCTTTGTCATATTCCTAATTTCTTCAATATATATATATATATATATATATATATATATATATATATATATATATATATATATATATATATATATATATATATATATATATATATATATATTATTATTATTATCATTACAATTAATAGAGTTGAAGCAAAGCTTATAAATTCAAAGGAAAAGAAAACACTGAAATATACAAAACAATGAAGCAAACCACTAGAAATAAATCACTGAGTCGTCTTATAGAAATTGTTCTAGAAGCCACTAATTGTATCAGCAGTCACTATAGCTGAGGGGAGTCCATTCCACTGGTCGAATATCCTATTGCAGATAAAGTTTTGCCGCTGCTTGTTCCGGAACTTTTCCTTGAACGACTTAAGGGTGTGGCCTCGCAGGTGATTTTGATTTAACGGAAACAAGCTACTCAGATCTACCCCGAAATTATCATGCAGTGCTCTGTATGTGACTATTAAGTCACCTCTTTCACGCCGGCTTTCAAAAGTGGGCAACTCGAATATACTTAACCGGGTTTCGTAATCTGGTCGAAGATAGCAGTACGGTATTCTGGTGCAAACGGTACCACCGGCCAGATAAGTAGGTATTCCCTTAACATACTTGATTGTCAGATTATTTTCCCCTCTCGCTTGCCTGTCTCGAAGTTGTTCACGGAGAGTATTCAGTTGATCGATCTGTTGTTTTGTCGTCCTGTATAATGATCTTCTGATGGGAATGTCCTTGCAGTGAAGTTTTATTTCTGAGAACATTGGAAACAATTTCTGGATTCGAAAATCTAATTTTCATCCAACTAGGACGAGAAGCATTTTTAGACGGAAGACGTGTTGCAAAAATGACGAAGCTGCTAGCAGACCTGTAAATAATCTCAACAATTCCGCATGCCATCGACCTGTCATCCATTTCTGCAGCGTTTTCTACGGCTTTGAGAACTATTATATTATGTGATTAATTCACCCGCTGAACAACTTTCGGAATTTGGTAGGATGTCGTATTAGAGAAATTAGTGCCTAGCTCAAAATTGGAAACTTTATTGGTTATATTATTCAATGACTTTGATAGATCGGGATGCGCCTCTCGGAGCTGCGTGATATCCTCCCTACAGGACTCTAGATTATCGTGATGTTCTGAAAGAATTTTAGCATGTTCATTGATTGCTGAAGTACATTTGGAAACCTCGGTGTACAGCTCATTGCTAGAATTGAGTTGCGCCTCAATTCTAGCAATTCTCGTTGACATAGTATTCAGCTGTTCCATAAGTTTATTGAAATGGTACAGAGTAATAGGTGCACTGGAATCTCCGCATTCGTTCAGATTATCCTCCGATACCGAATTACAACGAGTACTGGTAGGATTTGTTCGTGAATTGCGAGACATTTTGTGAAATGTGGTGACAAAAAAAGACACGCTTCACTTTCTTGGGCCCGTAAGAAAGACTCTGCACAGAAAGGAAAGGCCATGGAAAATGGGATTAAAAGGGCATGGGGCAGAAATCAAGGTTCCTGTTGTACTTCGGCGCTAGAATCGAGTATATTAAGTGAAGTTTTAATATAAATGTGTTCCAGATGATATATCTCTCACGTACAAGTGTATAGCAGATGTGGAATTTGCCTTCACACAGGCAAACTTAATCGAAAACGAGAAAATATTTGCAACAAAATTAATATCAAAATTCAACGTTGCATTGGATGTTGGCGTAAGTTTTTCAGTAGTAAATGGACTAAAGGACCTTATAAAACAAAAATACCTGTTACCAATAGTTGAATGTCTTCAATTGATGGCTAGAGAATCACATAAACCAGGAGAACAAACAGATACTCTTCACGTCATATATATATATATATATATATATATATATATATATATATATATATATATATATATATATATATATATATATATATATATATATATATATATATATATATATATATATATATATACCATTTTCTATATACAGTAATAAATTGCCGAATTTTGAATACCTAAGGATCAGGCAAGACAACAAAGTAATCGAAATACAGTGAAAAACAAATTAATGTATCTAGAGTGACACTGGATTGCCGTTTGCGGTGGAACGAGCACGTTGGTGATATTCGCGAACTTTACGACTGCTGTTGTTCAGGTTCAGATTTTGGAGGAGAATCATGGACATATACATCTCATCTCCGTGTTGTCTACTATGCACTTGAACAGAGTAGATTATACTATTGCATCCTTGCAGGGGGCGACGAAGCAAGTTACCACCAGACAACTCAATATGTACAGTTGTTTGATGTATACTTACCATCATAAAGAAATACTTCAGGATATCGAGCACACTCATCCTACACGTAACAGGGTTACATCAGCTTCATTAACTCCATTTTTTGGAAAAGCGACTACACAAAGAAGTTTCACTTACCTTAGCGTGAAATTTTACAATTCATTGCCAGAAAGTTATAATTTGTACCTAAGGAATATAAATTCGATAAGCCTCAATTGAAAGAAATTTCAGTTTTATTTGAGCTCTATTGACAGAACGGCGGTTCATGATTTTTTTGTTCTATAAAAAAGAAATAATTATTTAGTTTTCTCAGTTTCTCACTAAATTTTATAAATAATTGTTCAATTGTTTATTAATTAAAAGAGTCTGAGGGACCAGCTTACACGCATCCATTTTGGACACACTAAGCGTTTCTCTCAACAATGACGAGTAATTTGTACATTTGGTAAAGCAAATGTTGTAATTATGTAACCTCTTAACTGAATGAAGATTATTATTATTATTACACACATATATATATATATATATATATATATATATATATATATATATATATATATATATATATATATATATATATATATATAAAATAAAGAATAAAAATGTAAAGAATAATATCGATGTAGATGTCAAATACATTGGAATGGAATATATACCAGAGATATTCTATAAAATAAGTAATGTCCTGAAGAAATATAATATAAAAATAAGTCATAAACCAAACAATATAACTGGTTCATTATACACCAAGTTAAAACCAAGAATTGAATTAAAAAACGAAACTCATACTGTATATTCAATAAATTGCATTGATTGTGATTCATGTTATATAGGCAACACAAAACAATACTTACACAGGAGATTATATGAACATGAATATTCGGTGAGAACAAACAAGAGAACAACTGCCCTTGCAAAACATGCAATCGAGCAACTTCATTTATTTGATTTTGGAAATGCGAAAATTATCGGAAAAGAAAAAAATTAACAGAAGAGGAATATTATGGAGATGATAGCCATCCAAAGAAAAAGAAAAGACAACTGTCAATTCAAGATCTGACATAGAGTATTTCGGAAGAATATATCATAATATAATCCACCTTGAAGACTGAGACGAGATGAAAGAAGAGAGAAATTTATCATGTGACGAGACAAACGCGACACCTACGAATTGATTTATAAATTATATAATGATAGTTGAATTATAGATTGAATTGATATTAGATATTTTGAAAACGATGTATAATCGAAACGCGTTAATATAAGTTTTTGTATTATTGAAGATAGTTATTAATTGTGAAAGTTATTTGATGACATTAACCTAGTAAAAAAATAAACCTAAATATAAAAGTGACAGGAAATTTAAAACGAGTTTATATATATATATATATATATATATATATATATATATATATATATATATATATATATATATATATATATATATATATATATATATATATATATATATATATATATATATATATATATATATATATATATATATATATATATATATATATATATATATATATATATATATATATATATATATATATATATATATATATATATATATATATATATATATATATATATATATATATATATATATATATATATATATATATATATATATATATATATATATACTTATGTACGTATGAATATGTTTCACTTCGAAATCATATCCAGTTTGAACAGATGTAGAGATATCAATATTCGATTATCATAATAAAAAAATTACGTTTTATAACATTTTGATGGATAAAACATAATCAATCTACACATCCAACAAATGTTTTCCGTTAACATCCACACAATCAGGAATATCGATTTACAATCAACTTGAAAAAATGACCACGAACTGAGATTAACGATAGAAATCACTTTATGCCTTGAAGGAAAATCACAACAGCAAATTGTCCTGAACGATCAATTCATATTGTACTTGTAAATATCAAAAAGAATATCGGCGTCGACTAGCACAATGAGTGAATCTAACGTGAACGAAACTGCATCTGAAGTTAATAAAAATGTGGAAACTCGAAAGAACTTTGCAAGAAGTATCCGAGAATATTGGCGGGAATATTGCGAAAATTCGAGTATTCAGGGTTTTGCACATATCGCAAAAGACACAGTTTTAATTGAGAGGTAAGCGTTTTCTTTATACTCCTGTACCTTCACAACTCTTCTTAGGATCTCGTGCAGATGTATAAAGGCTCACCAAAGTCATCTAAACAACTTCGCAACACGAAGTAAATTCGCACATTTCACAACCTACAACATGTTATAATGAAACAATATTTATTTGGTACTTCGAAACGCGCGTGATGGGTATTTTAGTTAATAAATGAGAAAATTCTAAATATTCTAAAAATTCTAAATATATCATTATGGATGTAAATTTTCTCCAAGTATCGGCGTCATCAATCATCAATTTACAACATGTTGCTTATACATTCCTTTCCACACAAAAATATGTTGGATACACTAGGCACAGGTGAACAGAATTATTTCGATTGCTTATATTTTGTTTCGAGATATTACTCCAATTTCAAAAATTGAACCATAACAAAATGGAAAGAACAATATCTTGGAAACAGGATGACACCCCAAAATTCCAATTGTTTTTTTTTCTATTCAACCATGTTCCATCAAGGTATCAGCAAATCATTTAACAACATTTTCATGTACACTTTTAACTGTGGCAAAAAGTTTCGTAAGGCACTATGATCTACGATCTTATATGCGAAATAAGTCGTACGCACTTTTTCGAGCAGAACTTCGCCCTTGAATGGGTTATGTTATGAATTTGGTTCATTATAATATATTTAGTCTTCAAGCGGCCCTACAGATATATCACTGGAAAACCACAAGGGACAGTCCTTGTATCTATCGTGTTATTGATCGATATTGATTACACTGGGGGACAGCAATTTTGTTGTCTCAGATCTGTGACTTGTTTTTGACTAAATTCTGGTCTCTGAATTAAAAATGTTATAATTTTTTTTTCTATCCCGACTTTTTAACTTACAGTTAAAAACTTTTAAACTACAGGATACTCTCTCTTATCCTAAACCTCATACGAATTGGGGCATACAGGGGAAAATAAAGTGGGTACTTACCGAACATATAAGAATATTTTATTCATCCAAAGGTTATTGTAATATTAAGAGTTGAATTGTCTTCATACAAAAAATTAAAAAAATATTAGAGTAGATTTTTTGTTCATAACTCTTCTTTGAAGGTTCAATGTGGGGACATTCTCGCTTGATGCTTCAACAGTAGTTAACCATCACACTGACATCCTATCTACCTTCATACCTTGCCTCCATGACCTTCAAAGCTTGATGGAATCGCTCACCCTGTTCATCACTAACAGCGCCAACATTTCCTGGAAAGTTAGTAAAATGTCTATCTAAGAAATGCAGTTTGATACTTATATTACAGCCAAGATTTTTGAAGCTTTCTGTAAGTTGTTGAAAAATTTCGACGTAATTCTGCGCCCGTGTGTTTCCAAGAAAGTCCTTGACAATACTTTTGAATGCTGACCAAGCATTCTTCTCAAGTTTTGTCATTGCTTCAATGAAATGTTCGTCTTCAATAAGTTGCCGAATCTGTGGCCCATCAAAGACACCAGCCTCTATCTCTCATATGACCAGCTAGGAAACAGCTAGGTCCCCTTCAGTTGATAAATCTTCAAGAAATTGCTTCATGAGACCTAGTTTTTTATGCTAAAGCGGAAATATAATGTTTGTTCTGTCGACAAAAGGCTAATTTACAATTTTTGGATCACCAGGTTTCAGGTCAGATCTTGGCGTCCACTTTGACTTTACCCAATGCTTCTCACGAGCTGTGATGTCCCTCATACATACTAATTAAGGATACTTGCTATATCCGCGTTGCTGGCCAAGAAGGAAACGAATCATTTTAAGCTCAACACAGATGATCCATTGGTGTAGGTTATATTGCAAAAAGTCGATGACCTTCTTTATGTTTTCATATTCTTCTTGCAAAAAACTGAATGGCCTATTTCCATTGTCGAATTTCTATTGTCATTACCCCTTCCAGTCGTTACTGGATAAACTTCCACCGACAAGATTGCAGTAGGGCTTTCTGTAATTCGTGTTCAGTTCCGCGAAGCGTAATAGTTTGCGCAACAACTGTAGAAAAAAACTTGGCGTGATAAAAAAAACTGATTAAAGCTTTGGAGTCAGAATGCCAATTTACCTCTAAAACAGCATAAAAATCGAAGTTACCAGAAATTCTGTTGAAAATTGTTGCCCAGTGTTTTTTGACAAAGACGAAATTTAATTGCAACATAATATCATATGTTCATGTCACCGTTTTCATTTTCTCTGAAGATTTCCTGGAAGGCAGAAGAATTTAGAATTGCACGAGATCTAAAAGGAAACAAGGATTGACTGAATACCAAGAAGCTAAGCTTGCGCCCATAAAAAACGATATATATTGCGTTTTCTCGTCGAGTCTGCTCCACTATAAATATATCAAAATCGATAATTTTAATAGCGCAATCATTTGTGTCGAAACTGTGATATGATTAGGTGAGAAAAAAATATGAAAGAGAAATAAAAAAATTGAAAAAATATCAGTTTGTCTTATGAAAGACAAATTCAAAATTTTTTTAATGAATCTTTCTTAAGCTAGAAAAATATGTCACAGATTTTTCTTGTGAGTTTATTTTTTCAGGTTATGGTGGGTTGTAATGTTTTTACTTTGTTCTGCGGGATCAATATTTATGGTTTTGCTGATATTAGACAAATGGGTAACCACTCCAGTGTTGGTGTCATTTTCAAAAGCGGAAATGCCAATTCATGAAATTCCTTTTCCTGCTGTCACCATCTGTCCAGAATCAAAAGTCTCTAGAACATGTCTCAACTATACGGACGTTTTGCTATCGAAAATGAAAGGAGGAACACATTCTGCAGATGCACAGCAGTAAGTTGCAATCCCTGAATGAAGATACATACATCAATATATCTTTAACTATTAACAGCGATATTTTGCTTTAATAATTTGTCTTTTTGTAACATTTCTATGGAATTTGTCAAAGTTTTTTCGCCATATGAATTATTTCTAGAGGATTTCTAGTGTAAAAAAATTACTATTACTTTGTTAGTGTGTAGGTAAGGATGTGGTGAAAGTGGCATGGAGCGCTGTGAACGCTGAAGGAATACAAAGTTAACAAAACACTAAAAATTAACTTATTAATTTATGTATCAGAATTTATTCTTTGAAATTATATTTATATATATATATATATATATATATATATATATATATATATATATACATATATATAGATATATAAATAATATACGATGCGGAAAGAAATCAAAATGAAATTGAAGATTATCGGCATATCCCGCAGATTGGTAGCAGCCTTTGACACGTGTCTCGAGCTGATTGGCTCTCCTCAGTACGGCGTAGCCAAGTTTTAGTTGTAGGAACCTGGAGGTGAAAAACACAAGAAGAAAAACTAAGAGAAACAGACAACCTCTGAAGGAAGTCGCAACATTCACAATGTTACGGAACAAACACAACCGGAAAGAACAAACGTGTAGCCTAAAATGTTCATCAGGTTATTCCACGTGAATGAAAATCTTAATCACTTTGGCAGATTTGATATGAGATCACTTACGACTGCAGCAACTTCTAGAAATACTAAAATATGAACCACTTCAGTTCTTTGAAACGATTTGATCTCTGAAAGCAACAGAAATATATAATCATATTCTTTTCTGATACATATCTCACTGGTTATATCAGTTTCAATGCCCACTTTAACTGTGTTGTGTTGAAATTAAACTATTTTTATTTTAGAAAAGCATACTTTGACTATATGGCTCTTTTGTGTCGCCTAGAAAATTATTTGGAATCTATTGGAGGATACTATAACAGTACTGAACCTCAAACTGCAGAAAAAATTGGCAATGAAGATTACTCTGAGTTCTTATCGAAGGTAAGTGTAGGGTCTCAAAAATAACTGATTCGAAACGTTTGTCATATATTCATACAAAAGGTTCAGACTATTCAAGTATGTAACCCTTGAATATTTCTGAGGGTTCAATTATGTTTGTACTCATGTTCGAGAATAAATGGATATAAATAATGAAAATTTATCTGGCAGTGGTGGTAGTGTCAAGATTAATTTTTCCATTGATCGATTGAGCCGATCCTTGATGAAATTCTAAATATATAATTCGAATAAAATTAGGTAGTTTTTTTATTTTCCCTAGGATTCAATTCATAACAACATTATTGTTTCGCATCTACATCTGATAAAGCCACTGTTTTTGTCAAACAATATTGTTATGTTCAATTGAATTATTGTGAAAACCAAAAAAGTACTCAGTTTTATTTGAATTATTTTACAATTTTCTTTGGAAAAATACATAGCACAGCATATGCTACTGCATACTAGTCAGTAAACGCAATGATCATCGATTTTTTCCAAATAATGGGTGATGTTTTAGTCGTTGTTTTTTTTTATCGAGTGAAACACTCAATTTGCATCATATATTCAAAATTTTCATTGAAATGGATAACTTGGCTTTTGATAATTTACATTTTGAAGATAACTTCATGTAAATGTTGTCCGCGGCTTCGTATCAAATGGTCCATTCGGAAGGTCCAATATTGCGTTCCTTTCTCGAGCATTTCGGCCTGTATCCCACAAATAACGCGTGTTATGTTATCCTGTAAGGCTTCAATCGTGTTCGGCTTGTCCACATACACTGAAGACTTCACATAACCTCACAAGAAAAAATCTAGAGGAGTCAAATCGCATGATCTGGCGGCAAATTCAAAGGGCCATTCCGAGAGATAAGCTGCTCACCAAATTCATCCTTCAACATGTCCATTGTTTCATGAGCTGTGTGGCATATGGCACCGTCTTGATGGAAGCACATGTCAATCAAGTTCAACTCGATCAAATGGGGCAGAGAAAAAGTTGCGTATCATGGCTCGATATCGTTCGAAGTTGACGGTAACGTTTCTTCCACGGTCGTCTATGAAGAAAAATGGACCGAAGATGCCACTAGCCCATAAACCACACCAAACTGTCGTTTTTTCGGGATACATCGGTAATTCTTGTATGGCATGTGGCTGTGCATCACACCAGATGCGACAAATTTGTTTATTTACATATCCATCAAGCCAGAAATGAGCCTCATCGCTGAACACAATTTCTCGATAAAACAGCGGATTTTCGTTAAGCTGTTCTGAAGCCCATTCACCAAAAATTAGACGTTGTGACAGGTCATTGGGCTTCAATTCTTGCAGAAGTTGAATTTTATAGACTTTCAAACCCAAATCAACACGTAAAGTTTTCCATGTGGTTGAGTAACACATTACCAATTGCCGAGAACGGCGACGAATTGTAAATGTCAACAATTTGCAAACTTTGCTCGTATGTATGTCTTTGCATGAGGAACTGGCAGAGTATACTGAAAACTTTTCACTTTGACAGATGTCGTTTGGATGCCATTACCAACCACTGCCTCCAACCTGAAGAACTTAACTCTTAAAAAATCACCCGTTGAATTGATCGATATGAGAATTCGTTTCTACCTAAATAAAAACCTCAATTGAATATACCTTGAATAGACCTTGAATATACTAGAGTGTAACATAATAAATTCCAGTACCTAACTGGTATATATTTCGATAGGAAACATTTTCAAGAAGATTCTTTTTTTCATCATATTTTATTTTTCATCTGATTATTGATTTTTCATAGTATTCTGTAATACGAAGCTGTGTCATTTTCACATTTTTTCACTGTTTAACTACCGTCAAAAAGTTAACATTCCAATTCAACCCCTATACGTTATAGTTAGTTTTAAATTTGCACAGAAGATATATTCATATGGGACCAATAGCATCTCAAAATTGGAGTCAAGAAGCAGATTGTTTAGAAATGTGGGGTGTTATTTCCTCACAAGGACAATTTCCCCCTGACAAGACCTCAAACTGCCTACCCCTTGTCAGGGGTTGATGAGTTGCTTACAGATGGACAACCAATTTAAGGCCCATTTCTCCCGAAACCTGGAAATAGGTATGAAAGGGTTTCGGTGCTGACAAGGCCTCATCTGCCTACTCCTTGTCAGGTGAATGAGTTGACTACTGATGTAGAACTAATTTTATTGAGAAAATTTCACTGAATTTGTACATAAAATAAAACTGCTTACTCGATAAAATGAAGTTCATCATTCATGTGAGTGTGGTGAAACCATGATATTCGCAATAGTGCGTTACTACTTATTGCCTAGTACATTATAATAAAATATTTCCATATTCTATTGAAATCGGTTCAAAATCTTCCAGATTCTGAACACAGATTGAAAAATTAATAAAATACTTTCTATTTAGTGCTCTGTTGTGAATCTTCAAGAAGCGATATGTTGGTGGATGGATCGTCCCATAAGATGCGAAGATATAATGGTTCCGGTCATGACTGATGAGGGTTTATGCTATAGTTTCAACATGTACGACTCAAGAGATATCTATAGCGATGAAAAGTGAGTCTTTTTACTGTCAACTGTATACAAGAATTCAGATATCCACTTTTGTTTTCAGTACGATGTCATATTTTGAAGAACGAAATAGAGATTTGCATTGGGACCCTGACAATGGGTACAAATTACACAAGGTGGACGATGTTTTTCCCCGTCCTTCTTTCTTGAGTGGCTCTGAAAATTCCCTAGTAGCTGTTTTTTATACTAGAATTGACGAAGTTAATTATGCTTGTCGGAATTTCGCCTTGCAAGGTATTCGGGTGAGTTTTACATTGTTTTCATACTGAAGGTTTTTAGTCCAATGGCTATTTTATTCACCTTGACAATTTCCAAGCTGTTTCGCTCAAAGTCGAAGCTATGTTTACCTCTACTAGACCAAGCAACAGGGAATTTGTTGTGACATTATTTATTTCAGCAAACCGATTGTGCCAATAGAAGAGTAGTACTTCATGCTTTATTTTCGTTATAATTAGGAAAAGCAAATACCAATAATAAATTTTTTATTGACGATTCATACCAAAGAATTTAATTTTTTTCAGTTTTTTATTTATAACATAAAAAATAATTATGCAAGCTCAATTACGTCAATAAATATATTGTAGGCGATTCGATCACGAACAAAATGAGCTGTCACTCGAATCGATTGAAATATTAGAAGCGGAGAAAATTTTTCGACAGACTCCTAAATTTATTGTTTAACTTTTTAATTACTTTTTCAATTTTTATCCTACCTGGCTGCGAGCTGGTGGAAAAGTAAGAATCTTGGCACTCTTCAAGTTGGAAAAAATGAACAACGGTGGCAAAATAATTTTTTGCGTGATTGGCGGTTCCAATAAATCATTTGGCTTAGTTGAAAAATGTCTGGATGCCACACAAATCGTCCAATTCGGTTTATTAAAACGGATTTCGAAAATGTGAGCAAAGTGCAACACAATACCTATCTTGAATTTTTGAAGAAAATATTGCACAACACACCAAAAAGGATGTAAACTTGGACTTGGACAGTAGAAGAGGCCAGTATATATAGTAATACTTACCTCTCCTACAGTTCAAGTCGCCTTTCCACTGCGTCCTTTACGAGCGCTTGGCCATTCGGAGACTTATATTTTCGAAATCCGTTTTAACAATCCAAATTAGACGATTCGTGTGGCAACCGGACATTTTTCAATTGAGCGCATTGATTTATTGGAACCACCAATTACGCAAAAAATTATTATTCCAGCATTGTCCATTTTTTCCAACTTGAAGAGTGCCAAGATTCTTACTTTTCCACCAAATCGTAGCCATGTAAGATAAAAATTAACAAGGTAATTAATCAGTTAAATAAGCAATAAATTTCCAAAGTTTATCCAAATTTTCTCCGCTTCTAATGGTTCGATAGGGTCGAATGACGGCTCATTTTGATCGTTATTGAAGTTCCTAAAATATATATATATATTGATGTCATTAAGGTTTCATAATTATTTTCAATGTTATAAAAAACTCAATTTTTCGGTATAAATCGTAAATAAAAAATTTATTATTGGTATTTGCTTGTCCAAATACCTATAATAAATTTACACAGTCTTTTTGATTTCTAATGACATAGTCGGTTTGCTAAAATAAATAAAATAATGTCAAAAATCCCTTATCAGTTGTTCGCCGTTGCTTGGCGTAACCTAGAAAACAGCGTTTTCTCCACCATTTTAATTTTGAAATGAATTAAAGTCAAACCTAATAACACAATTCAGCGATCTTCTCTTCCTCCACCCTAATGTAATAACCAATATTTCGACGAAGAAGAAATTGTTCGTTATGTGCAACTGGTAAGAAAAACATCTGCCTACTTACTGGATGTTTGAATAATGATATTCGATTCGATCGTTCTGCTGTGTTTACTAGTGGAACACGATTTTCATTGCTGAGATGATCGATTTTCATAGAATCTTTGTCATATCGATACAAAAAAGTGCTTTTGAAATAAGAGCAATTTGTTTTTAGGTAATTATTTATTTCACTGAATTGATCAATGAATATTGAAATTTCACATAATTTTCATCCTAAGTGAACGTTCTTTTCAGTGCGTACAAATCACACACTCATGAAGGGCACGACAAGTTATTATGAATGGTTTAAACAAAAATAGTAGACCTACTTGAGGTGGCTAAGATTACGTTAGAAGTCGGAGAAAAAATATCATACCATTTTTTTAAATTTTATCAATGTAGATGCAAAGCTAACTACTTTGGAACTCTCATCAATTAGGTAGCAAACTCCTGAATATGGAGGTATATTGCTTCCCTAGGGGTGTATTTCGTTCAATTAATGATTCATCAAGTATACGAAATATAAAACTATTTTTCAATGTTTTCTTCATTTTCAGGTTTCCTTACATACTCCATCAAATATACCACGTCCAAGTCAAGTTTTTTTCTCTGTCGGTCTAAATCGTTTCACAAATGTTGCAGTCAAGCCGAGTTTAACTATAACTTCTTCGCAAATCAGACAATATGCCCCAGAAAAAAGATTTTGTTATTTTGGACACGAAAGGTCTCTGAAATACTTTCGTATGTATTCACAGCCCAATTGTAACATGGAATGTTGGACTAATTATACCATAAACCTATGTGGATGTGTTAATTTCTATATGCCTAGTAAGTATTCAGAATTGTTTCTTGGTCCGTTCGTTCTTTCTTTCTTTCGTTCGGTAGTTAGTTCGTTCGTTCGTTCGGTCATTTGCTTGTTCGTTCGTTGTTTCGTTCACTTGTTGACTGTTTCTCTAGTGAACGCTTTTTGAACGCTGTTATGAATAATAAATAAACTAATCCCTGCTTTTCATAGATGAAACACTTCATAGATGTAGTACGAAAGACTTCATATTTCATGAAAAAACGTTTCATCAATAATTTATCGATTAATTGTATTATTATCTGAAACCCATCAAGTCTGGTCCTGGTTTTGTCTTCAGAATGAAGTTACAGACCTCAGTTCTTCCATCATTATCTGTGTTGATAAACTACTCCTTTCTCAACAGCTGAATAAAAGAGCTTATATTGTATCATTCAGTACTTGCATTTTCCAACAAAAGCTCCTTGCCATTAAATCTAAATTCTCAAATCATTCTGTTTTCAGGAGACAAATACACAAGAGTTTGCAATCTTCAAGAACTTCAATGTTTGGAGGAAGCAAGTAGTGAGTAGCTGTACATTTTCTGCATAGATGATAACAGTTTATTGAAGATATGATGGTGACAATTTTAATTCATTCTCTTAACACTGGGAAACAGAAATTTTGTTGTCTTAGATCCGTGACTAAATTGTGGTCTCTGAAATCAAAAATATTATCATTTTGTCTCTATCGCCTCAAGTTTTTAAATTACAAGTCACCCTCTCCTTACCCTGAAAGTTGTACAAAATGGGCATACAGAGAAAATTAAGGGGGTACTAACCAAACATATTAGAAAATTTTAATCATACAAAGGTTATTATAATATTAAAAGTAAAATTGTGTTTATACAAATAACTAAAAAAGATATTAGGGTAAAAATCACTAACAGCGCCAAGATTTGGAAAGTTAGCAGGTTAGAAAGTTAGACAGTTGAAAATGCAGTATGATAATCATGTTACATCCAAGCTTTTCGAAGCTTTCAAAGAGTTGTTGAACGATTTCGACGTAATTCGACAATACTTCTGAATGCCAACCAAGCATTCCTTCAAGTTCAGTCATTGCTTCAACGAAACGTTCATTTTAATGAGTTGCCGAATCTGTGGACCATCAAAAGCACAAGCCTTTATCTTCCCATAGAACAAGCTAGAAAATGCCGAAATAATATACTCAAAACAGTCCCCTTCAGTTGATATGTCTTTAACAAATTGTATCATGAGACCTAGTTTTACATGCAAAGGCGGAAATATAATGTTTTTTCTGTCGGCAAGTGGCTGATTTAGAATATTTGGATCAACAGGTTTCAGGTCAGATCTATGCAGCCGCTTGGACTGCACCTTATGCTTCTCACTATATCCTCTGTCCATATACATAGAAAATAGTGATACTGGATGCGTTGTTGGCCAAGAAGGAAACAAACCATTTTAAGGTCAGCACAGATAATACATTGGCGTAAGTTATATTGCAACAAGTCAATGACCTTCTTTATGTCTTCGTATTCTTCATGCAAAGAAACTGAATGACCTATGGGGACTGAACCATATAAATTTCTATTGTGGAGGAGAGCAAACTTCAAGCTACATTTTGATCTATCTATAAAAGGTCGCCATTCAGTTGCGTTATAGTCTGAAATTCCCAAATCTTTCATCAAACCAGCTATGTTATGGCAATACACAGATCTACCAGCACTTCGATAGAACTGCAGAATGCACTTCTTCTCGTTCGAAAGTAGGTGACTTCGGCTCCTACTTTTATCAAGTTTTTTTCGTGGAGTCTTGATGCTAAAAGTTCTGATGCTTTTTTGGATAGTCCTAAATTTCGTACCAAGTCAGAGTTTAGAGCAACAAGTACAACTGTTTACTGCAGTATCTCATGCGTTACTTTAAAATTGGTCTAGACAATGCGAATCTGAACCTATTGTGCCGCGTCACTACCACCTCAACTCGTTACTGGAAAAAGTTCCGCCGACATGAGTGCATCAGGGCTTTCTGTAATTCATGCTCAATTCCACGAAGCGTAATAGTATGCGCAACACCCGTAGAAAAAAACTTGACGAAATAGAAAAAAGTGATTGAATGTTTGGAGTCAGCTTGTCAATTTGCATCTATAATAAACAGCCTAAAAATCGAAGTCAACAGAAGTTATGTTACAAATTGTTCCCCAGTGAAATTATTTCGAATGAATTTAGCCTACAGCGGTATTTTCAAAAACTTCGAGTATATTAACCAACTTCATTTCTATTGACACATGTTTTTAACTATATCGTTGAGTTATCATTAAATACATGTTTGCAAACAAAATCATGAACTGACTTGAACAGTTATCAACATCATTAGAACTCGATATTCTGCGTCTAAAGTACAATTATGTACTCAATCTGTCCAATATTTAGTTAATTTCACCGAGTACATTTGTGTAACTTCAGGAGATAAACCTTCTTTTCTTTTAACTCCTGAGTTCAGAATTTGTAATCTGTAGTTCATCTGAGGAGAATATTCTCAATTAATTAATTGAAATGTTGGCTTACTGAATATTCTTTCCATTTCAGAGAGCTACCCCAAAATGGTGTTAGAGGATAGATTGGATAAACCATCCTCCAAAGATCATTTCACCAAATGTACATGTCTACCTCTCTGCTCCGAATTGACTTATTCTGCAGAAATTTCTGCAAGTGATTTAGATTTTAAGAATACAGATGATTTGAACTACATCGAAAACAATCAAATATTAGATCAGTAAGTTGAAGATTCTAGAAGCTACGTTATTGTTATTCGATTTTAGAAGGATGTGGGAATGATAGATACATTTCAGTCTGTATCTCATGGTATCCTTTTGGTTGTTCCTCAGGAATCCTCTCTGGGACCACTCTAATATTTCTCATTCATTCACTATGTTTCTCATCATCGAATATATGTATAATCATTAAACATAAAGTCATCAAAACTATATCACTATGATATTAAATGGAATATAATATCATAAAATTATAAAGTATAATAATTTTTCTCATAATATTTTCATTGTGATATTATAAAATTTCAAAATGAAAAATATCATTATGATATTTTCTAGGTACCACGCTTCAGCTGTTAGAATATTCATGAAGAGTGAATTCTTTCTGCCGTTCCAAAGAGATGAATTATATGGTATAAGTGATGTTGTTTCCGGTACTGGAGGAGTATTTGGTTTATTCAACGGATTTTCACTTTTCTCTATTGCTGAAATAATATACTACATATCAGTCAAACTTTTCGAAAATTACAGACGTCATGGACATTGGGCTGGACCAAGAACAACCCGGAACTGATGACTATAAATTTTCGAAATCAGCCCTAGGATTGCTAAAATATCACACGTTGGTTAACATCGTTTTTATTGTTTCAATTACTTTCGTTTGGTTGTTTCACTTTTTAATGTTGCCTGGGAACATCTTCAAATAAAATTATTATTACACTCGCTTTTTTCAAATCGGAATATCTAATTACATTTGTTCATATTTTCTAGCTGTGGAATGATAGAACATTCGATGTTGACAGATAATATACGGATATCCGATTATTGAAAAAATACTGGTGAAATTGAAATTCTTACTGAATTGTGCTCAAGATTCAATAATAATAATTATAAGTTTATTGCAATTTGCTTACATATAGGATTATAAATGGCAGGAGTTTAGCCAGACTAATCTTCCACTCCTCCAGTACAAACAAGAAAAACACAAAAATTCAACACTATAGAAATTAATCCAAAAATTAACAGGTTATTACCAAATAAGGGACCTAAGTTATAAACCCGAAACTGAAATGAAACAAATATCAATTAGAATTCAAATAAAACTTAAATAACATTAATATAAAATTCGAAAAAACTGGATAAAGTACCGAACTTAACCCATCTAAAACTGAGCTAAAAAGCTTCTCTCTTCGCTGATTGTACAATTTCTTCTTTAAATCAGTTATTGAGATATCCGCCTCAAAATCAATCATATCAGATATGATAGCAATATCGAAATCAATAAGTAATTTGTGACTTCGAATTGCTGTTCACTACAGTTCAGTACTTCGAACTACTACTTCGAACACTACAGTTTCGAATAAATTATTGTAATAATAATAATAGGAACTTTATTCACCTTCATATACAAATTGTGTTACAACAGTGAGAGGCGAAGTTTAGCATAGCTATTCCTACCCAACCTCTTGAAACAAAAAAAAGAAGAAAAAATAATAATAATCATAATATAAAAATAACAGTAATGATAGAATATAAAAAAATTTATAAAATGAACATTATATAACAATAATTTAACAAAATGAAAATGACAACCTTTATCGAATTAAAAACCTTATATAATGAAAAAATGAGGTGAAAAAACAAAATAAAAAAAAGAGTTGATATGTGTGTTAAATGGAGTATTCATCTTGTATTTAAATTGTATTCATAACATCAAATGGTATTCATCCAGTTTAACAGGGCATATAAGAGCTGGTATTTGACCTTTTTTCTAAATCCAGACAGAGAAAAATTTTTTATGTCACTACCTAATGTATTATAAATTGGGGTCGCATTATATGTGAAAGATCTCTCAAAAATATCTAGGCGAAACCAAGATAAATGAAGGATATCAACATGTCTAATGTTAACCAAATGCGCATGTCGTCTAAAATTTAGTCTACGATGGAGGTAAATGGGCATTCCGGATAAAAGAATGCGATGTACGAATGAAATCATATGAAAACGCAATAACTGGTCAATTTTAAACTACCATAGCTGAACGATTCTAGCCGATACTCTCTCGTATTTACGTATACTGAAAACAAATCTACAACATGAATTTTGAATGCGTTCAATTCTATTCGTGGAGCATTGATCCAAAGAAGAAAAAATAAGAATCAAATCATAATGCAATATTGGCAAAACCATCATTTCTACGAGTTTTTTACGTAGTTTAAAATTTAGGATACCTACATTCATATACAAAGCCTTAAGAGCGATGTAGCATTTTTTACTATAAGTAGCAAATGATCATGAAAGCGCAACTCATTATCCATAATGATTCCATCATTTATAGTTGTACTCTTTGTGTTTAGGCCCATATTTTAATTGAAATATGCTCATGCACCATCGAACTTTTAGTATCCGAACTGAATACAAGTAGATTGCATTTAGAAGGATTCAACTTTAGATTGTGCTCTTTAGAGAACAAGAAAATATTGCTTATGCCTTCATTCATATGCACTGAAGCCTCTTCTATTACTTCCAAATGGAAAGGAAAATATAATTTGGAATCATCCGCAAACGTATGATATTGACAATGGTTTACACAACTAAAAAGGTCAGCGTATATATATATATATATATATATATATATATATATATATATATATATATGTGAGATACAGAATTGGTCCCAATATCGACCCCTGCGGGACCTAGGATGTTACTGGTAACGTCTCTGAAAAAGATCCATCAACTTGAACCACCTGCGTTCGACCATGAAGGTAGGATTGAAAAACATTCACCGAGTTATTATCACAACCAGAATAAAGCAGATTTGCACACAACAAAGAGTGAGGAATTGTATCAAAAGCCTTCAATAAGAAAGGTTCAATAAGTTCAAAGCAACTGCAAGTTCTTGATTGGTAATTTTCTACAAACCCCTTAGTCAAACTAAGAACGCCATTGAGATATATTCAAATGGTGAGATGGCAATGGGTTGTTTCTTTATGCAGGAAAGTCGAATCCAATGATATTTAACGCAATACTGAACAGATTTCTGTATGAAGTAGAACCATAAGCTTTAGTCGAGAAGATTCCTACATTGATTTGGGACGATTGCGAAAGAGGGATACAGAATTGTCATTTTGGTGTCATATTTTTCAAATTCAGCAATCTGAGTCATTTCAATTAGTAGCAATTTCAAATTGATGAAGTAAGGAAGCTCTACTTTGTAAAATCCATTGTCTATTCAAGTGTTGAATACTGATTTCTGATATACTATGCTCATTCAATGAAGGCCGAAAAGTATTAATTAACAAAACTTGTGAACTCCTACAATTTGAGGAATATTTCGCATTGGTAACACATATATAGAGCCAAATTTGACGTAAATATGACAACAAATATCTGAGCTTACTTTTCCTTTTCAGCCGTATCAGAATAAGTATATAGCTACCTTGTTTATAGGTTGAATTTGAGAAGCTAATTGCATGAGGTCAACAGCACAAGATGACCTGCTTATAGCGTTAGATGTATATATATAAGGGATGGAACAACACTTGATAGGAGGAAAACGAAGCCCAGAGAGAAAAAAATTATCTTCGAAGAAAATTATGATCGACAAAATAAAATGAAGAATTGCTAATGGGAAATGTTGAATATAGAGGTGGTTTTATGATATTTTTATAACAGCTGTCAACAATATATTATCAGCCCCAAACTTCTTTTAATGATAATAATACTAAGAATATATTTCCTGCAATTTCCCAATTACAGGAAAATACATAATGAAGAAATATGGTTACTAAAAATATCAATAACAACATAGATATACAATATTGAGAAATAATAATAAAATTATTATTAAATATAATAATCCAAATCTATAATGTCAATATCTAAATTTTCAATTATAAATCACTCAGAACTCCATCAGGAAGAAATCAAGATACCTCACTGTAAAGATTAAATTACACATTTATTATAGAAACAAGTGAGTCACAATGCAAATCACAGCAGCTTGATACCTGGTTTGCAGTAGAACATACAAAGATAAGCAACGATTTCGAGCGAAGATTGGTTCTGTGGGCTTTTGATTGATATTTCTGGTTTATTCTAGAACTCCTAGGAGGAACGAAAAGATTAAGTTTGCCTAGAAGCTCAGGAGAGTCTAGACTACCTGAGCAAATTGAATAGAAATTTCAATACATTCAAACTTCTCTTGGTGTGGAGGCTTCCAGTGTCAAACCTCGATAGCAAACGAGCATGATCACAACCACTAGGTGGATATACACCATCTTCTCGAAATGAAAGCCATTGCAAGAACTTCCTCTGCAGTGCCTTCAGGCAGTTTATGTGACAAATATATATTGGTCGCCAAACAAGACAGCCATACTCAAGTTTGCTTCTCACTAGGGCATTGAATAAATGGACAAGTTTTGAGGAACTCGAAAACAATCTAGCCTTTTAGACCTTGAAACTATAAACTTCGCTACATGATAGAATTATTTGGTTGATATGAGGTATGAATGAGAATTTTTAATCAAATACTAGGCCGAGATCCTTAACCTCCTGAAGCCGAGTCAGATTAACACCTTCAATGTTATAATCAAAAAATATCACATTTCTCTTTATAGTGAAATTCACAACAATACATTTCATGACATTAAAGGGTAAACGATTATTTTTACACGACTGGCAGATATCATTCAGGTCGTTTTCAGCCTCAAACAATCATGCATAGATGACACGCTCTCATAAAATTTAATATCGTCCGCATATGAGCTACCTTCATGCAGTCCTCCATCTCTAAGGGATGGTTAACAAACAGGACAAATAGTGGGGGTCCAAGATTGGATCCCTGCGATACTCCCGAATTTACTCGAAATTCTCTATTTGTTCGAATTGACGCTTCCTTGTTCTAAGTACAAGTAGTTTATGGTTTATCTTATCAAAAGCTTTCTGGAAATCTGTATATATAACGTCGACCTGCCTTGCTCGGTCCAACCCTCACATATGAACTGAGAAAACTGAACCAAATTTGTAGAGCAAGATCTTCTAGTAATAAACCCATTCTGCTCAATTGCAACACTATTTCTGATCTTAGTATATATGCTATTGAAAAGCATCATTTCAAATAACTTGGAGAAATTCGACATTATAGAAATTGGCCTGTGAGAACCAATATGTGATGAATCTCCCCTCCTGAGCACCGGAATAACTTTTGCTACCTTCCATCTTGTAGGAAAAATGCTGGTCTTCAGAATGAGAACTTATATATGCTTTAGCAGCGTGATTAGAGTGTCAATACAGTCTTTCACAATGAAACTAGGAATCAAATCAGGACCAGCAATCAATTTGTTATTAAGTTTTCTGGCGGCTACTTTTATTATGTCTTATGTAATACACTCTGTGGAAACAAGAGTGTTTCCAGACTTCTCACCAACAATATCACAATTATCAAAAGCATCCGAATACACATAACTGAAGTAATCCGCAAATTCATTCACAATATCATTTGGCTTGTTATAAATAGATTGTTCATGTTGCATGATTCCTGGAATTCTAGTACATCTCTTTTTATTCTAAGGGATAGGAGACCAGAACTTGCTAGGACCTTCATTGATGAAGTGCTCTGAAGTAGCAATATACGCTTTGTAGAGTGAACAAATCTCTGATTTCACCATGGCTCTGAACGAACTATAATGTCTGGCGCAAGAAGGGTTCTTGAATTTTTTGTAGTTACGATAAGCAACTTCTTTCATACATATCAACCTTATGAGTTCAGATGTGTACTATAAACTTGTAAAAAGAGTAAAGCAATTTGTGTGCATTCAACCGATTTTTTAGAACAATTTATTGTACTGATGCGAAGCATTTCGTGTGGAGTCTATTCAAGTTGAGAATTTTTTTATGGATCGAATGTTTTTAGCATATAGCTAAATATAATAAATTTCGTTGCAATACACAAATTTTCAACAATATGGATATTTCAAACACTTGTTATATTCGAATGATAAATGGATAGATGATAAACAAGTATAATGTAACGAATAATATATGTTATTAGAGCAGATATTCAACCTCCAAGATAATTTTAGTATCAATATCAGTACATATACCCAAAGTAGTAAGGATTAACTCTTTTTTTCTATATTCAAACCACAAAATGAGGTACGAGGAAATGATATCATCAGAGTTCTATCAATAACAGGAAAAACGATTGGTTAAAGAGATAATTAATTAAAACCATATTGATTTGTGAGCAACAACTAACTCAATTATATTTCAGCTCTAGGTAGAAAATATTATCAAATTACACGAGCAATCAGAGAATGATTAACTCTAAAACTAATGAAACGTATAGTGGTAACTCGAAGCAAAACCGGAATTTTATTAGGAGTTTGAGGCACTATGTAACTGAATTCTGCGAATCTATAAGTATACAAGGACTAGCATATTTGGTGAAAAATATTTCTTTGCTAGAAAGGTGAGAACAACATACATTTTGTATATATACAGCTGATTGAAGCTTAAAACTTCAGTTTCTTCAAATCACTACTCAACACTTTCGAGAAGAAAGAATACAATTGCATCACACGATAAGCAGAAATGTTCAGGTTTTTCAGGTGCCGACCTACATCGAAAATATATAACACATACCTACAGTTCGTAACGATACGATTTCGAGTAGTTTTTCTGAAACAAGAATGTTCAATAATTTTTATTTTGAAATTTATTTTTATTTTCCCTCTATGTTGTATTGAATTAATGGTATTTCCGAAGCTGATGTACTCGATATTCAGATTATGGTGGATTCTTGTGTTTACTGCTGGTGTATCCGGATCCTGTTATATGGTGAGTCGCTTAATGGACAAATGGATAACATCTCCAGTTCTGGTATCTTTAGCAACCCAAGAGTCAAAAATTAGCGATATTCCTTTTCCGGCGGTGACAATATGCCCGGAATCGAAAATTTCTCAGGAATGTCTCAACTACACCAAAATCTTGAGAGAGAGAAAGAAGGGTGACATATTTGCATCAGGCTTTGAAGAGTGAGTATATTTAGTACATATTAGAAAATTGATTCAGAAAGTTTAAAAAATTTTCAAGTCCGTTCATGTTTTCAATCACTAGCTGACCCGGCGAACTTTGTACGCCCATTGTGTGCTTTTCAGTCTATAATATATACGGAAAACTTAAATTTTCCTTAAATTTTATGATTCTAATGACGAGAACTTCAACAGGCATTTATACTACGACTTAATGGCAGTATTCTGTAAAGCAGAAAATCATAATGGAACGGCTTCCATACTTCAGGAAAAGTTACAAATCTCTGCTGAAACTGAAGAAATTTCACTCGATGACTATAGTGAATTTCTAACCACTGTAAGTTCTTAAACTTGACTTCTTCATGAATGTAAATATTTGTTCAACTTGTGGTACCTATGAAGCATATATTCAATCAAATAATATATACATATATATATATATATATATATATATATATATATATATATATATATATATATATATATATATATATATATATATTATTTCGAAAGTTTTTAGCAATAACAGGCTTTTTTTGATATGAAAAAGTTTATTTTTGTTGAAGTTTCGTTGTTATTTTACAACTTTGTCAAAACTAATGAATAATTGAATTTATGAGTTACTATAGATATCAAATGTCAAACTGATTTTTTAGAAAAATCAGATTAGTTTTTTTGTATCTTCACTTATTGATTTTCATTAAATCAATTTCAAGAAATATATATATATATATATATATATATATATATATAGAAAGTTTTATGGGTTATAGGCAAGGAAGGAGGCCTCTACAAACGAATTTTATCCAATTTGTATGCCTGGTCTATATTTCTGATTCTTTAGAAAAATCAAATTAGTTTTTTTGTATCTTCACTTATTGATTTTTTCATTAAATCAATTTCGAGAAATATATATATATATATATATATATATATATATATATATATATATATATATATATATATATATATATATATATATATATATATATATATATATATATATATATATATATATATATATATATATATATATATATATATATATATATATATATATATATATATATATATATATATATATTTTGAAAGTTTTTAGCATTAACAGGCTTTTTTAATATGAAAAAGTTTATTTTTGTTGACGTTTCGTTGTTATATTACAACTTTGTCAAAACTAATGAATTAGTTTTCATATTAAAAAGCCTGTTAATGCTAAAAACTTTCAAAATAAATATCTCAAACAGGCAATAAATCAATTTCAAGATATATATATATATATATATATATATATATATATATATATATAGAAAGTTTTATGGGTTATAGGCAAGGAAGGAGGCCTCTACAAACGAATTTTATCCAATTTGTCTGGTCTATATTTCGACTGTGTTTACAGTCTTCATCAGGACTCTAGAATAGATTTTTATAACAGAAATCATGTTAACAGTTAGTTTAACAACTTACGGCTAACTAGGAAATATAATTATGACCATTACCATCGACAGGATAATGTGAAATTACAAAGTGTAAGTGATATTGCACCGGAATCAAATATAAATATTGAAGAGTAAAAATTCTTCAAAATATATAAAATTATCTTGAACACCAGAGATAGATAAACAGTCGATCATATATGACAGGAGACTGGTGTTCAAGATAATTTTATATATTTTGAAGAATTTTTACATTTTAATATTAATATTTGATTCCTGTGCAATATTACTTACACTTTGTAATTTCACATTTTCCTGTCGATGGTATTGGTCATACTTACATTTCCTACTTAGCCGTAAGTTGTTAAACTCAATTTTAACATGATTTCTGTTATAAACATCTATTCTAGAGTCCTGATGAAGACTGTAAACACAGTCGAAATATAGACCAGTCAAACATATTCGATAAAATTCATTCATAGAGGCCTCCTTCCTCACCTATAACCCAATTATGCCTCGTGCTGTAGCTGTGCAAACAAGAAGTTGTATCAAGCTCTCGCAGTTTTTTTACATGATTATTGTGGCTTCAGGTTGAAGATCAATCGAATACATCTTTTTTGCGTTAAAAAAATTCTGGCACTCGCTGCTGAATCGCCCCATAGGACTACATTGTACTTTGAGTGGGTGAAAACCAGAGCATAATAAGCTCTAAGCAACCCATCCAGAGGTAGCGAGTTCTTGAGTCGACTAATACCAGAAAATGAACTATTTAATTTTTTGCTGAGATATTCAACATGACAATGCCATCTCAAATATCTGTCAACGTGCACACCTAAGATGTTAACGCTGCCATCTGACTCGAGCTGATGCTCTCTATACTCAGTAATAGCATGTAAAATAGATTCCCGCAGTTGAGAATGGATAACTTGAGTTTTCCCTAAATTCAGCATTAGAGAGTTTCCGTAACACCAATCTGAAAATTGCTTGATAAGTCTCCTGCATTTACTGTCAAGCTCGTTCCTTGTCTTGGCTGATACCCCCATCGTCGTGTTGTCAGCGAAGTGATAGATTCAGCTTTAACATAATCATTTACAAATAACAAAAATATTAAGGGTCCCAAAACAGAACCCCGAGGTACTCCCATAGATAGGGGATAGTTTTCAGATCTATGACTTCCATTTTCAACAAATAGATGACAGTCAGACAAAAAACTAGAGATCCAATCCAGAAAAACAACCCTGAATTCTATACTATACATTTTACTTTGAATGAATGGGAATTGTAAACAATCAAATGCTCGTGACTGGTCGAAGAACATACCTGCAACGTGAAAACCTCTGTCCAAGCCAAGATAAATAATCTCCAAAAATTGACAGATCGCAGTTTGCGTAGATTTGCCAAGTCATGTTGGAAGCTTGATATTATGGAGAATTTATTCAAATAATTCATCATTCTTCTATAAAAAATAAATATATCTATATATATATTTATATATATATATATATATATATATATATATATATATATATATATATATATATATATATATATATATATATATATATATATATATATATATATATATATATATATATATATATATATATATATATATATATATAAATATATAAATATATATATATATATATATATATATATATATATATATATATATATATATATATATATATATATATATATATATATATATATATATATATATATATATATATATATATATATTGCATTTAAATTCAATTTCATCAATTTGTAGTGCTCAGCTGTTCGTCTGGATCGAGCATCTTGCAAGTGGATGGGTAAAAAAATGAATTGCAAAGATGTGATGAGTCCTATCATAACCGATGAAGGCTTGTGTTATACTTTCAATATGTACGATGTTAGAGACATATACAGCGATTTGAAGTGAGTATATTTGTACTAAGAAATTGAGTAGTTGATTCAATAAAAAGTGTGATATAATCTTAAACATTCGTGATGAAGTGATTAGAAGTAATGCAATGTTCTGCGAAGCCCTTTATATCAGTGAATTATTCCCATGTTCATTTATTCGAGTTTCGTTCTTCCACATGTTTAGCCGATTTAGAATGCAGTAAAATCATTAGAAAAGATTTTCAAAATGCTGCTATTTTCTTCAACATTAATCTTTTCCTTATTATTCACTAAATGTGACTTCATATTCTTTTTGTGCGTACAAAATGTTTTAATTGTATTTTACCTTTAAACACATGTTTCATCGAAGTTACATTGCTATTATTGAAGAAAATTTATCCAATATCAATAATGAAAGTTTTTTTAATATGAGTGACATTTAATCCCAACTCTGACTAAATTCCAGAATTAACATATTTGATTGTTTTTAGTACGATGGATTACTTCGAGGAGAGTAACAGACGCCGTGATTGGGATCCTGAAGAAGGATTCCATAAAAAAATCTATGATTTGGAGAATACGTATCCTCGCAGAGCTTTTCAAAGCGGAGCCAATAACGGCTTCACCGCCATTTTTATGACAGAGAAAAAGGATTTAAACTACGCTTGCCAAGATCTTGCCCTTCAAGGATTAAGAGTAAGTCAAAGGGAAGGTTCAGTCGAGTCGGTTTATCTAGCTGATGTATTTCATTTGGTGTCATTGCTAATATTAATTTAACCAATATATCGTCATGTCAGGATTAATGATACACCTTTAACATAAGACTTGATGAAAACAGAACTAATTGAAAATAATCAAATAGAATCATCTAACGAATTTAAAAATGAAATAAATAACTATTCTCACAGACATGGCAATCCCTTTGACCATTTCAATCCAGAGGTCAAGTGGAATTTTATTTCACTTCATATAATACTATCTATCTAACTATCTACAGAATTTATGTTGTAAGAAGTTTCAGATATACAGGGTTGTTCACACAATCTCTTCCCAGTAAGAAACATATTTCCCAGAAAGGGATATGGTGCTTTCCAAAAATGTTGCTTTCGAGGCAGTTTTTGAAAAATATCGCAAAAACACGGTTTTCTACAAACTTCCAAGAAGGTTCTTCATTTTGCAGATGTATTCTTGGTATATAGAATTTTTCACATTAAACACGCGTTTTTTCTTGCTAAAGCTAAAAAATTCTGTATAGGTATTTCTACGAATTCTACATCAAGCTCCAAGGTATTTCCTGATGGTGTTTGAACTTGACGATATTTCAAAACAATTCCAACTGCAATGAATAATATAATTGAAAATTGAGTTTCATTACAAAAAATATATATGAGAAGCTCTATATCTTATATGATATATGATGGAAGCTCTCCTATTACGATAATGTTGTTGGATCTTGGCAAAGCTTTCGACACAGTTGGTCATGATATCTTGTTGGAAGAAATGAATGCATATGGCATTAGAGGAAAGGCGCAAGTTTCACTTAAAAATTGTTTAAGCAATATAATGAAAAAAATGAGAAAAATAATGTGAGAGTAATTTCCAAATTATGAATACAGAAGTTGCACAAGGCACAATTTTGGGACCTCTCCTTTTCATAATATATGCTAGTGACTTCTCAACTAGCAAGCCAAATGTTACCATAATGTCGTATGCTGATGATACTGCATTTACAGCTACTGGCAATAATTGAATGTTGAATATAATATGAATAAATATCTTCAGAAACTGTCGGAATGGACAGCATTAAACAAACTAACTTCGTATACATTATAGTATACATTAACTTCGGAACTAATTATGATATATTATGCTCTCTTTCATAGTATTATAAGCTACGGCACAATTGCTATGAAAGTAATTTGGAAAACTACAAAAGATACAGAAGAGATTATTAAAATTAATTTTCAAAAATGAGATTTTTGGAAAGAAACCCATGGCTTTACATAAGCTGTTTTCTCTGGAAAGTCTTGAGTATTACCCTAATGATCAACTCAGCTAGTAAAACTAGGCATAATATTATACCACTGCCAAGGGTACATAGAACTGTAAGCCAAAAGATTTAAGCATAAAAGCAAAAAAAATTTTTGATCAACTGCCACATTTAAAACACCTAGATATTACTAAAAAATCATCTAATGAGAAATTAAAAGAGTGGTATACGGAAACATACTGTTATGAATGAGACTAAATATTAAATATTATGTATAGAGAATAAAAAAGAATATTTCATTTAATGTTATCGATGACAGTTTTAATGCCATCAACTATAAAATATGTTTATAACCAATGTATAGAAAGCCAAATGGAATCAGAATGAAAAACATTAAAATAAATTAGTGTATGAAAGGTATAGTATGAATGAGTGATAAGTGATCTGTGGTTGGAAGATTTTTTGTAAGCTTACACCCGATAATCTAATCGGAACTATCATTCTATTATATTGTTATGCTATTTCTTTTTTTTTCTTTTTCCTTTTTCTCTTTTTTTTTAATCAGATCTGCAAACAGATGATATTATTTTCCTCTGCAGGAATTGCGGCACTGTTTCTGTACTTTTATTTCGTTTAATAATTGTACTTGAGATTGCCTGTGAATGTTCCTATGTAACTCTGGATTTAAATAAATAAAATAAATAAAAGTAACGCTGTGATAGTTAGATCTCTAGCTTCTAAAGATGAATGTGAGAGCGAAGATGCGGAATCAAAAATATATTTTGCCGATTTGATATTTGAAAATTTATCTTCGACAGACATCTCAATTGGAAATTTTCACGCAAATTTCTCTTCAATCAACGTCGGTGTTTGAAGAAGACAAGTGTTTTTTTTCTACATCGACCTTAAGAGAAATGAACCATTTTATCTAACTGAATATTTGTGAGGACCTTATTCCTACTAATTTTTAGGGAATATTTTTCTCAAAACTAACCAAAACGAACAACTTTTTTCCTAGGTTTCTCTTCATCCACCGACAAGACTACCAAGGCCAGGACAGGTCTTTTTTTCAGTAGGCTTGAATCGCTTGACCACTGCTGGTGTTATTCCATCAATGACATCCACGGCCAAAATAGTACAATCATATGAACCAGATAAAAGAGGCTGCTATTTTGGTCGTGAAAGAAAATTGAAGTTTTTCAAATACTATTCGCAATCAAACTGCAACCTTGAATGTTGGACAAATTATACTCATCGTCATTGTGGATGTGTTAATTTTTATATGCCAAGTGAGTAGTTGTTATAATTTTCTATCACAGATTCATTAATAACGAAATCCATATAATAACATAAATTATAATAAAAAAAATAGTCATAGGTTATTGTGATCCTCGAAAATTATTGTATTAGCAAATATAGGGGTCTGCTTATAATCGACGTTAATTACAGTAGTCTATCACTATCACTTTCTAGAGCAAGCTGCCTCTAGAACTTCAGAAATACCTCATCAGTGTAGTTAATCATTCAGTAGTATATTATATACTCCACTCATATTCAAAACCCTTGTGTTACCTTCATTTCCCTTGATTTTACCTTGATTTCCATTGATTTGTACATCTTGTCTTACAATGAATATACATTTACTGTATTTCAGGGGATAAAGAAATGGAAATATGTAATTTGGAGACAAGATTCTGCTTGGAGGATGCGAGAAGTAAGTGAATAACTAATTTAGAAAGAAGAAATTTGGCTTTATTTATAGCTCAGAAGGGGCCATCCATAAAGTACGTCACACGAATTTCAAGATTTTTAAATCATGTTTAAATTTTTTGCTTCAAATGTGATGACGAGCTCAGTTTTAAAGACAATTGAAGTAATAGTGGAGCGAATTTACCTTCGATGTCATCCTTTTCTGTTGTTACATACCCGTTCGACATCCGTTTAATTAAATTAGGTGGTGGCAGAAACTCCTCTTGTAGTAGTCGCCGAAGGCTAGATCGTTGCACACCACAGCACGAGACAATTTACTCCAAATTTTACTATTTGGAGTAAATATTGTGATTCCCGTACATGATTTGCGTACCAAATCGCATCACGTTTCAATACCTTAGCCTGTTCAACATCCAGTCTATTTTCTGTGGGCATAATATATTTGACAACCACAGGATATCCATCAATGACCAATTAGCTCCATATATTTCTCAGCACTGTACCTGCACTCTCAAAGTTTCGTTTTTATAGGTCCAGGTCAATAGTTTTAATACTGGAATCGAGATGTGAACCGAAATTATCGTGTTTTAATTAACACCAGTAAGTTCACGACTAAGAAGCACCATCCGTCGTTCTCCTCTATTAAAAGCACTCCTTCCTGGGGCATTTGTAGCAATGTAAACAGCATCCAAATAAAAATCTTTAAAATGTTGTATAGCTGAAATTATAACACGCTCGTATCGTGGATTTTCGTCGGGACCACCATCCCAAGTAAAAATAAATACGGGTTTTACAAAACCTTCTCGAGTTTTCATAAAGTTTTCGAACGCAGATATTTTAGAAAGTTTGTGTGTATCTGTGGCATGAGTCTGCATTAGAGGACAAATGCTTCCCACTGCGAATTGCTATGTATGTAGGCCCGGAATGTGTCACAGCTTCAGGTTTTCCTTCACCATCTTTCTTCACTATAATACCTGCATAAATAGAGGGAATAAGTTTATGTTTTTCCGCGACCACGAAATCATGAATCAGTAATTTTACACGATAATCAAGGTGCATTAATATTGGTGCGTGAGCGTTTGCTGCTGTAATACCTAATGGCACGCGTGCTTTGTCATCCTCTGTATCGGCTCATCTTTGCAGAAGTCTCAAGTATAACCCAGATCGACTGATAATATATCTCAGTTCACAAAATTCGGCTTGTAAGTCGTCCAATGTTTACCAGCACCTTATAGTTTCAGTGCGACGTCGATTATCAGCTGCGCCACCAAAAACTGCAAGGTCCTTTTTGACTTCAAGTAAACCGAATTGATATTGTCACTACTTTTCAAAATTTTCCATATGGATTAACTTCTTCCTGTATATGCTGTTTTTTTATCAGTGTGAGTTGCAATGTAAGTTTCGTATAATCTACGGTAAAGATTACCCAAATCTATCTTTTTGTTCATTTTGAACTTGTTTTATTAAAATATCTTTATATCCACAAAATAGCACAACTAAAAAAACGACGTACACTCACCGAAAGTTAATTGTCGAATGAAATAGAAACAATAAAATCACGCGAGGTGCGGTGCGTTTGGCGGCATTAGTCCAAGGGCTTGTAGGCGATCGGCGCGTGTCACTAGAACGGGTATGAACTCGTCAACAAAACAATTTAAACCGAATTGTCATAAAGATAGAGTTGGAAATATTTTTTAGTTTGATTAATATTTCGACGTATGGGATTCAATATCTCTAGATATATTAGATTTTGAAATGTGATGTTACAAAAGTTGGGACCCCTCTCACCACTTGTCACACCATGTCAGACTTTGTCCACATTTTGTTCTATAAAGACTTCGTCATTTGCACCACATCCATCGAAGTGAGGCAACGATTTCAATCTCCAAGGATCTTCTTATGACTCCAAGTGAAGAACCGTCAAGTGATGAATACTCCACAATTTCCATCTGAATGAACCAATCTAAAAAAATCTCTCAGATCATAGACACACCAAGCATCGAACGCTCACACGTGTTTTATTATAATCGTAGGTCTTCTAAACTGCAAATGTCATCATATGATGTTTTCAAATGTCAATACATTTCATCAGACGTATATATAAAATATATATATATATATATATATATATATATATATATATATATATATATATATATATATATATATATATATATATATATATATATATATATATATATATATATTATATATATATATATATATATATATATATATATATATATATATATATATCATCAACCTCTGTCCGTGCAGAACGAAAGCCTCCCCCTGTTTTTGCCAAGATTCTCTCACTTCCAGGCAACGCCCAGCCAATCCACAAGTTCCTTAGCTTTCTTGGTCCTACCCTGTCTCTGAGCTCCCAATCACCAACCACACCTGACCAACGGTCGTCTCTTGTTTGGGCTAGATGGCCTGCCCATTTCCACTTTGTCTTTTTTACACACTCCACGACATCCTTCACCACTGTTTGACCTCTTATCTAGCTGCAGCGTATTCTATCTCGTATGTTTAGGCCCATCATGTATTTTTCTATACTTGGCTGGGTTGTTAGAAGCTTCTGGATATGAGCAGATTTCAAGGTCCAAGTTTCGCTGACGTAGGTCATCGGTAGTAATACGCATTGGTCAAATACTTTGCTCTTCAATGATATTTAAGGATGTGAATATGTGTTTCAGTCGGCCAACTGTACCCCAAGCGGTTCTATCGAACAGTTTTCACAAATCTTTGAACTCTTTGTACCTAAATGTCATATATTGAAGTGCTGGACCTCTGCCATGTTGCCAAATAATGCTGCTATAGTCAAAAAGGTTAATACGTCAAATTCCAGTTAGCTTCACAATTTTTTTGACTATTTATGAAAATTGTATCCTCGGAATTTTCTAGATCATCAAGTTCATAATATTAAATTCAACTATTTATGGGCCAAATTTCATGTTATGATAATGGTCCATCAACCTCTACTACTGAATAAAATGGAAAACAAATGAAAATTCCAAAATATACGCAAATTATACCTCTATTCATCTACCCAAACCCTTTTTGGTTCACAATACAATTTTCATATAAAAAAACCGACAACACATGAATCAAATATCTGAATTGAACATAAATAATTCCGATTCAATATGAAAACACAAAATTTAACTAACGATAACTAAAAAAAAACCAATTACAAATTTGATTGGAGTTGCGAGAGAATTTTATTGAATTTCGAACTGATTTTTCCAAATCTCTCCTATAAATTCAAACGAATTCATTGCTTGGTAGGACGACGAAATACATCCTACTTTATTACGTTTTATAGAAAATATGAAAGCACAAAAATTATTTCCCTGCGTATTAGTCTGAGAAAACAATTTGTGAATTCTCAACTAGAAAACCTTCACCCATAAGTTTTCGATATATCATTTCAGAAAGCTACACCCGAGAGATTCTCAGGGATAGATTGAAATCTGAAACAGGTCTCAATAGTGAAGGAACTTTGACCTGTCATTGTATGCCTCTATGTTCCGACCTGCACTACAACGCAGATCTAGCAACGAGCGAATGGGATTTCACGAACAAAGATGAGGCTAACTTTGATGATCTCAGAGATGTAGTAGATGAGTGAGCTTATATTTCAACAATTCTATGACATTATTTGAAGTTTATTTATAGTATAAATAAAACTAAGTGGTTTTTTGATTCTCACTATAACACAAGCCAACACACATTTTGGTGCCTGCGATTTTTTAACTGTTCCTGAGTAATTTCTGGATGCAGAATGTAAAAAAGTTCTCAGATTTTGTCTATCAGATATAGTTTTTGAGATTTTTCAAAAAATTGTGTATATAATTTACGTTATAACTGTTTTAATATATAATATTACTATTGACAGTCAAAAAAAACAAAGACACATGGATTTAAGTATTTATTGCAAAAACTTAATTCACATAATTACATTATTCACTAATTACATAAAAAAAAATTTTATACGATTTTCTAGAATGGAGTTTACTAGGGCAGTCTCGCTGAAGGCTCCAGCAGTAGTCCGCCATCTATGGCTATCCCATCGTCCTTGATAACGATCTTCCATAGTTTTAATATCCTGGTGGAATCTTTCCCCCTGTTCTTCACTACAATCACCTTAGTTTTCTGGAAAACGATCTAGGTGTCTGTGGAGGTACTGAACTTTTATACTCATGTTACAGCCGAGAATATTAAAATTTGAAAGCATAGTTTCCACTAATTCTACGAAATTCTCTGCTTTATGATTGCCAAGAAAATTTTGTACTACTTTAACAAATGAACTCCAAGCGTTAGATTCAGTCTCGTTCATTGATGTGGTGAATTGTGGATCTTTAAAAAGTTGCCTTATTTGAGGACCATCAAATATACGAGCTTTTAGTTTTTCCGTGCTAATGCCAGGAAATTTACGTGACAAATACCCAAAACAATTTCCATCTCGATTTAAGGCCTTCACAAATTGCTTCATTAGGCCTAGCTTGATATGCAAGGGCGGAAGTAAGATTTTTTCTCTTGAAACCAAAGATTCGTTGATCACGTTTTGTATTCCTTGAATCATGACATCTCTTGAAGGCCAATTTTTGTTAACCCAGTGCTCATTTTTAGCTCTGCTGTCCCAAAGGCACAAAAAACACAGATCAGAAATCGTTTTTCTGCTCTCTTTCAAAGTGTATTCACCACACACATAACAAAAAACATCGGGATGATTTACACAGTTACGTCTGCTTGTGGATGCCATTGTTTCAGTTTAGTGTATTGATACTACAAAACGACCAAAATTTACACAAAATGATAGCACAACTTTACTTGGGAAAACTCAGTAATATACTAAATCAAGTACAGCCAAGCAGGTATAGAAGTACCGAGTCATAGGCAATTACAGGTATAAAAGTAATTAAGAGCATTGTATTGAGTAGTTCCTAGTATAGGAACATTGGGTCAGAGACAATTCCAGGTATCCATTTGGCTAATTACATTCTGGGAAATTTCTATTTTGACGATTGAGTACATATTTATCTCCCTGTTTGTTGTCCTTTATCAGAAAAAAATATATCATTTAACCTGTAACGTGTATCTCAAAAACTAGAGCTAATAGAAAAAATCTGGTGGCATTTTTTTTTAAATTTTGTTGGCCTGTGTAATTGATTCAAAACATGACCATATCGTTTCGCCAACACAGTGTCTTCATCAGATGTTGATGATAAAGTGAGCTATTACATTGTGGAGTGCGTATATTTATCCCGAAGTGCTTGGGGTGGAAATGACCATAGAACACTGTTCTTCTTTTACAGGGGGATGACTATAGAACATATTTCTTCACAATTGTGAGGGATGACCATAGAATACTTTTCTTCGATTGCATTTTTACTGGAATAAATTTAATAACAGGGAATTATTGATTAAAACTTGATCATTCAATAAAATGTTCGATTTCTTCCCCTTATTGATTTCCATGGATTCTAACAGGGTTAGTTTATAACCTTTGCGCTCTGTATGCAATATTTTAAAGTTGTTGTTGAAGACATGGTTCTCTCCTAAAGATGT